>WNGS01163813.1:5466530-5484368 GCA_020271785.1 Procambarus virginalis | reverse complement strand
TTATCGTTACTTCTCTCTCCAGAGATGGTAGTACTGATTCCTTAATGAAGAGATGTGATTGTCTCTGTCCTTGGTAACAATGCTTCGCTCCTCGGACTAGCATTATTTAACAGAATATGCGTTCGGGGAGAGGATTCCTCAAACACTTAGGTGTCTACTTACGAAACCTGTACATCTTTCCTCAATCATAGCGAGTTCGCATTTAAAAAAACTTAAAAGCTCCGAGCCGCTACGAGGTTATCTATAAAAATTATGACCTTGAGTTTCAAAGTTCGAAAGCTCATTACGGTGTTATAAACACATATGTAGCTGCCACAATCAAAGAAAGATAAACAGGCTACGCAAATAGACACGTAGATGTTCGACGAATCATGTTCTGTTCTGAGAATGAATGTGACTTTCAGGAATGGTTTATTCTGCTAATTCCCGCTGTTTTGGTCCGTGTCGTCCATGACTGGTATTAAATTTTACTGGAGAGATATTGTAACAGTGAAACAGTTTTGTTCGGGTTGCCTTGAAATGTTAATTTTCTAACCTTTGATAAACAATGATAAAGACCACACACACACACACACACACACACACACACACACACACACAGTTTACAGTTGAGAGGCGTGACCAAAGAGCCAAAGCTCAACCCCGCAAGCACAAATAGGTGAGTACACATTGACAGGGTGGACAAAGACAAACTCTCTTCAGCACGGGTGGGACACGAACAAGGGGACACAGGTGGAAACTTAGTACCCAGATGAGTCACAGAGACGTTAGAAAGAATTTTTTCAGTGTCAGAGTAGTTAATAAATGGAATGCACTAAGAAGTGATGTAGTGAAGGCTGACTCCATACACCGTTTCAAATGTAGATAAGATAGAGCCCAGTAGACTCAGGAATCTGTACACCAGTTGATTGACAGTTGAGAGGCGGGACCAAAGAGCCAAAGCTCAACCCCCGCAAGAACACTAGGTGAGTATACACGCAAGCACACATCATAAATAACCTATCACCATTGTCCTGACACTGTAAACCTTTTGCTCTAAACTGAAAACTGTGTGCAAGATTACTGTATATATAAAATAATAAGAGTAATACTAATATTGATGACCAAACCACACACTAGAAAGTGAAGGGCCGACGACGTTTCGGTCCATCCTGGACCATTCTCAAGTTACAACCGACTTGAGAATGGTCCAGGACGGACCGAAACGTCGTCGTCCCTTCACTTTATAGTGTGTGGTTTGGTCAACATATTTCAGCCACGTTATTGTGACTCCTCGTTTGCAATACTAACATTTATAACATCAGTAATAATAGTTTTAATAATAATAATAATTATTATTATTATAAGAAGAAATATCACGTTGACTTTAAAACAAATTAAAAAATAATAACAATATCCTTACCTATAATATTTACAAAGTTATTAAAGATGCTAAAAGTCGAAATATTGCCTCCAGGTAATCAGAAAGAAACCCCCAGATGTGAAGAAGAAGCCGAACCGATATTTTGTGTGTCAAGTGAACCTCCTCCTCCTGCCATTTCCCAGGAGAGTTAATCAAATAGAGTGAAAGGGGAAAACACAGCCAGTCTTAGAAAATCTGAAGAGTGCAGAGAAAACCTTAAACATCGGGTGAGACAGGAATGGAGGAAGTGGGACGCTTGGATGTAAAGGGAGAAAGGAGGATGGATGTAATGGGTGGGATACAGAGATGGAGGAAAAGGATGGAAAGGAGATGGATAAAGGAATGGTAGTAATGGGTGGAACATAGGAATAGAAGGAATGGTGAGATACTGATTTAGAAGGAATGGATAAGAAACAGAGATGTTTGGGATGGGTAAGATACAGGAATGGTAGCAATTGAGAATAAAAAAACGAAAGGCAAAACAGCAACACACACACACACACACACACACACACACACACACACACATACACACACACACACTCTCACACACACACACAGTAAAACAGTTGACAATGAACCTTCATCCCCCAAAAAAAACGAAATCAGAGATGATAGAAGAACCAATCTCCTTTGAGACAACAGAGTAGGCAAGAACCATCACGGCCGGACACGGGAAGCTTTCGTTGGAGGGCCTCGAGGGAACTCCTGAGTCGAAGCGAATCGAGAGAAACTCTTATATAATTGAGAAAGAAATTGCAGCACAGAGCGCCTCGAGTCTTTCTTAGATTCGTACCCAATGAGTGCCCTCTCGTTTATATCTTCCCTTTCTGCCGGTTCTTTTTATCTATTTTGATCTCCAAGACACATTAAATAATCATGAGCTTCAAGACACACTCAAACAGCATATTAACTAATCACCAAGACACTCAAATATTCCATTCCTGATATGGAATACCCATCCAGACAATTCGAAATCTAGAATTAGTTGATTTATTGGTGAAACGAAATAAAAAAATTAGAACAATATGAACCTCCAATAACCCATGTTCATTCTAAACCCAGATAATTAGTTATTTAATCTTATCACGAGACAATAAAAAATTCATTATTATCTTGTTCTTGACACCCTAGTGGACGGCTCTCCAAACCCACAGTGATAAATGTTATCTTCACCACCTGAGAAACTGATTGGTTCCGGCGATTAGACAAGCGGAAATTTTTAAGTGCTTTTGTCTTATCAGGAACGTAAAATACTAGGCACCCACACCTGACCTATGAGGCTGATGCTGAATATATGTCAGAGTGAATCACGTGTGTTATTATGTATAACGTGTGTCATTATGTACCACGTGTGACAGTATCACCTATCTGTTGTAGCAGTGTCTNATTTATGTTGCACATTTCATTTACAATGAGAGCAAATCGGGTACATGGGCCGCCTCTCTTCGAAGGTAAACATTTGGTACACAAAATCAACAGAGTTGATAGCCCAGATGATAGAGGACACGCCCTCACACGCGTGGTGCCCAGGGTTCGAAACCCATACAGCAAAAGTGAATGGAACGTTTGGTCCACTTCTGAACCCCCCTTATAATATTTACCCCATAAAATCACCTTTAATCCTACCAATGTTTAATGAGGTGGACGTCAAGCATCTGGTCACCGTGGTCATGATGATAGACTGAAAGATGGAATTATACTCTTTTTTTTATAAATATTGATAATATGTAAATACAAATGTTTTAGGAAAGGGTGATTTTGGTCAACTGTTATTTGGGTGAGTCAGAGCGGCTTGGGTGATGAGAAGTAGAGTACTCTTATCTCCTCCTGATGACACATCAAGGGCAGAGCCAAAGATGCATGTAAAATTTTGTTAACCTTGGTGCCAAATAAATAAATGAAAAATTATAAGCACAAATGAAAACCAAATGCAGGCGATGAGTCACAATAACGTGGCTAAAGTATGTTGACCAGACCACACACTAGAAGGTGAAGGGACGACGACGTTTCGGTCCGTCCTGGACCATTCTCAAGTCGATTCAATACCAAAACCAAATTTTGGAATTTAGGAATAATGAGCTATAGCATTATCACAGTTTGTTGTTTAATACGTGATTAGGATGCGTTTTAGGATAAAAAGAGTTTATTTATTTGTGTGTTGGGAATTAATAATCCGGGTTTGGAATTGAAGGATTTTTTTGCTAATAAACTTTATTACCAATTAGTATCTATAGTATCTGAAGCATTTGCATAACTCCCCGGCCTCTCTTCTAATTTAATATATGCATTCAAGGTATTCTCCCTGTACACTCTGGATTTTATGCCCAGGGTTCGATACACCCTTGGAAAATATTTAATATGAATTATAATGATGCTGACAGGATTTCGCAGCTGAGTGTATTACCAAGGCCTTATAGTGATTGCCAATAATTATACGAGAGAAACCTAGAGAGAGATTACTTGCCATGAGCACTAACGAGGTCCTTCGTTATCTCGATTGCGTCGTCGGAAACTGCATTTTCACTTTCGTGAAGGAGGTGAACCAATTACTAAAAAATACAGCCTCAAAAGTCTGGCAAAATTTAGTAGAATCTACAAAAAGATGAAAACAAACATAAGTAATGTATAATATTTAATCAAATAAATGATGTAAGGGAATATATTTGACAATTTTTTGCTTACAAGAATATCTGATTGAACGACTTAATGACACAAAATTATTTGATATGCTTGGCTTCTTTAAATTAAATTTTTCTATAATTTATATTCATATATATATATATATATATATATATATATATATATATATATATATATATATATATATATATATATATATATATATATATATATATATATTGGTATATTTGTTCATGGTAACCCAATGTTAAATATAAACATAAAAAAGCAGATATTAGTGAATGCGATATGACTAATTGAAGATTATTTTTTTAGGACAGGGATGGGGACACTACGAAGCTTTAAGAGTTATATTTGTTGATTTTTATATGCCAAAAAAAATCATAGTTCTTATGATTTCACTTCTGTTTAGCAGTTCGACCTGTCGTTACCTTCATACATGCTTTAGTTAAAAAATTAAGAAAGTGAGTGTGTGTGTGGTCATATTTACTTTTTATTTACCATTTGCGCCTTCAAGAACAAGATGTTAGCTCCTGGACCCGGCATTTCATACCGTCGAATATCCTCCCTTCATCGAGCACTGTAACCGTTATTCAGCGTTGTATTTTCTTGAGAAACTCATAAGAATTAGGTAACATAAGATGGTATTGTTCAATCCACCAGCACACAGGGGAACTATTCAATCCACCAGCACACAGGGGAACTATTCAATCCACCAACACACAGGGGAATAATACAATCCACTGGGCTGCTCCAATTACGTCAACACAAGCCTTCGCTATAATCCTTCACGGGTCAATTGAAGCTTACTGTGTGTCTCTCGTGGTCGCCACAGCCACCAAGACGCCTTTGAATCCACAACACCACTATTGCATTCAATCAAAGCACCACCAGTGCCAAAAAAACTTCTATCACAATCACAAACTTCCCGGATATCACTGCCAACGACACCCATACCACCAGCACCACCACCACTACTATGACCACCAGCACCACCACCACTATGACCAACAGACTCACCACCACCATCACCAGCACTCTAAGAGGATTTAATTGACATCAACTTGGTGCCAGAGCCTTGTGTGTGTACACACACATCAAGCGTCTGAAGGGGGAGTTAGGAGAGGCCCAGAACAAACATGAATGTGTAGATGGGCCGGTAAGCCGTGATGCCTTGGTATGCCACTTTGATGCCTCGAAATGCCGCTCAGCATTAACGGCCAGGTATATAGCATTTATGCTGAACGAGCTATTTCTTCAGTTCACATGTCATGTGTTATGCTTTATTTTGAGCTATTCGAGAACTGAATAAATGTAAATATACTCAATATTTTATTTTTTAATTTGGTTATTGTATATTATCAGAGTGATAGTGTGTCAGTCTACAGGTATAACATAGGTAGGTATAACAGGTAGGTATGTATAGGTAGGTATCTACGTATAACATAACTCTTGTTATAGCTTGCAACTGGATATAGGTAAGGTATTTTTTATGGAAAACGCTAAGCCATTAGCACTTGAGTGGGACATAAGAAGACGAATGTGGGATAGAACGAAGGAAAGGAATAGTTCCGAACTACTTGGACCGTCGAGTATGGAACTCAGACCTGTATGAATAATGCCGTTGTTGTTGTCCCAACTAGTCCAAGATATTGGGTGGTCTGGAGAGAGGTCACTATGATATCTCTTCTAGAGATAATTCCTGTTGGACCAGCTAGTACTTACCTAATTGTGCTTACAGGGATTTAACTTAGGTTCTTTGGTCCCGGCTCTCAACTATCAGTCAACTGGAGTACAGGTTCAAGAGCCTATTTGGCCCTATCGTATCTTCATTCGAAATTGTGTATGGAATCTGCCTCCACCGTATCACTGCCTGGAACATTCCATTTCTTAACTACTCTGACACTGAAAAAAAAATCCTTCCGAATGCCTTTGTGGCTAATTTGGGTCCTTAGTTACTACGTGTGTCGCCTTGTGCGTGTACCACTCAAGTTAAATAGCATGTCTTTATCTACCCTTGCAGTTCCCCTGAGAATTTTATATGTGATTATCATGTCTCTTCCAACTCTTCTGTCTCCTAGCGACGTAAAGACCAATTCACATAGCTTTTCCTAGTAACTCATACCTCTTACTTCTGGAACTGGTCAGGTAGTCCTCCCAGAGCATCAGCAGAACATCACTATTGATGGGCCTCGGGGCCACTGTTACCAACTAATGAGGCTCCCAATCTGCCTGATAGGGACCTCCAAAGGCACCATTGTAATCCCACATCCTTCCCACTAATGAGATATCAGAACATTTCCTGTACTCTCGTTGCCACTAACGGGGTCCTCAGATTCACCCATTTCAACGAATGGGGCTCTAATAACGTCTTTTGGTTCACCAATCATCAATGGGGCTCTCAGAGCATTTTTGTTTCATCTGTCTTCCCCAGTGAGGGCTCTGTAAGCGTTTCTAATTCCCCTATCATTTGCTATGGGGTTCTCATGGCTTTTCTAATCACCAATGGGTTCGTGGGCTTACTCCTTTCTATCATTGGGACACATGTACTTCCCCCAGGAACGAACCACCAGGATTCACCTTTACGTCGATTTCCGTTTAACTAGTTGACAAATCCAATTGGGGATAGAGCTCTGTTCTCTTGAATTATAGATATATTCTCCAGAAACTGTGTCGTGTTAGCAAGGCAGGAAATAAATTATATATCCACGCTGGAATGATAGTTCTAACTTTCCTCTTTGCTGCTGTCCTGGTAACTGAGTAAGTTCTACCATTCTTTGTAAATTATATCTTTCCCCTTTTCCACTGGTAACCTTCGTTGATTCCCTCTAGTACTCAGGGAGAGTAAAACTTGTACTCTGGGAGAGTTAAACTTGTAATCTGGGAAAGATAAACTTGTCCTCTGGGAGATTATTATTGTTATTCTTCGAGGGTCTCACTAGGATTACTCGAGATTCACAGTAGTATATTTAGGTATTCACTAGTACTCTGGGAGATTTACTCTGGTACTCTGGGAGGGAAATTCACTCTAGTTCTCTGGGAGATTCACACTAGAACTTTGAGAGAAATAATACTCATACCCTTGTGGAAATGTGACTCCTACTCTGAAATAAATACTACACTTACACTGAAGAAAATGCCAGTCTCACACTGAGGAAAATGCCTGTCATAGCCTCTGGGAACATGCCACTCTTAATATGAATTTCAGACATTTAGCGTCACACTAATAAGCAGTTCAGTCATATCTGTATAATAACAGCTCTTCACTATCATCAAAGGCAATCAAAAAGGAAATAAAATATCGATAAAAATATTTCATCAGTGACAATTTTTTTATGGACTGAAATCACCTCAATTGCTTTTTATTAAAAATAAATATAGGTAATCAATTCTACATGAGGCGTCTGAAGATCATATTCAACACAATATATTTTAACAGCACATGAGATCAAATACATCATTCCCCCTCATTCCCCCTGGGGGAAGTGAGAAAGGGGAGTAATAACCCACCGCCAGTGGAAATGGGGAAGGGGAGTTATTCCACGGGGGAATGGGATGGGTGCAATAACTCACGGGTCGCGTCGTCCATAAAGTCAATACCAATAATTAGTGTAACAATTACTCATGTCTATGCTACAAACACGTTCACCACTAATGGCTGACAGTGTGGTCACCATGCCCAGCCCTCACGGAAATCCCGTGCCCTGTCGAAGCTGTTGGTTAATCTAATAATGGTTTGCAGATTACATTCTACTGATCCGATTCAGCCAGTGTTCTACGGCACTTTATTGGCTTATAAATCACCACCACGGAGAATCACATTTGGGAATGTAGCGTACAAATGGGACGCATTTAAGATACCCTTTTCCCTTCACTCTCTCTCTCTCTCTCTCTCTCTCTTCCTTTCCCCTCCCAACATCCCACACCCATTCCATCCCATGCAGACACCTAATTGCTGCAAAATGAAGACAAATGAAGCAGTAATTATCTTTTGATCTGACCCACTGCTGAATCAAACAAACATAGTGACTCCCCAGCACACAGAGAGCAAGATTGATGTTTGCCGACTACCTTATCCTAATCGGTTGTGTGTTTGGCTGTGTGCTTTTACATGCGTTCGTGCGTTCGTACGTGCGTGTGTGTGTGTGTTTCGGTATATTTATGTGCCTGTGACTTTTGTGTGTATGTCAGTGTTTTTTTTTCGACTGTAGTTTTTATTTGTCTCAGTCGTTTGTATTTGTAATTTTTATTTTCTCTGAAGTTTAATGATGATCTCGTTTTCTAAATGTCGTTTCTTTAGTAAGCAGTTATACAGCTTGTATACACACTGCATACACACTGTATTTCCATTGCCAGTAATCAATATTTTGTCAATGGGTGAATCGGTACATCATAAATGAACGTGAAATATAAAAAAACAACAATTTAATTGAATCAACTGTAAAGAGTTGAATGCTTCATATCTGGAGGGCTTTAATCAGTCGGATTAATTGGCGCTATTGGGATGGTTAAAACGAACACCACTCCTCGCTCTGTAGCATATTTTGTCAGCAACTGAAAATACTTTTCAATTATTATAAAAAAAAGTACAAACAATTTGTATTAAATCAAAGAGTTGCTCGCTAACCAGAACAAATTATTATGTATTTATTTAAATAATATTTTCAATTTGTATAATTAACGTTATATATTAGTTTTTTAATTAAAGTTCCTTTATATTATCCAGGCAGAGGGATAATGGCTTTCGGATACGTGTTAGGCACTTGCTTTACACGAAATCTCTCTCTGTCTTTAACAATAATCCATATTTAATATATAAAAAAGTTTGTGTCATCCAATATTTTTTTCATATCAATGAACTTGTCAAAATTGAGCCACTGTAAACTTCAATGCAAGTTCTGAACTTCTGTACCAGGCTCCATCTTTGTCTACAAATGTTTTAGCATCATAATAAACTCACGAGCAACAGCAGGAGAGAAAATTCTCAGCATGACCTTAATTGCAAATTAACTTCACACTGCGACATAGTCTATTCTAAACATTCTTAAAACTTCGTTCAGTTTAGGTGCTGTCATAACCTGAATGAAATCTTTCTCTTCATTCGATATAATGTAATATTTTTTCAAACGGTCTCAAAAAATTTAGTTCCATATGACAGTAAAAAAAATTAATACAATAGAATCCCTTAATTTTCATTGCACAAGGTAAATATGTTTATGATAATACGAATACATGTATTATCCACACACATGTATATTGCAAAATTAATAACCTTATTTTATTTTATACAAGTTTAAATCAGTCTTATATCATCGTAAATTTAGTTTTTTTCAAGTATCGTAATATTAAATAGATGACATGCAATAACAAATATAATTTTCTCTATATTGAGATGCTTTGCAAATTTTTTTTTCCAATAATCCGTCATATATTTGCTTGTGTAAAGCAAACAATAGTTTGCAAGCATTGATAGTTATTACGCTATTTTCCGAGTGTTTTAGATTTTCCACAGCCATAAGATTGCTCTCTGCCGCTCCAATTAAAATGACACAAGTGACTGGCGCTGTTGTACACAAATATATATATATATATATATATATATATATATATATATATATATTATATATATATATATATATATATATATATATATATAAAGTTTAATATATTTAATATAAAAACATATTTATGCTACATTTTCATTATATATTGCTAATTATGACTTCACTACGCTTCAGTTTGTCTTCTGGAACTGTAGATCGTCTCGTAGGTGGGATTGAATTCGCACACCCACACATAACCCCATGAAACCAGATCTTTTTTAATTAATTAGTTCCACTAAATTATTGCCAAGGTATATCAGTGTTCAAGTTGTGTGTATGCTTAGACGTCATAATAATTTGTTGACTAATACTGAACCAAAACTGAAGTTATTTTACAATCACGGAACAAGGAAAATGTAAATTTAGCAGTTTTCGATTGAGCATACAAACAAATTTGTCTATTAATTGTCAATTAGTTAAGACAAATTATTACAAGTTTCACTAAAGGTGGGTTCATAAGTTAGTTATGAACATTACGTTGTTTAACGGAGCGTATTTACTAGATGCGTATAACACTGCTTCTCTCCTACCTTGCCTTGAGGTGCTTCCGGGGCTTAGCGTCCCCGCGGCCCGGTCGTCGACCAGGCCTCCTGGTTGCTGGACTGATCAACCAGGTTATAAATTAGTTAAGTTATAATTCCTAAGTTATAATTTATGTAGCTTAAGAATATCATGCAATTAATGAACACTTATTCCATGCCACAACAAGCTGTAATTCATCGAATGAATTCTGTTAATATCTAGGACAAAAAATCAATCTCTTTACGTACACTGTGCAAGCATTATCATCCCTGAATATTTTGACCCGATGCACCAGCAGCATTAAGCATTTCCCTTGTGGCTTTAAGCACGAGTTAAATAATTCGGACAACGCCAATGTTCAGTGTGTGTGTGTGTGTGTGTGTGTGTGTGTGTGTGTGTGTGTGTGTGTGTGTGTGGTATTACGTGCAGCATTTGTGAACCAGTAGAGTGAACAAACAGTTTATAGTTTGTGCAAAAGAGACGCGTTAGAGTGTCAAGTTCGATGAAATCGATTTTAAATACGAAAGAACTGAATCATTGTTTCAAACCACAAAATGTTTCCCAAGGCTCAATCCTCTACGTAAACACACTGAATGAAAATTCAGTACATATGTTGCTATCAAATTCTATGATATTGAAGAAATTCTGGGCTGCATCTTGGTATAAAGATTTTATATATTTTTGTTTAAGGGAGCAGGGATAAAATAAGAGAGAAATACAGACAGAAGAAAAATCTAGCAATAAGTCGCTAGGCCGCAGTCATGCATTCGTGAGAGGCAGAGGTAAAGGAGAAACCTCTGACTGATATATGGTCCTCTATCATGCGTGTGTGTGTGTCAGACAGTGAGTGAGAGCAGGGTGGGAGAAGCAGAGAGATAGGGAGAAATAGAACAAGTGAGAGACAGAGAGACAGAGAGATAAAGTAAAACAAAATACTGGATTGAGAGAAAACAATAATACCTTTGGTTCATTTTAAATACGCTGCTTCTTAGTGTAATTTCTTTGTTAACTCAATAAAATCTGAACCTACATTATTCGTTTGAGGGAAATTAACTCTAAGCATCTTCACTAACGTAGTTAAGAGGTAACACTCAGATTATATTTTTCATCTGAAACTGAGGCTGTGTCAATCACGTTTGAGAGTTGCTTGCATTCTGAATGACTCTTGCCTTTATTAACATTTTAAACGTATTTTTGAGTTTTTATTTTATGAATTTGGGCGTTTGTTCTGTTTTGCTTCACTTTTGAGTACTAAATGAATAGTCAACATATTATTCGTAAGATAACAAGCCTATTTTTTTAGCCTATTTCAACCTATTCAATTAACTTTTGTTAATTGAATAGGCTGAAAACTCACACTAAATTTAAGACCCGAAGTCATGCCACTACGTTCTCGTCCACTATCACAAGGGCGAGAACTCCCTCCCAGTAATCGACAGGGAAAAAAATCGAAATCCCTTTCAATTCGAAATTATACTCTACAATGAAACACGCACCCACACCAAAACTTACATTTAGACTCACGAATGTACCATTTCCCCCCAATAAGCACCCAAAAACTTTCACTAGAACAGTACTTTCAAATCGATTATAAAAAAGTGACTCAAAACTTTTTGTCCGAAAAAGATATCACACTCATATTCGAACTCAACATTGATTCCAGTCAGGTCCTAAATTAAACATTTAAGTTAATTTTGGAAATTACTAATCAAACTGAGATTCTCAGATATTTTCTTTATCATACAAACGCCCACAGAGATGTCCCAGAAAGAAGTTTTTGTCGTTTTTGACCTTTCTGTTGTCCACGGAATCACAGCAAGAGTTGGCATAGCTGAGTGAGTTAAGATTAATGTGTAAAGTTAAAAGATTTTTGCTCATTTGAATATATGTCAACAGACTATTACGTGAAGGGTTTTATTGCACTGTTTGTGCGTGCGTGAGTGTGTCACGCAATAAGTACTCACCTATTTGTACTCACCTATTTGTGCTTGCGGGGGTTGAGCTCTGGCTCTTTGCCCCGCCTCTCAACCGTCAAGCAACAGATGTGTGTGTGTACTCACCTAATTGTGCTTGCGGGGGTTGAGCTCTGGCTCTTTGGTCCCGCCTCTCAACCGTCAAGCAACAGGTGTGTGTGTGTGTACTCACCTAATTGTGCTTGCCGGGGTTGAGCTCTGGCTCTTTGGCCCCGCCTCTCAACCGTCAATCAACAGGTTGTGGTGTTGTGTGTGTGTGTGTGTGTGTGTGTGTGTGGTGTGTGTGTGTGTGTGTGTTCATCAGATCATCTAAGGGATGATCCTAGAAGCTCATTTATGTTATAAATATTTTATTAGTTTTCATTAAGAATAAACACACACACTCTCTCTCTCTCTCTCTCTCTCTCTCTCTCTCTCTCTCTCTCTTGCCTTTTATTTCTGCTGTTTACCCACAAATTCTCAACGATATTTCCTACCTGGAAACAAAGATTTACGACCAAATATCACTAAAAAAATTTCCCCCTAAACGCATCAATTTCTATTCCCCAGAGTTCGCACTTACACTTAAAATTTTCACGCAACAGGGAGAATATATATATTTATATATATATATATATATATATATATATATATATATATAATATATTATATATATATATATATATATATCACGCGCGTTCATGCAGGTTTCTCACACACACACACACACACACACACACACACACACACACACACACACCATATATATATATATATATATATATATATATATATATATATATATATATATATATATATATATATATATATATACTGTTAAATATGACCGAATAAGTAAGATTAATAATTCTAACACGAATTTTCTCAATATTTCTTATGTGTCTTTTTACTGTCGATGGTAATTGAAAAATCAATTCTCCAAAATTCATTTTTATTTCTAGCCTGACGCGACGCTCGAACGCGTTTGTAATAACTTATTACATTTTCAAAGACTTTAGTTTACACACACACAACTGTAACATGAAAACACTAAACAGATCTTTTACTTATGCCTAAACTAAACAGCTTGTCTTATATACTCGCATTTGGGTGAGGTGATATGTTGCAACAGTTTTGGATGAGGTGAACAAACTTTTGACCAACACAAGACAGAACACAGAACAATGGGTATAATTGGATAAATGAGATGGAGGAATGGAAGTAACTGCAAAGGGCTTATTGGCCCATACTTCCTCTTGATGCTTCTATATTGGTACGGAGTCTTGAAGTGTACATTGTAAAAACATTGGAAGTAGGGAGGCTGCAGGGAGCCTATTGGCCCCATGTTAACCTTGCTTCAAGTCAGTCTGTTATATTTTCAATTGCTTCGGTTAAATTGTGTTAATTTCTAGTCGGCCCTTGAAAATCTTTTCATGATTAAGGACAGGCATCTCTTGACGTCAGACCTTGATAAAACTAAAAACTGAACATTTGAGAGTTGATTTTTCATCTTACTTTTAAAGTGAGGAAAAACAGTGTAAATATAGAGGAGATCCGGTAGGAAACCTTTTGATCTCACCCTCTCTGTCAATTCATTTAATATATATATAAATAGAAATGTGAATGTCTGTCCATGGTTAGAGGCCAGACGCCTGGGGCTAACCTCACCCAACCTTGCACCTTGACTCCTTTGGGGAACGTGCCCAACATGGTCGGTCGGGAAAATTCAAGAATAATGAGTGTGCCACTGTCACATATTGATCCTGCAACGATTTTTGTCACTGGCTACCTGCTACGTCTGGCTAAATATTTTTTAGAAAAAATATTAAAGTCAATTTTATGCAGTTCATACTTTGGCTGTAGCACCGTAAAACACCTAGCCCCACTACAGCCCTCACTTCACCCACAAGCCACCCAACTTCCCAGATATATAAAAATGTATGTCTATACAAAATTGATAACAATTCACTCAAACAATTCGACGTCTAAAAACGTCGACTATCGGGTAAAAAAAATAAGAGAAATGGAAAGAGAGGAAGACAGGGGGATGTGGAGATAAAGCGTAAGAGAGACACAGAAGAGAGAAAGCGAAAAAAAGAAAGAATAGAGGGAGAGGGAGAGAGTGAGACTTCAATTCCAGACGCCTGCTCCGCGACCAGCCAGATTCTAGGCGATATATTAGAGCACCTTTAGCCATTAATTCAACGTGCTGAATCTTATTAACGGCCAGGCAATTAGTGAGAGACTATGGTGTGGCATTCTGGCTGTTAGTGGCCCTGATTTATTCAGGCGTCGGTGTACGGTGTTCCTAAAGTAGCTTCTCACTGTTGCTACTGCTGCTTCTAACAAAAATTTATTAATGGTAATGAAAATAGCTGTATAATTAATTTAAAGTTAATAAACTAAGTTATCAAATACAATGAAGTTAAAATAATATGATTTTCTTTATTTTTAATATATTGTTTCCAATTAGTTTATTTGAACTAATAATATTATATTACATTAAAACCATAATTTATTGACTTAGTTGTGTTAGTTTAGGTTAGGTTAAGATAGTTAGGTTAGGTTAGGGGTGGTTGGTTAGGTTCGGTCATATATCTTCGTTAGTTTTATCTGAAATTAAAAAAATTAACTTATACATAATGAAATGGACAGATTTATCATTTCATAAGAAAAAATTAGAAAAAATATAAATTCTGGAAAACTTGGCTTAGTAGGCAAATAGAGCCTTGCATAAGAGGCCAAGTACGACGTTCTGGCTACTAGGTACAACATATATATATATATATATATATATATATATATATATATATATATATATATATATATATATATATATATATATATATATATATATATATATGGTCGGTCGGGAAAATTCAAGAATAATGAGTGTGCCACTGTCACATATTGATCCTGCAACGATATTTGTCACTGGCTACCTGCTACGTCTGGCTAAATATTTTTTAGAAAAAATATTAAAGTCAATTTAACAAACATCGTTAACAAACAACACAGAAATCATTGATAGATACAGCGACAACAGGCGGCTTGACATCTGCGAGGCACTACACATCAAGAAGTCAACACCAGCAATCAACAGCCAATTAACGCACAACTATATTCTACCCACTTCAAGACTCCGCTCCAATATAGAAACATCAAGAAATATGGGCCAATAGGCCTTCTGCAGTTACAGATCTATTCTTCCCTTTAGCTTATACCCATTGTTTCGTGTTCTGTGTTGTGTTGAAAGTTTGTTTTCACCTCACCCCAAACCATTGTAATATATATATATATATATATATATATATATATATATATATATATATATATATATATATATTCAGGACAACTACATCTAACACCTAAAACATAATTAAAATTTCGTATTTCAAAGGGAAAGATGCCAACGGAAAAGATATTACTGTCTCTCTGGACTTCACAGGCTCAACCAGAGTCTGTCTCTGATAATTAAACAAGCGACGAGACGTCCCTCGTTATTTCACGTATATAACATGTACTGTTCTTGACAAACTTCGGAAGAAGATTAAAAAAAGGTTTCTGGGTTTTTGTTGAATTGTTCTCATAGGAGTGTGCAATACCCTTGTGGGTTGGTTTCTCCTTCTAAATATGAGTTTTTGAAAATGAGTGCGAAGGGGCTTGTGTGTGTGTGTGTACTCGCCTAGATGTATTTGGTGTTCTTGCACTGTCGAGCGAATGCTCTTAGAACCTGTGTGTGTGTGTGTATATGTGTGTGTGTATGTGTGTGTGTGTGTGTGTGTGTGTGTGTGTGTGTGTGTGTGTGTGTGTGTGTACTCACTTAATTGTGCTTGCGGGGGTTGAGCTTTGGCTCTTTGGTCCCGCCTCTCAACTGTCAATCAACTGGTGTACAGATTCCTGAGCCTGTGTGTGTGTGTGTGTGTGTGTGTGTGTGTGTGTGTGTGTGTGTGTGTGTGTGTGTGTGTGTGTGTGTGTGTGGTGTGTGTGTGTGTGTGTGTGTGTGTGTACTCACTTAATTGTGCTTGCGGGGGTTGAGCTTTGGCTCTTTGGTCCCGCCTCTCAACTGTCAATCAACTGGTGTACAGATTCCTGAGCCTGTGTGTGTGTGTGTGTGTGTGTGTGTGTGTGTGTGTGTGTGTGTGTGTGTGAGTGTGGTGTGTGTGTGTGTGTGTGTGTGTGTGTGTGAGTGTGAGTGCGTGCTTTGGTATATAAGTTTGCATACTGGTGTGTGACAGTGCTTCAATTTCACTACATCTCTCTATCTATATCACCCTCACTCTCTCTCTCTTCCACAACCTCCTCGTCTGTGCTTTTCTCTATATATTCCCTTTGTCTCGTCTCTACAAAGCACGCTATTTTTGTGCTCTCTGGAATAAGGTGTCAAGTGCAGACACTCCGAGAATTCACAAATGCTTCCCATTCTCCATCTCTTTCTCCCCCTCATTTTCTCTCCTTCCATGACCCTCTTCCTCAGCTTCCTTAATTTTCTCCCTACCTCTGCATCATGCCCATTCCTCTTCTTTTCCATATTTCCCCCCTGTCTTCCTCTCGTCATTTCCTACTACTCCGTTCCACTTCTGAACGTCCTTCGCTCCTATTTTCTCATACCTTTCTCTCCTCATTTTCGACCAATTTTTCTCTGCTATCATCTCATTCCTTCCCATTACCATTCTCCACTCAGCTCCTCACTCATGCCTCTTTATCCCTCCGTCTTCTATCCTCCCTTCCTATATCTGTTTATTATTATTTCCAAATCTCTGTTGTAGATTAGGTAATGAACGGGAGGTGAGGACCTGTTGGGGAGGAGAAGTATACAGAGAATATACAGATAAAAAGTTCTTTAAAACTTCTATCTACAGTTCTTCAAAACTGAAACTTTTCCATTTTCCAGTTTGGGAGCTCATTGTTGAGCTCTGTTGTTAAGCGTGGGAGATCAAGAACAGGGAGCTCATATTTATATATGTTGATTAATCCTTTAAATGAATTGAATTGGCCATAACGAAAGCCGATTCTGGAGACATGATGGCAGACAGCCGCTCGAGACAGACAGACAGACAGAGGTAATGCTTGAATTTGCTTCTCACTAACACTCTATAGCAACTAATCAGACACAGGTCTAACAAAATTATCTGTTGCTAACTAACCTATTAATATTCACCAAAAAAATTGAACCAGAAGAAATGTGTAATCTATGTTTGTTTGAATCTGGGTATCAAAACCAATTCCGGAAAAAATAATTAATTATTTTCTAGGGAAAGAGGTGAAATTTGTACATTATTATCATGACATATCATTCATATATAATCATATAATATATATATATATAATATATATATATATATATATATATATATAGATATAAAACTTTCTGTGTGTTATTACCGTTAGTTCTCTCTCCAGAGATGGTAGTACTGATTCCTTAATGAAGAGATGTGTTTGTCACTGTTTTGGTAACAATGCTTCGCTCCTCGGACTAGCATTATTTATCAGAATATGCGTTCTGGAGAGAGAATTCCTCAAACACTTAGGTGTCTACTTACAAAACCTTTACATCTTTCCTCAATCATAGCGAGTTCGCATTTATAAAAACTTAAAAGCTCCGAGCCGCTACGAGGTTATCTATAAAAATTATGACCTTGAGTTTCAAAGTTCGAAAGCTCATTTACGGTGTAATAAACACAGCTGTAGCTGCCACGACCAAAGGAAGATAAAC
>WNGS01163813.1:5398679-5431963 GCA_020271785.1 Procambarus virginalis | reverse complement strand
AAGCACAATAGGTGAGTACAAATAGGTAAGTACATATAACACACACGGGATCCAAGAGTCAATGCTCGATTCTGCAGACACAAATAGGTGAGTACACACACACACACACACACACACACACACACACACACACACCTGTGAGGGGCCTGATAGCTGAATGAACACCACCCTGGATTCGTATTTTATGGGTTCGGTTTCGATCCCCGGTGATAACAGAAACAAAATGGGCAAAGTTTCTTTTACCCTGATGCCCCTATTACAAAGCAGTAAATAGGTACCTGTGAGGTAGACAGCTGTTACGGCTGCTTCCTGCGTGTGTGTGTAGGGAGGGGGGAAATAATTAGTTAGTAGTTAGTAACAGATGATTGACAGTTGAGAGGCGAGCCGAAAGAGCAGAGCTCAACCCATGCAAGCACAACCAGTTGAATACAACTAGGTGAATACACACACGTCCTCTTAAAAAATCAATCTACGTACGCCACTAACAGTAATGGTCACTCGTGGCGGTTACTGACCAATAAACAGGAGCAGATAGCTTGTCAGCAGCGATGCGTGAGACGATAACAAGCGACAGGGAACAGGGAGAGACACGTAGATAACACAAACTGGGAAACATAGATACAAAAACTCAAAAAGATAAGATATAAAGCGAAGAAAACGATGGAGGAAGATATGTAAATTGATAAGACAAGGAAAGGAAGTAAAGGATCATCATTACGTGTGAAAATAAAGAGAGGGTAATGAGATTAAGTAAAGAGAAAATATGGAAAGATACAGTAAATTAAAAAGTAGGCTTCAGTACTTCCAGACCTTTGTGAAGGAAGAAATGATAGCGATAATATTTTTTTACAAAAGTGGAAGATAAGGAAGGTTGGTTTGAACTAGGGAGAAAATAAAACAGAAAAAGAGATTCAGAGGAAGAGTTAAAGGTGACATGACCAATAATGGAAAAGAGAAAACGTTGAGAGCAATGAAAGTAGAGGAATGAGAGATACGAGAACACAAAATATAATATTAAGCTAGACTAAGCACGAGAAAGGGATGAATAGAGGAAGAGTTTGAAGACGAAAAATGGTTGAGAAGGAAGGAAGGAATTATCAAGGGGAAAGCACCAAGCGTTTACGACTATACCACACAAGGAGTGAAGAGAAAGAGTGGAAGGGAAGAGAGGACACGATAACACCTGAAAAACAAGGACGATATACAAAAAGAGAACCAGCTCAAACACCTGGATCATCGGGAATCGAATGCCGATCCTGCAAGAAGCGAGACGAATGCTGTACCCACTGCAGCGAATGGATAACAGAGAGAGAAACAGAGAGAGAACTAACGAAAGAGATACAGAGATACACAGAGATAGAGAACCCATCCCCTAACAACCCATGGACCAAAACAACCAACCCCACCCCCTACCCCTCAGGGAAGCGAAGCGAGAGGTGTGTGCAAAGAGTATCATCTTCCTCATCCCTGATTCTTACTCTTGCATGAGGTGCTCCTGGCAGCCTCACGCAACCAATTAGCCCCAGGTGGGTCTCAGAGGGGCGGTGGATGGACACGAGAGGCTCTACGATGAGGTATAATGACGTTAAAGGGAGAGAGAGATACAAGCACAGGGGAATTGGGGTCACTGTTAGCTGGAACATTTTAGAGTGGGAAAAAACATACATTTTTTTTACCGAAACTGGAAAGTTAACCATTTTAAATCAAAGCACCAAAGAATGGTTGTTGAAGCATTATTTTTGGTTTTAATTAATGCACTTAGAGTTGCCCCGTAATGGAAAAATGTGGTTAAAAATATGCAAAATGAGTATTAAAGGTGGATGCTTAGTGGATAAAGGCTGTGAACCAGAGTACTGAGGCAGGAAAGGTAACTAAGCAGCTGACCTACAGTGTCATTGGTGAGTGTGTGGTGAGTGTGTCAGTATCTCAAGTGTGTGGTGAGTGGGTGTAGTAGTTGTCTGGAAAGGTGTGTCGGCGGACCTTAGGGAAGGGCCGGGTATATCGGAGGCTCTGCTACGGGCTCACCATAGCCCGTGCTACTTGGAACAAAAAGTTCCAAGTAGCGAATCTTAAAGAAGAAACGGTGGCCCTGGAGGTGGGGTAGATATGCCTCTTGCTCTAGACGTGAGGTAGACGCTCGGTTGCTCTAGGAGTCGGGTAGACGGGCCAGTAGCTCTATGCATATGTGGTAGATGTGTCGGTAGACCTAGTGGTGGGATGGGTGGTTCGGTGGCTTCAGGGGAGAGGAGGGTTTAACAGTGGCTCGGAGTGTGTGGTGGGTGTACCTTATGTGTGGCGATTTAATAAAAAAACAATCGTTTTCCTGCAATTGTGTGGCTCGAACCAGGGTTCTGATGACACCTAGACACCTGCTTTAACCCACTCAGCCACAATATATATATATATATATATATATATATATATATATATATATATATATATATATATATATATATATATATATACATAAAATTCCAATTTAAAATTCCCGAGCAAGATGGATGAGAGTAAGAGCCTTTGCGAAATTGGTATGAGTGAAGGCCACGATGAAAGAGGCGAGAGTGAATAGCGTAGGAAGATAAATGAGAGACGCGGATGGAGCAAGAGGGATATAGAGAGAGCGTGAGAGTGAGACAGTGAAACTCAAAGCGAGAGAGAGAGAGAGGTGGACAGAGAGTGTGCGAGAGAGAGATGGATAATGAGATAAAGATAGAGAGGGGGCACTCAGAGAGGGAGAGAGACATAAGGGGGAAGAGAGAGAATACGAAAGTGAGGGAGAGAGAGAGAGAGAGAGAGAGAGATAGACAAGTGACAGAGAGAGCGAGAAGCCAGTGGACAAAAATTTATCGACATAACTAGATTGATCATTGCGACGTAGAAGGAAAGAAATAATAACATCCAACGTCTTGTATGGAGTAATGCAAGTATGAGGAGGGAGAGAAGAGGGAGAGGAGAGGGAGAGGAGAGGGAGAGGGAGAGGGAGAGGAGAGACGAGGCAGTGACAGATGAGTGATTACGTGCAGGTGTGGAATAGTTCTTCTGTCTTTGTGGCAAATAGTTTCAGCAGCCACATGCTGCAGTAATCAATCATCACAGACTACCATCAAGACCCACATTTACCCAGTCAACCCGAGCTCATTACCCACACGACCCAAACTGATTTCGTATCCACAAAAGCCATTCATATCTCTGATCAAATGACATTGGCTATCTACAGGGGCCTATTTCTCCACATTGTTGAGCCATAACGAGTCCTGCACTTAATTCCCCTACATCAGCAACCCATAATACCCATATTTCGTTAACCTACCCACACCAGCATGCCCTAATACCTACATGGTTCTAACTGACCCGCACCAGAGAGCAACTTTCCCCTCACCATAAGGGAGCCGGTCGACCGAGCGGACAGCACGCTGGACTTGTGTTCCTGTTGTCCTGGGTTCGATCCCAGGCGCCGGCGAGAAACAATGGGCAGAGTTTCTTTCGCCCTATGCCCCTGTTACCTAGCAGTAAAAACGGTACCTAGGTGTTAGTCAGCTGTCACGGGCTGCTTTCTGGGGGTGGAGGCCTGGTCGAGGACCGGGCCGCGGGGACACTAAAAAGCCCCGAAATCATCTCAAGATAACCTCAAGATAACCTCCCCCTCCATGACATCGCCTCCTACATCATATACGATTTTGTTTCATCTCCATAACTCCTTGGATTAAGCGCATAAAAATGTATAAAACTAATTTCCAAGTTATGTAGGCAAGTTACTTTCCTGTTTTCCTTCCACTGACAAAAATAATATTCATCTGGATGGTGTTCTGCGCATGAGTTTCGGGCGAGCTCATCAGAATACCGAGAGGTGGTATCCGCAGCACACAGAGGCGTTCGTTTGGCTTTCATCAGTTCAACGCTTTCTCAATTAGCCAGACTCCCAGGCTAACGTTCTATCTCAGTGCTCTTACTCCCTGCTCCTCGCTCTCTATTGTCCCGGTTTTGTTTGAGTGTGCGTGTGTGTGTGTGTGTGTGAGTGTGTGTGTGTGTGTGTGTGTGTGTGTGTGTGAGTGTGTGTGTGTGTGAGTGTGTGTTTGTGTGTACTCATCTACTTGTGCTTGCTTGGGTTGAGCTTTGGCTCTTTGGTCCCGCCTCTCAACTGTCAATCAAATGCTGTACAGGTTCCCGAGCCTACTGGGCTCTATCATATCTACATTTGAAACTGTGTATGGAGTCAGCCTCCACCACATCACTGCCTAATGCATTCCATCTGTTAACTACTCTGTCACTGAAAAAGTTATTTCTACTGTCTCTGTGGCTCATTTGGGTATTCAGCTTTCACCTGTGTGTGTGTGTGTATGTAGCCAGCCGACCATATAAAGGCACCTGGGTCATCTTTTACATTACCTGTTAGTTAATGTGTATTAAAGTTAGTTTACTCCTAATGGACACAAAAAATTATATCAAATAAACGAGTTTCTAGGAACAAGCTTCAGATTAGCTGATCATGACATCTTAGCTTGCAGTTTGATTTAGAACATCAATATAATTCCAATCGAACCCTTAGTTCGTTTATAAAAATGAGAACGAGAGAGAGAGAGATAAAAAAAAGAGATAAAGCTATTGAGAAAGACTCTGAGAATCAGGGAACATGATGTTTGAAAGAGACCGAAAGATATGCGGAGATTAGGAGAACCGAAAAGGAGGAGAAAGCGAGAGAGAATGAGAAAACCGTGACGTACCCATGGGAAAAATGGCTCAAGGTCTCCATGTACAAGAAAAGCCCATGGGGACCATTTAAGAAAAGGGAATCAGTAAGAACAAGGGAGACAAGGAAGGTGAAAAGAGGGGCCATGGTGTTCAACATTCCCAAGGGAGCATAAAAGCAATTAAGGAAGATCAGGAGTGCTTAAGAAAGCGAAGCCGAGAGAATGCTGAGTAGGAAGACGAGCAAGTAGAGAGGAAATTGTAGAGGCAGAATGAGGAGGAAGACATAAATGGGAAGCGTTAATGACTCGCGAAAGGAAACAGGGGAGAGGGTGGATAAGTCGAGGAGAACAGGTCACTAGAGATCTCATAGGAAGTGCAAAAGAGACATGGAGAAGTAAGGAAGACATAAGTACTCAACAGGGGCCGGCAATGGTGATGGAGAAAGGGGACGTGCCTTGAGAAAAGGACACAGGAAAGGTAACGGAGCTTAAGATCCTTCAAGACTGCTATAAGCAGACCTTCTGGTATCTCCCATTCCTTTCTATCAACTTTGCACTGCACGTGGAAAATAACCCTTTGTATGAAAGAAGGATGATAGAGTTCCAATTCTGAAAAGGATGGCGCGTTTTACAAACCAGTGTCGCTGCTGTAAATCTGATTTACAGCAGCGAAAACAAATTTGATTTTCAACAAACTGATTTACAACAAACCAGTGTCGCTGCTGTAAATCATTGGTATGATTCCGTGGCAAAAATCTTTTCGGAAATTATTTATTTCCTTTGGTTCTGCGGGGCACCATGATTATCTGACAAAGTTATCGGATTTATGAATATCATTATTCCCTCATCGACCTTCTTAGAAATTATATTCCTTGAATATTACAGGAACCCATAGCCTCGGAGAAGGAGATAAAGAGTATTCAGAGAAGATTTTGTGGATTCTCACTGAACACTTTAATATTTTCTTCTCTACCACCCCTATTCTTTTTTATGTATTTTTTTGCAATATGACTTTTTTATTAATTTTGGTTTACATTATGTTATAGTTTACAGAAAACTCACACACACAACAATCACTTTTTGAAGACCTCATCCAGCTCTTCGGAGGTGGGGCGCGTGCCCAAGATATAGCAAGCATATCGTATTATCGTAATACCTTTAATATCGTATACAATCATCGTTCTAAATAGTGAAGCATTCCACAGGGAAGCATGTGCGGTGTCTCGTAGAATAATATTCGTTTCAGTGAACTGTACAACACCTCATGCTTGAAGCCCGTCCTTGTCGTAAAGTCACTCTAACCATTAACTAAACAAATATATGATGGCCATTGACCAGTGGCTTATCATTCAGACTTACGGGGCATCCTGCTGAGGGAGATGGATATATATTTAATATGTATCGTATATATACATATATTCTGGCTTATGACAACCTCTGAACCGGATGCAAACACAGGTACCTGGATGAATATAAACAAAAACATGTGTTTCGGATTCATCAAGTCTGTTGGATTTTGCTGGAGGGTGATTGGATATTGTACTTATACTGTTGTACTTATAAGTACAGCAGCATGATCCAAATGGGACATTTGGATCATTATTAGATCATTTTCACTTGTCTCACAATAAACTGATGTTTGACAACTGACCAAATGAAAACTCTCACTCACAGCTGGTTCCAGCTTTCTTCTGTATCTAGTATGACTAAATCTTAACATTAAATAAAGTATGCAACAATGTTAGCATTTGATTAAAAAGTAATTAGGAGCCCAGGCTTTATGTAAATTTGATTGCATCGCTTTGGATCAAAAATTCAGATTGGAAGTTTGGAACTATTCCCAAAGATTTCTATCTACACTTGTGGATCTCCACACGAAGGACCGAAGAAATTATGTCCCCTCATCTCCAGCATTATGTCACAAACAGAACTGCATAAGGCAAATGGGGTCTAACAAGGCCAGGATAAAGCAGAAGAATAATCAATGAATGTAACTGAAGAATAGAATGAGAATGCGAAAAGACAACTAGATAACAGTTGGAAGGAACATGAGGAAAGGATAACAGCTGGGAGTCAACAAGTCTGCAGCCATAAAAATTTGCTGTGAAATCCTATTTTAATAATGTCTAGTAGTAAAAATTACTATAGTGTTCAAACAGGAAGACAGACAGGCAAACGTCCATGCAGGTAAGCAAGAATGCATGCCTGCAAGCATGAATGCATGCAGGCAAACAAGAATGCATGTAAACAAACAAGAATGCATGCAAACAAGCAAGAGTGCATGCAGGCAAGCCAAGAATGCATGCAGGCAAGCAAACAGTGGCAAGAAGAGGAACGGCAGGGAAATCTCCCCTGCACACCGTCCCCAACTCACAGGAAACATCGGCATTTTTGACCCGTCTATCCTGAAGTGGTCTCCGTTGTTCATTTGTTTTTATACTCCCCACTATATATATGTATATATATATATATATATATATATATATATATATATATATATATATATATATATATATATATATATATATATATATATAAGGGACGCACTGGAACTGCCTCCTAATCTTCTTTAATTTCCTTTTTTCCACATGCGTCGATCATAACTAACCTAACGCTGAAAATATGCCTTCGTTGGTGCCATTCATTCCGGGATTTGCTGTGCTGGAGGTATGGGTCCCTCGCTGGGATTTGGTCATTGATAATTGCCTGGATTTGTTTACGTGTGTGTGAAGCTGAGCGCTTTGTATCGGTTAGAGGGAAGAGTTAGGATTATGTTACCCGTTATGGGACCATTGAGAGGACTAAGAGAGAGACATATGACGTTCACACTCCAATTCCAGTCTTTGTTGTTGAACTAATTCGTGTGTTGTTGTTATTGTTACAGATTCGCTACCTGGAACAAAGTTCCATGTAGCACGGGCTATGGTGAGCCCGTAGTATGTGTGTGTGTATGTGATTGCTTGTTTTTTGCACCTACGAGAATTTGTCTATGCGGTAATGCTTATGTTTGTTTCCGTGTGCGTTTATGGTTGAATGTTTTTTGCGATGTGTTAAAAGCTTAATAATTTAAGCAGAGAGCATTACTTGAACTCAGATAAAAGATATTGGGTGAACATATTTTGTTTCGAACGGGGCTGCAGAGTGCTGGTTTGTCATTCCCACGGGGGCAATTCCGCGTTCGAAAAAGAGCGAACGAATAAATTAATTCAGGAGCTTTAGAGGCTTTTTATTTATTTTTTATTTTATTTTTTATTTTTGCTTTCTAGTTTGTTTTTGAACTTCAGATTTGGTAAATTGGTTTTGAGATCGCCAAACTATTACGTTTAATGAACCAACATCCCAACACCAAGCGGAGCCTCATTGTTCATTAGAATTCCAATTTTACCTCCTTCGCTTCCTCTTCTTTCTCCTCTTCCTCCTCTTCTTGTTTCTTCTTCTCTCAACTAATCCTCTTTCCTACTCACTTCTACTAAAATCCCTACTTTTCCTCCTCCAATGTCCGTCTTCGTCTATACCAACCACCTATGCCTCCAATTGCCTTCCCTTATCACTGAACTCCAGATAAATCTGGATAAACTCCAGATAAAACCCCGAAATCATCTCAAGATAACCTCAAGATAACCTCCACTACATTCATTTATATTGCTTTCTCTACACCTTGGCCTCCATTTCACCCCTCGCCACGACATCACATTTCCATTCCTCCCTTGCTTCCGTGAGTGTTTCTGTGGCCCGCGTACCAAAGGTTGTAGAAACTCGAACTGCTGCGAGTGAAGCTGAATGTGAAAATGAGTTTCACCTCGGGAGCTTCGGGTGAGGTCGACAATTCCCAGTGACCTTTGCACCTCACACAACCAGTCAACACTTTGTGCATTTGGGAACTGTATTCGTTATAACGTTTAGATATCCATCGCTGAAATATTAAGCGAGCGTGTATCAGAATGATATTTATGGCCCGGCTCAACCACTATTGTGTGTTTTGTGGACTTCGAGGATAGTGGCGTGCTGGAATATGTTGGTAGGAGAACCACTCATGATGTTGGCTCAGTTAGGGGTGACATGAGGCTCCCATGGTGGTGGAAATCCCAATGATGGCGCCCATGGTAGTGGATAAGACTAACTTTTTATCATTAAGTTCCTCTCTTTAGCTCCCATCAAACTACAACATCCAAAACTAACCATCAGCTCCTCTTCCCAAATTATATAATTTCCCTGCACAAATTTAACCTTCACAAACTTTCCCCTGCAGAACTTTCCCTCCACAAATGTCCCCTTCACAAACTTTCTCTCCACAAATTTCCCCTCAACAAACTTCCCCTCCACACCAATATGATCTTCTTCCCCCGCCCAGAATATTAGTTTCCCTATGGAACAAGAACAAAAATATCTCATACTGTTACCTGTCTCTAAAGTTACTGTTTTCGCTAAGTCGTTCCTTCACTACTCTCTGTTGGGCCGGAATGCTGCTCTGCTGAGTACGTAAAGTTTTCATTAATCATCGACGACAGCATTATTCAATACAAAACTTGCGACAAGAATGATAACCAACATGAAACATATGGTATGTAACACAGTAACATTAGCACAGTTATTGTGTGTACTGAGGATGTTGCTTGTAGTGTGTTGCAATAGTCTGACCTTAGTATCTGGTGTCCTCCTTACGTGGAGAAGCGCTGAGGTAACAACCCGTTCTCGTAAATTCGTATAGTCAATATTGACTTATTAAATACGTGCATAGGTGACATACTAAACATAATAGTTTACCTTGAAAAGCTTCATAGAAAACACCGACCTTACCTAACCTTGTTAGTATGTTAAGATAAGCACCTTATTGCTTCGTAATTACAATTATTACTTAACCTATACCTATAATAGGTTAAGTAACAATGTAATTGGTTAAGTAACAATTGTAATTACGAAGCTATAAGATGCTTATCTTAACATACTAACAAGGTTAGGTAAGGTCGGTGTTTTCTATGAAGCTTTTCAAGGTAAACTATTATTTTAGTATGTCACCTATGCACGTATTTAATAAGTCAATATTGACTATACGAATTTGCGAGGACGGGTTGGAGGTAAATTCTACAAGTACATAAATATAATTTTCCCCATTGAAATAGACCCATATAGAGGGCTATGATGGCATGGATAGGTACTTTTGGTACCTATTCATAAGTTAGAAGTCAAAGGAGTCCCAGTAAATAAGCCTACTAAAGAGTGTTTCGGTAAATGTTGATGGAATTACTGAGAGAGGAAATGGAAAAGACCTTATTAAACTCGGATAAGATCCCATGGTAGCGAAAGTACTAACTGGAAACCTCATGGTAGAAGCGAGTCCCAAAATCTGGGAAAGTTTCGAATAGAAACAAATAGAGATAAGATATAAATAACAGAAGAGAACTGCATTCCAGATCAATAATTAGCCAACATCTTTGGAGACAAAAATGAGAACCTGAATTCAGTTTCAGAGAAATTGTTTTGAGAGTTGGTCAGATGAAAGACATATCAAGGAAACTGATTAATATGTATTGATGAACATTGTCACAGCCAGATGAACCATTCAAACGACCGTAATTAAGGTGGAACAGACACAATGGCTGGTGGAACCTGAGGCCCCCAGAAGCAGAGATATTTGTCAAATTGAATGGAAACAACGTGAGTCAGACAATATTATTCCTATATAACACCCATGGATCAGTTGAGATTCCAGAAGATACAGATAATTGTTGAATTGAATCATATGGTAGACCACTTAGGGGAAGCAAAACAAAACACACATCATTCATCAACTCAGTGATGAATGATGAATGGTTGGCTGATCATTTTATTCAAAGAAAGTAGTACTAGGTGCCATTAAAGACTTAGAAACACACATATATCCTATTTTGTGGTGCCACTCTTAGACCAGGAACAAATATAAAGAGGAAAACAGAGTACTAGAAATTCAAAGAACAATTGTATAATGATCAGCTTGGATACAGCAATACATGCAGCTAGGAAATAACCTCTTCCATCTGTCCTCAAGCACCACCCTCCACATCACATAGGCTCTCCTACAAGAATAGGCCTTGTCCCTTCCCCAAAGGTAAACCCCGTAAACTTCCCTCACCCCACAACAGGGGGGAAAATTACCCACTGCCCAAGCCCACAAACACACTTCCACGACTTCAAACATGTCCCCAAACCCAAAGAAAAACATTCAACCTTCAACACTATCATTGTAAGCTCTCAGCTTCTACTAATTCCTACACAAAGACCGTTCTTCATTCCCCATGTTTTCTACTGCAACTCTTCCACCTTTCACACTCCCTCCCATTCCCCTCCACCCACTGAGTTACGAGGGAAAGATTTAGGGAATTAAACTTCGCGTCACTTAATGAGCAAAGAAACACGAGAGAGTTAATTGCAACAACAAAATTCTCATGGGATTAAACACAACAGACACGGACGAACTATTTAACATGTAGAGTTATATGACCAATGTGACACATTTAGAAAGCAAGTGCCCGAATTGGACAGAAAAATTAAATGCAGTATTTTCAGTGTAAGATCTGAAAACAAATCAAGTTTACGTAGAATCTAAAACAGTTTAGGTATTAGATAACATCTCAAAAGGCGTGAGAAAGTGTACACTCACTGGTACAAAACGGGACAATTTCTCATTACTAACTACTCGTCTTATCTCTCCCATTCCTTCACCCCCCTGTAGACCCCCAGAATTCCATGAAATCCAACCCATATATCCTCTATATCCATCCTCTTAAAATATCCTCTCGAGCAGACTATAACATCCCCTTCAACACGTAAGATAAGCAAGACGAATTTTTTCAGATTATTGCTAATCTATTGTGTTCGTTGAGCATCCTAAGTAAACAAATGCACTATCATATTCTTTATATCTGTATATTTACGTGTGGTTCAGTCTATTTAATCTCTCTCTCTCTCTCTCTCTCTCTCTCTCTCTCTCTCTCTCTCTCTCTCTCTCTCTCTCTCTCTCTCTCTCTCTCTCTCTCTCTCTCTCTCAGTACCTATCGTGTCTATTATCCTCATTGCTTCTCACTCCTTTTCCACAGGTAGGCCAACCTTGCCTCCCTTAATAGGGCTCTTCGCCCCATGAGAAAAATAAACAGGTTTGAGAAACAATTCCTCTCTCCTCCCGGCCTTCAGGGAAAGTTTCCACAAGTTGGAAGTTTCCTAATGCAGTTTGCTGTCAAGGCACCAGTCAGGTCAAGCGGCCCTCTGGTTCTCCAGCTTACTCTAAGCGGGAGGTGTGGCTCTAGGCCAAAGGTCTTTGGACGGGTGGCTCGTGGGGTCGACTGAGGGAGGTGGAGAACTTGATACGGAAGCAATATACAGAATTTTTAGGTGTCCTGACGTTACTTAAGGCTTAGGGGTATTGTCTAGTTAGATGAATTTGAGGGTACTGTCTTTGTTGAAGAATTTGAAAAGTGCTCTCACTTGTTGAAGGATTTGAAAGGTGCTGTTCCTCTCTGTTTTCGTTGGAAAACTTGAAGGAGCTATTTTTGTTGGAGGACGTAATTGGCGTCTGACCTTAAGGGTGACTTAAGAGTTATGTCCTTTGTTGGAGGTCTTGAAATATTCTGATTCTTCTGGAGAACGAGATAAACACAGCAAAAATGAAGCAAAGGTTGGAGTACCTGAAACTGAAAAGTTGAATGTTAAGTGATCTTTGAATTGGAAGAGTGAACGGGAGAGTGCTGGGATTGTTGGAGTACTTGGAGGAGACGCGCCAGAGTGCACTCCACTGCGAGCTGCGAAATAGAAGGAGGAAAGCAGGCCGGCAGGCAGGGAGCTTGGCCACACGAATTTCATTGAAAACAACAGTATGGTAAGGTAAGGTAATTGTCAGGATAAAGTATTGTTTAAACTATTGCTGCTCCAGTAGCAGCATCAGTATAATTAACATTAGCAGCAGCAGTATAATTAACAGTAGCATCAGTATAATTAACATTAGCAGCAGCAGTATAATTAACAGTAGCATCAGTATAATTAACAGTAGCATCAGTATAATTAACAGTAGCATCAGTATAATTAACAGTAGCAGCAGCAGTATAATTAACGGTATCATCAGTATAATTAACAGTAACATCAGTATAATTAACAGTAGCAGCAGTAGTAAAATTAACAGTAGCATCAGTATAATTAACAGTAACATCAGTGTAATTAACATTAACATCAGTATAAGTAGCAGCAGCAGTATAATTAACAGTAGCATCAGTATAAATAACAGTAGCAGCAGCAGTATAATTAACAGTAGCAGCAGCAATATAAATAACAGTAGCAGCAGCAGTATAATTAACAGTAGCATCAGTATAAATAACAGTAGCAGCAGCAGTATAATTAACAGTAGCATCAGTATAAATAACAGTAGCAGCAGCAGTATAATTAACAGTAGCATCAGTATAAGTAACAGTAGCAGCAGCAGTATAATTAACAGTAGCATCAGTATAAGTAACAGTAGCAGCAGCAGTATAATTAACAGTAGCATCAGTATAAGTAACAGTAGCAGCAGTAGCAGGCACATAACGACACCAGCGGCAGTGAATGGGAAGGTAATACCAGAAATAGCACTGCGACATCTAGACTCTGGAGCGGAAATGTGAGGGTGAGGGAAGAAACGCCTGGAGAAGGAAGGAGGGAGAGTCCGAAAAGAAAGAGGGAGGGAAGGAAGGAGAGAGGGAAGGGAAAGGAGAGAGAGAGAGAGAGACGGGGAGAGTGGAATGGGACGACGGAGATCGCCAGTTATATTAATGCTTCCTCGACTCGGGAATATCAGGGAAGCAGTCGAAAGTTAAAAAAGAAAGGTTGGTCATATAGTGTCTAGACCAACGCTCACAGCCATAACAGTTGACCAAGTTATCGCAAGCTTTCCTGCTTCTTCTTCTGCCTCCTTCTCCTCCTCATCATCATCTTTCATGTCTCTTTCTTCAGTTTTCCTCCAAAATATTTCCTTATACTCTTGGATATTCTTCTCTATCCCTTTTCCCCGCGTTACTTTTTCTGGATCCTACACCATGTCTCGTTTTTTTTCTCCTTGCTAGTTATTTCATCTTCTCGTTCATTCTACTTTAATAGTACTTTATTTCTTCTGCCTACTCTACTATGCCCATCTTCCCTCCTATCCCCATCCTTGCGACCTAGCCTCCTCTGCAACAATTTTCTGCCAGATAAGGGATTCTTGAAATTGTTGATGAATTTAAATTGGATATTTGGCAGTACACTAAAGAAAGCAGTTTCTGAGTTGGGCAAATTTGAGCTTCTTATTTATGCTCAAGAGCCACCTTCTCCCCTTTGATGACTCAAGCCCTGCAGGAGGAGGAGAGGAAAAAATAATTTTGGTTTAAAAGTTCCTATTTGCTCCTCTTTACAGCGTCTCTTAGTTCGAATTCATTATATGTGTAATATTATGCACTTTGGGAGGAAAACTAAACGAAACACGACTTGAAATTGTTGCAGAATTGGAGGATTATGTTTACCAAGAACCTGGAACTGGTCTTCGTAACTGTGTGCAGATATTGGCAGCCAAAACCCAACTTTCCTAAGGTACACTGCTTGCAAGCTTGGCTTAAAACTTTCGGGCAGAAGTAGATTAAGGCAAATATTTATGTTTGAATTCCACCAAAGCATAAAATGTTTCAATTACACCAGAACAGATAAATACAATATTAGGAGGAATGTCTAGCTATATTACAGCACTATGTTACTAATAGTTTTTACCTTGAAAACAACTGATGTCAAATTTTCAAGTTAACCAACCGGACAATTCCTAGCAACACAAATTATTTAAACGACAACTTCACGACAATACCTGGAAAGAGAGCAACAACAGCAGACAAGAACTTGAAAGAATATGAAGATATTCAAAAATATATTGAAAATTAAATAGATCAACCTGTATGGAGGATCAGATGAATAGTAACGTTAAGAATAAATCAGATGAATTGAGACTAAAGGAAAAGAATATTCTTAAGCAGAAACCAAAGGAAAAGCTTAGCCTGTATGGAAGACCATAGAAAAATTAAGCCTGTATGAAAGACCAGAGGAAGAGATCAGCCTGTATGGGGAGATCAGAGAAAATGCACATTCTGTAGGTAAGGCCATTGGAAACGTGAAGCTTTTTTGAACGGGAAAAAATTGTCAAAATACAATGACAAACACACTCACTTGCGATCACAAGCACGCCCCTGGTGACCACAAACACACCAGCTAGCGACCACAGACTCACACATGCGTGTACAACAACAGCTTCGTGTAACCCAACACAAGCATTATCATGACTGCCTTACCAGAGGCCAAAGCGTGTCTCAGAAGAGGAAAACTTTTGCAGCGTTCTGCATTTTTTGTGTCTCAGACCAAAGGTCCTCGCTTCTACCTGGCTCTGTCTCCTACCTCCACCCGCTTTCCTTCCTGCTGCCCCTGCTTACTACCCCTGCTTACTACCCTGCTACTACCCCTGCTTACTACCCCTGCTTACTACCCCTGCTTACTACCCCTGCTTACTACCCTTGCTCCTACTCACTACCTCTGTGCTCACTACCCCAAAAGAAATGAGGATCGTGTGCAAGACTAACGGTTGGTCTACGATTGAGGCAGAGGAAAGGTAGTGATGGTGGTAGTTTGGGTGGTAGGGATGGTGGTGGTAGTTTGAGTGGTTGGGGTGATAATAATAAATGTGATTAAGATAGTAGTTGTGATGGAGGCTGTTGAGATAGTGGTAGTGGTATTGATGGTGTTTGTGTCAGTTAAAATAGCGGCGTTGTGTGCTTGTGTGATGATAATGTTATTAGCTATCAAGGTGGATGTGGTAACAGTATGGATATGAATGTAGATATGAATGTGGTAGCGAGTACCATATGGTTGTATTTTGGGTGCTGGTGATTGTTGTGTTTTTGGTAAATGTGGTTGTAATGGTCCTGATTGTTGTGCTTACAGAAGAGGTATGGCTCCAGATGTAGTAGAGAAAGTGATTGTGAAAGTGCGTGTGGTAGTACTGGCAGGGAAGGGCAGGATTTTTGGAAATTAGTTTGGGAACTGAGGGTGGTAGCAATATCAGCAGCTGTAGTTCTGGCTTCCTATACGGCTACCTATACTCTGATCCCCCATGCGGCTAACTACCAATGACTACTTATACTGTCACCCANCAGACCCGTGGCCTCAACACCTAACTACTCTCTCATTCAGTATTCATGAAAAGGTGGAAAATGAACGTATATCAAAGACTAAAGCGGAAATAAAGGACTGAGAAGTGTTGGCTGCTGAGGATAAATCAAACATCTTCAATAAGTTCTTTGTGCTGCGCTTTATGTGACAGGAGACAGAAGAGTTAGGGTGGACATGATCACCACATTCAAGATTCTCAACAGAATCGACAGGGTTGATAAAGACAGGCTATTTAACACAAGGGGCACACGCACTAGGGGACACAGGTGGAAACTGAGTGCCCAAATGAGCCACAGAGATATTAGAAAGAACATTTTTAGTGAGTGGTTGACAAATGGAATGCATTAGGAAGTGATGTGGTGGAGGCTGACTCCATACACAGTTTCAAGTGTAGATGTGATAGAGCCCAATAGGCTCAGGAATCTGTACACCTGTTGATTGACGGTTGAGAGGCGAGACCAAAGAGCCAGAGCTCAACCCCCGCAAACACAACTAGGTGAGTACAAATAGGTGAGTACACATACACACACACCCATTGGGAGGCCCCAAACCAGATGATTAATATATAATTATACATATATCTTCTGACACACATCTAGGTTTGAGAATAAATTCCATAAGCGGAATAAATTCTAGCATCGAAATTATTCAAATTATTCTTTGAACGTTGATCTAAAGTGTAATACCCCTTCCTAAAATTGAATAGTCTCGCAATAACGAGATGAGGTTTCCTCGCTCGTGATTTATGAAATAGATTTGTTATATTATGTTTATGTAGTTATCTTATGATTTATCTACAAATCATAACTTTCAGACTTAAAAAAAGACAATTTGGCATCACGCCAAATTAAACAAAAGCCAAACACGTAACAAATTACAAATATCCGAGAAAGAAATGATAAAAATCCAACAAACAAATAATAACCACTCATCAAATAAAATCCAAACAGGCCCACAAAAAACTACCTACCAATTATAAGAACGTCTGAACCCCTTCCATTTTTCCTTACAGCTTTCCTGTAGGTAAACGTGTTAAATATATGTTATAATAATGGATTTATACGACGATATGTGTAAATTTGTTTACGTTATATACACTCTAACGCTTGATATATGAGCAATATCGTATACTAATAATGGGATCTTATGGAACTTGGTGTAGACAAAGGTGTTTGGTGTGAGTGGTTGACCCCAATTTTTTTGGATAGTTGTGTGAACATCCACTACGGGCTCACCATAGCCCGTGCTACTTGGAACTTCTTGTTCCAGGTAGCGAATCTTTAACAACAACAACGATAGGCCATTTCAACAGAGTTTATTTTATCTTCCAGGAAAATCTTAATACTGTTATCCATGTGTGTATATTATCTGAACTTTTGGCCGTTTTGTTTACTTGTGTTCATGAATATTTTTGGTTTGAAGGTTAAATGGACTAAAGCAAAATACATATGCATATTCATGCATAAATTCACACATACATACATACATACATGCATGCATGTATACATTCATTCATGCAAACATGCATGTATATATACAAAAAACATACATGTATATATTCACACAAACATATATTCTTATATACTCTCCAACGCTCCTCTCAGATGATTGCCACTCTCCCAGGTGGTGGACTGTAGGAAGCTGGTCGTGGTGAGGCTTTATGGTGGGGCAGCAGTGTGGAAGTGTGTGAGATGGGAGTGTAGATGGGATGAGTAGGTGGGACCACTGGAGGTCAGTGGTTGTCGGGCCACACGAAACCAGAGGAGGTGGATTTGCCGGAGCCTTAGACTTCTCTACGTGTGAGTGAGAGAACAAGCCAACGGGAGCTGCCTCGTATGGGCCAATAGGCCTTCTGCAGTTCTCATTATTACTACTATTCTCTACACCTTACTTTCCTTCTCACCTCTCTCTTGCCTATTTATTCCCGTTCTCTACCTCCTCATCACAAGCGACTTGAGAATGGTCCAGGACGGACCGAAACGTCGTCGTCCCTTCAACTTCTAGTGTGTGGTCTGGTCAACAGAACAAGCCATATATGAGGTTTTCTCCGCTTGTGAATTATTAGAATGAGTAAGCAGGCTAGCCAACGAGGTAACTTTGTAGTTTCTATATGTTTGCTTGGGTTTATATTGCCACATTTTGTTATTGCCTTAATAAAATAATAAATTCAATATTTTTAGTTCAAGGTTGCACAGCCGTGCAATGAACGTATGACTCTGTCATTGTAGATATTGATTAATTGATATTATAAAGATATAAAAGACTTATCATAAGATGCCAATCTAGAGCCCACAATGACACATTGTAGTGTCATTTATTCTCCTCTCTAGGGCTAATGGACCTCACAAATATAACCACAATGGTATATGCATTCATAAAACTATATACATGTCATTCATCTGGACAATTGCAGCCTCGAACCGACGACCACATCAACCTTGGCAATGTTCCACAAATCAATAACTTTGGAATCCAATACAATTATCCCAATCAATAGGAATCGATGACAACCCAAGGAAAATTCTTGACATGTCACCAGTAGTGAAATATCTCCTCCCATTAATACTCTTTAGTTTCAATATATCTTGCCATGAACATGCTCGAGTAAAGAGGCAAAACATCAACAATAAGGCAAGGTCTTCGAGTGTCTGAATGATTGTAGATCGTTCCCTCTATTACAGCTTCAACGCACATGATTCTATTGGCGTGTTTCTTGGCATGTATGTCAATAACCGTTTATATGTCCCTCAATTAGTCATCGTTAGACGTCGTAAAAAAGGATTTTGTGAAGCTTTAAAAGTCCTGTTACCGTTCTCTCTCCTTTTATAACTATGACTAAGGTTCAGATCAATTACCTTTGAACTATGCTAATATATATATATATATAATATATATATATATATATATATATATATATTATATATATATATATATATATATATATAATTATATATATATGTCGTACCTAGTAGCCAGAACGCACTTCTCAGCCTACTATGCAAGGCCCGATTTGCCTAATAGGCCAAGTTTTCATGAATTAATTGTTTTTCGACTACCTAACCTACCTAACCTAACCTAATCTAACTTTTTCGGCTACCTAACCTAACTAACCTATAAAGATAGGTTAGGTTAGGTTAGGTAGGTTGGTTAGGTTCGGTCATATATCTACGTTAATTTTAACTCCAATAAAAAAAAATTGACCTCATACATAATGAAATGGGTAGCTTTATCATTTCATAAGAAAAAAAATAGAGAAAATATATTAATTCAGGAAAACTTGGCTTATTAGGCAAATCCGGCCTTGCATAGTAGGCCGAGAAGTGCGTTCTGGCTACTAGGTACGACATATATATATATATATATATATATATATATATATATATATATATATATAAACTAACTACTTCTATGAATCAACGAACTCTGGCCAGCCAAGTGGCACTCCAGCGTGCTAACCAATACATATATGTATGTGTGTGTAAATCACGAAAATTAACACGTGATGAAAAATATGGCAGTGTCAGGCCACGGAAGAACAATTGAAACAGGAATTCCTTAAATACTTTCGTATATTAATACATCTTCAGAAGGAATGATTCCTTCTGAAGATGTATTAATATGCAAAAGTACTTAAGGAAATTCCTGTTTCAAGTCTTCCTCCGTGGTCTGACACTGCCATATATATATATATATTAATATATATATATATATATATATATAATATATATATATATATATATATATATATATATATATAAATATATAATATATATAATATAAATAATATATATATATAATATATATATATATATATATATATATATATATATATATATATAATTGTGTGTGTGTGGTGTGTGTGTGTAAACTTGTAGCCAACAAAAGCTATCTTTCATCACCTCATTTTGAAGTCCCTCTCTCTCTCTCTCTCTCTCTCTCTCTCTCTCTCTCTCTCTCTCTCTCTCTCTCTCTTCTCTCNATGATCTTGGAGAAGAGTACATTGTTTTAAGGACATATGATTGGGGATTGGTAGGTTTGATTTTGATTGGTAGGTTGATTTTGATTGGCATTGTTTGATTTTGTGTTCTGTTGGTGTTTACTGGTGTAGGTGCGATTTTTGTGCATGTGTTGTTTGTGTAGGTATTGGCTAAGTAGGTGTTGTCTGATCATGAACTCATCACCTCACCAGGGTACAAACAGACTGTCGCTTCTAAAAAAAAAAACAATTCCCCCTCCTGTTGTGTTACGAGACCCATTGCGTTTCCCTCTTAATATGCTGATAATAATGGCTGAAAAATATATATATATATATAATATATATATATATATATATATATATATATATATATATATATATATCTATATATATATTATATATATATATATTTTAAATATATTAATGGTTAAACTATGCAACGAAATTCGTGCCAATATCCTTCAACCTGAGTGATTAGTGCTCCACTAAACATTATAATATTATCACGCTTCATTATACATTATGTTTAAACTTGCATATAAGATATTAGATCATATTTACACGTGGAAATTTACGTGATAAATCAATAAGAAAATCAACTGGAGCAATGCTGGGACGCGAATCATCAACATGGGTGCTCCCAGACGCATGCCTTAGCCCACTACACCCCGGTATGCTATAAGTAATGCAAAATGGTGATCTGAATCACCCAGTGCTCCTGAGGCATCGAACCCACGCCAAATTAAAGTTTTTACACAGTCCTGAGTATGGACTTAGGCGTTATATACAAGTTCTTCCACCATACGCCCCCTTCAAATACACAAGAAAATCCTCTAACTTGATATATCAATGAGCCTCATGAATAACGTTCTGCAGATAGCGTTCTGGGGCACTTAACGTAAGTCGTAAGATTAAACATACGGTAAGGACAGCGTCCACGACATAAAACTTACACTAATGCCATCGCATCCTGCCGAAACCTGTAAGATATGTGATAGTGTTATCGTTGGGTCATATTTGTTTAGTCTCTCCCTGCTCTCCTGTGCCCCTTTCTCTTTACTTTCTTATTAATATTACCGAGATATATTGGGTAATATGATGGCTGGATTTCTAGATAGAATGACAAGAATTGTAGGGGATGAAGGGCAATGGTGATAACTAAATTCGATGCGATTCATAATTATCACATTGTATCAGTACGGCTCGATGTTTTATAAATGTTAATTTAGGGAGCAAATTACCTCTTCTTGATGCTGCCTGGGTCATGATAACAAAGTAGGCCACTCATTCACACACATGCACGCACGTAAGTACACACATGCACACACACACACACACACACACACACACACACACACACACACACACACACACACACACACACACACACACACACACACACCATACACACAGGAGGAGGCTGGAGAAATGGTCTAGAAAATGGCTACTAAAGTTCAACTCAGGAAAGTGCAAAGTAATGAAATTAGGCGAAGGGAGCAGAAGGCTGAACACAAATACCATCTGGGAGGTGAAATCCTAAAAGAGTCAATTAGAGAGAAAGATCTGGGGGTTGATATCACACCGAACCAGTCCCCAGAAGCCCACATCAAAAGGATATCCTCAGCGGCATATGCTAGACTGGCCAACATAAGAACTGCCTTTAGAAACTTATGTAAGGAGTCGTTCAGAACCCTGTATACCACTTATGTCAGACCAATCCTGGAATATGCAGGTCCAGCTTGAAGTCCATACTTAGTTAAACACAAGACAAAGTTAGAGAAGAATCAGCGGTATGCCACCAGACTCGTTCCGGAACTGAGAGGTACGAGCTACGAGGAAAGGCCAAAGGAGCTAAAACTCACGTCCCTGGAAGACAGAAGAGTAAGGGGAGACATGATAACCACCTACAAAATTCACAGGAGAATTGACAGGGTGGACAAAGACAAGCTCTTTTTTTAGCACGGGTGAGTCACGAACAACGGAACACAGGTGGAAACTTAGCACCCAAATGAGCTACAGAGACATTAGAAAGAATTTTTTCAGTATCAGAGTAGTTAGTAAATAGAATGCATTAGGCAGAGATGTGGTGGAGGCTGACTCCATACACAGTTTCAAATGTAGATATGACAGAGCCCAGTTGGCTCAGGAATCTGTACACCTGTTGATTGACAGTTGAGAGGCGGGACCAAAGAGCCAAAGTTAAACCCCACATTGACAACACATAGCGGTGAATAACTCAACTGGTCCCGTACCAGTCTCCTAGACCTAAACAACCCTGAAAATAATATTTAACCTCCAACAAGCTATATTACAACAAGCTAAATCTACTGTTTATATAGTTTTAAAAACCTCACTTAAGAACTGTCAAATTCGACATTTTCTAATTAGACAAATCCCATAAGATTCAACAAACTTACATATCTGTCGAGGAATATTCCTAGGAACCTCAATCCACAGATTCGTGAAGTCTAAACACCTCGTTCAACTCTGTTTACTCAGGAAATTTCGGTTTATCTCTGCTGACACAGTTTTACCGAACACACCACAAACTAGTGACCTCACCACTGGCCTTTGACCTTCAAGGTGACCTTAATCCTTTAATCCTTTAGCTTCCCCCGCCTAATGGCGAGGATCAAGAGACTTCAGCCCTATAGTTAACGTAATCCATATTCCCGCTTCTCTTCTTGAATTATAGAACTGGTGTTACGGGGTAAATATTCATGGATAAACTTCTTAAAGCAGATAATATAAATGGTTGCTTTACCTTGCAATAGAAAGAGGGAGATCGTATTATGAATTAACGGTCTGTTGGAGAGAATTAAGAAAAAACTGGGATATTGCAAATCTCTCTCTCTCTCTCTCCCCGAGTGCTGATCTGGAAACACTTGTGTGCTCATTCGTACCGGTGTGCTAATTTGTCTCGACCTGTGCTAATTGGTTTGCACCTGTAGACTAGTCCTGAATTAGTTATTTCTGTCCAGAATTAATCAGAATGAACATGAACAAAAGTAACGCTTCTGCTCCCTTGATCCTGTACAAAAAAATGAATGCGAGAATGATCTGTCGGTGTGTGCGTGAGATTAACGAAGCACCTGTTTCAAAAGGTGTATAGTTTAGATGGGATGAACAAAGGGCATGATGGAGGTGATATTCACACAGGAACACACCAACACCAGTTTGTGAAGCCTACAGAATAATTAAATTTGTTTTACTGTGGGAAATCCGACCGATGCAAATTGCGTGTTTCGTATTTCATGAATGAGTGAGTGTGTGTGTGTGTGTGTGTGTGTGTGTGTGTGTGTGTGTGTGTGTGTGTGTGTGTGTGTGTGTGTGTGTGTGTGTGTGTGTGTGTGGGTACGTATGTGTGTATGTATCTATGTTTGTAAATGGATGTATTCTTCTGATATTTTATCCATTAAAGTTAAATTTTTATTTCATAGTTTGTTGCCGATAGTCATTTATTTTCAATTGTGCTGCTTAGTCATTCAATGCTCTGAATCTATTCAATTTTGACATACAACTAATTGCATAATGTTTCACCCTCTCACCATATTCCCGCCTCTCTCTCTCTCTCTCTCTCTCTCTCTCTCTCTCTCTCTCTCTCTCTCTCTCTCTCTCTCTCTTCTTTCTTCAACTCGCCCAACTGAGCAAGCGTAACATGTAGGGTACTTCAGGAATCGGGACTCTGACCATTCCTTTTAAGCCACTACACACAGAAACCACAATTGCGTGATGCATGAAATAAGCAGCGTCTGGGATACTCTCGAACGCAGGTTCGAATCCTCGTCACGGCCCTTGTGGATTAGTTCATTCCTTTTGAGTCTAAATAAATGATTTAGAAACTCAAACGTCAAAGGTTCACAGCTTCCCTGATGACAGAGACGTGAGAAAGTCTCAGCATCTTTTGCAGAAGGAAAACCCTAATTATTCAGAGAGGGATCTGGACCTGGAGTCAGAACTTGGAAAATATTTAAATACTGAAGCATGAAAACTTCTTCTATTTGCCTACAATTCTATGAAATATGAATGCAGAATGCACTCTCACGTAACCCATATGTATGGGTTATGTATTATCATGTATTTATATATTATATTATATTAAATTATATTATTTTATGGGTTATATATTACCATATATGGGTTATAGATAATCCGCTTGTGCTCTGTTAGCTGATAGTTTTTTTTACTCGCTAGGAATATGCAATGAATGATGATATATTAACAAAGATGATGGTCAACATAGAGGATATTTTTGGTATTCAATGTCTGTGACAGGAAGCCATTTAGGCTTTTCATGGTTTCCCTAAGACCTAGGCCAACACTGACCGAATGAAGGCTGCCACCTACAACAGTTGACTTATTCACGAGTACCTACTTACTGCTAAGTCAAAGCAAATATTCCACACGTCTCTTCCTGTTCGGGAATCGAACTTGGAACCCATTCAGTTGTGAGTCGACTGCTCTATCCATCCACATAATACCCTCGTGTGTATCCAGCCCTCTTTGATACAAAATACATCTATTCGTGGTGCGAACGTAATAATATCCGAGAAATATACACTTGTATCATCCTATGGCTTACAATACCGACGGGCTTTATTTCAATGTATGCATGGTGTACAGAGACTCGCGTTCTCAATACATTTCACATGAACTCTTTCAAGGATTCTGCTCCTCGGGGAGTTCTGTTTCATGACTTTTTCGGGAGGGTTTGTAGAATGTATTGACACGTAAACAAAGTTATTTTTCAGTGTTAACAAATGTAAACGGGCGTAGTGTGTTTGAACGTTCGATAAATTCTGTTGAATATAAAACGCACTCTGGATCAACTCAGAACTGGCACGGACCAGGGGAATCCGACTGTCTAATTAAAACAAAGCATTACGATGGTCAGAGATAGTTTATAGTCAGATAGTCAGAGATAGCCAGTGACTTGGTTAATAACGCAGATCTCAGTTATTGTTAATGTTACACTCTGTAAAGAAGGTTTTGTTTATTTTAATTTGGTGTTTATACCTGTAGTGTTTTGGTGCTGAGTTTATAAGTGATTTTAGTTTCCTCCTATCATTATGATTTTTAAAAGTTATCTTAGTTTTTTTTACTCATTATATAATGTAACTTTACCTAGGGCTAGGTGTTGGCTTAACCTTTGTCTTAGGTTGAGAGGGGAATACAAAAAATAATAATCATTACTTTGCTCTAAATTCACAAAATAAATGATATTAATAATATAATAGACAAACTCAGTGAATATGGAACACTTTAAATATTGTTTTGAAGATCGCATTTTTCTTTTTATAAAATGCTTTCATCTTTTCTAACCAGAAGCCATACGTAATCTCCCATCAGTATCCCAGGGATATGGGATATACTGGGATATGGCATTATCCCAGCGGCCTTGGTGTCGTCACGCCATTGTTATAATGTCTTGGTGAAGCCTTTTATCCTGCTCCTCACTGACGTCACCTAAGCTTTCACGGAGGCAATCTAGACGTGAGTGAAAAAAAAAATGCATTTTTTAAGACATGCGGCAGCTCTCATTCTTATACCTTTCAGTAAGACCTGCCACCTCCACGACCTCCCGGTAGTTAGGATCTTTGTAATTCCTTGGAAATCACGGAACTACTCCGTACGATTTACGCCATATACTTCCCTTTCCACGTCGTTCGTGTTTTTTTCACGTTTTTTCTGACTTCACCATCGCATTTACCCGAGGACCAACACATATACCTGTCTTGACATTGGCCATCAGAGAATTGTCCAAAGAGCCATATGCTCTTGAAAGCATATAGCGAAATTCTTGATAGGCGACTTCAATATAGAAGGAGTTCACAAACTGTTCTATCAATCCCAATTTTATATGAAGTGGGGAAATATGATGTTCAAAAAAGTTCAGCTCCAGACTTAGTGAGATCCAAGTTCCATTTAAGATCATTATCTTCGCTTTGTGAGGACCTGAACTTGTTCTTGACACGAATTCCTAATTTATTTCTTGGCTGCCGCTAGTTGCTAACGAAGGATACGTAAGTCGTAATATCATTTTTCTCCTGAAAGAAATTAAAACTATTTTATATGTACAAGTTTCATTACAAGTTCTCAGTAACTAAACATAAAAGTTATATGGTAATATTTGATACAAGTAATTGAGAATTACATATGCTGGTGGTTTGGTATTGGAAAGTTATCGTTTTGAGAAACAAAAGTTGACGATATGACTGGATACTGACAAACCTGGAAGCCTTTTACCCTCCTGTACTCTGCATCATGAAGAATAAATAACAGTCGTTCTGGTGGCCAGACCACACACTAGAAGGTGAAGGGACGACGACGTTTCGGTCCATCCTGGTCCGTCCTGGACACAATCGACTTGAGATTGGTACAGGACGGACCGAAACGTCGTCGTCCCTTCACCTTCTAGTGTGTGGTCTGGTCAACATACTTTAGCCACGTTATTGTGACTCATCGCCTGCAGTCGTTCTGGTGGTTTGGGAGTTCTTTGTATACTCTGATAATAGTAAATGCCATAGCTCTTCTAGCATCTCTTAACAATCCTTCAAGACAAGATCAAGAGCTTCCACATCTTAGGATCTTAAGGAGCTTAAGGTCTGTCTTAGTCCCCTACAAGTATTCTTAAGTACAGTCTGAACACTATCTGTAACTTGGCATCTTTCACAATTTTATGTGATGTCTGCTTTGGTCCAGCATGATATACCACATAGAGAAAAGCACACAGAAACTGTATTGGAGGGGACCTACATTCCCTCCAATGCGTTATGTGTGATTTCCTCCGAGGCTATGGGTCCCCCTTCTTCCAGCCAGAGGTGGTACTCCCTTCCACATAGAATGTATCTAAGATTTACAATTGTAGAAAGCAGTCTGAAACAACGAATTGTGAGTTTAGATATGTAAAGAGTTGGGATATGTAGGCGAAACGACTATTCACAACAGCACTTTTGACTCTCGTTACCGAAAGTAACGTTCTCTCGTTATTTTTGTTATCAAAAATATCAGTGTAACGCTGTAACGGGTGACGATAGAGAAACACTAATAATTTTTTTTGGGAATTCGAAATTATATAACACTGAAAAATCAAGATATACCTTTACATTGTAAAAGTTGTTATGTAGTGATTATTTATCTGGTCAAGATGTAACTTCACGTGACGAGAAAAGGGTGGAAGCAGAGCAAAGTGGTCGAGTTGTAAAAAGTCTCCCAAAAGTGTTAAAACATGTTGAAAGCTTGTTGACTTTGAAGTTGGTGTGGACATCTTAAGGTACATAGCAACTCTAGACCCCTTTAAAAGCCACAGACGTGTATTGCCAGCTCAAATAAACAACTTGGTAGTTCGGTCAAGTCTTTCCACTTTCTCTCTTCCTACCTCTTTCATATCACAAACTTTATTTTACTTTTCTTCTGTACCAACTTTACTTAGCGTCTCCCCGAGTCTCTCCCATAAGTAAAGGCCAATTTCCAGCCATCAGACACACATATTTATATTTTATTAAGTGCAAATCGATTCACTTTCGCTCGGTAACACTGAAACTCGCCTGAAATTAGTCGATTTTTCTCTCCTTCCCAGAGTAGTTCTTTGTGCTATTCTATAAATTGTTAAGTTAGAGGTACATGGCTTCCGTGAAACTTGTTTGTTATTCTACAGTCGCCCCACAAGCGATTGAACCGGGGTTCGACTCCGGGCAGAGTTAAACGGTCGGATACGTTGATTTGTACATTATGTATCATTCACCTATTTACCTAGCAGTAAAATTGGTACGTTGGAGTCAGCAAACTGTTGTAGGGTTGGATGGTGTGTAGAGGCACCAAGATAGCATTAGATTAGCATGACTATTCAAAAATCATTGGAAGTTCTTTGAATTTGCCATTGAATGTGCTTGGTGATCATCAGGACAATCTTGTTGTATAGAATTCAGGAGTTTTCAAACTGTTGTTCCCCGAGACTCATTTCAGTAATATTCCATATCATCAGGACCCAAAATCCTGACCTTAGTCGTAAGTGCCTTCTTTAATATAAAATAAGATAACAGATTAGCTAATATTAACTTTTGACTCATTGACATGAGTAAGGCGATGGCAGACAGACAAACTCGGGGAGACAAACGCAAGGAGGACAAACATGGCAGGAACAAACTCAGGGGAAGGAGAGGGACAGGAAGCCTAATTGACATAAGAGAGATGAAAGGGGAAACGCAATTATGAAAATGAGAAGAAGTTAAGAATTTAGAGAGTCTGGTCAAGTAAATATTTGATGTAAAGCAAATAAAAAAAAGAAGAATTAGGAAAAAATGTACATTAAGTAAAAAAATTTCGAAAAACACGAAGGTAAACAAAATAATAAAGAAAACTGCAAGAGGTCAAATAACTAAGAGAAAAATCTCTTAACATAATAGAGAAAGAGAGGAAAGAGAGATTAGAGGGGATAATGTTAATTCAGATCACATTTGTTAAAAAGAATGGAGCATTTAAGTATGAACTATGACAGGAAAAATCCATATCAACAAAGCCAGGACTAAGGTTTATGTTGGTCATGTTGTTTATCAGAGCCGATTCAACAAGATGGCGTCTGTGAAGATCAGAGGCAGGAAAGATTATCATAGAAGAAGACCAATCAATAGGATGATTAGAGTCCCTTAAATGACAGAGTATTCTTTGTGTCTGCAGACTTAACACTTCTTTCGTGAGGTACTCATCTTTGAAGAATATTTTATGAAAAAACACAGTAGGTAAACTAAAGAACAGAAACAGATCAGGACAAATAAGAAATTAACAGATAACCACTGAAGCAAATCAAGTAAAAGCAAGATGAAGCAATAGAACACGTAAACAACAGCACGGAGCCCAGCACTCCAGTGTCGGGGTAGGTAACATTAGGGAGTGATGTGGTGGAGGCTGACATTCATACACAGTTTCAAATGTAGATATGATAGAGCCCAGTAGGCTCAGGAACCTATACACCAGTTGATTGACAGTTGAGAGGCGGGGCACCAAAGAGCCGAAGCTCAACAACCCGCAAGCACAACTAGGTGAGTACTACACGCCAATGAAAAGCCACTAAGCCACTTGTGTCAACAAACCACCGGCAAACAAACAAACCCAAAACACACACACACCAATATCAAACAACTCACAAACCAAATATATATATATATATATATATATTATATAACATAATACAAATATATATATATAATGTAACATAGATATAGATATATATATATATATATTATATATATATATATATATATATATATATATATCTATATATATATATATATTATCAAAGATTAACATCTATAACATCTGCCAATGTTACATTTAAAAATTTATGACGTGGAGTGTCAGTCATTTGTATTATAATGTCAGTTGATCAGCTCTTTCCTTTGCACTGGGAAACATTGCAAAAACACTAACGTACAAAAGCTATGGTTTATTAGTTTTCAACATAAAAAAGTAACTTTTGATGCTCATAGCCCATATCAGGCGATGATGTGCGTAATCGAGGAATAGTGCTGGAAATTGTTTTTGTCACCTAGGCTGTTTTTGTTGTTGTTAAAGATTCGCTACTTGGAACAAAAAGTTCCAAGTAGCACGGGCTATGGTGAACCCGTGGTGGATGTTTGCCACCTAGCCATTCACCTAGTTGTTCTTGCGGGGGTTGAGCTTTGCCCTTTCGGCCGCCTTTCAACTGTCAATCAACTGGTTTTTTCCACCCCACACACACACAAGGAAGCAGCCCGTAGCAGCTGTCTAACTCCCAGGTACCTATTTACTGCTAGGTGAACATGATTATCAGGGTGAAAGAAACTGTGCTTTTCTGTTTCTGCCGGTGCCGGGAATCGAACCCCGGACCAATGGAATTAGATATACTCTTGACAGCTGCTTGAACAGCGCTCAGGATACGTATATCCTGAGGTTCCGGGTTCGATCCCTTGTGGAGGCGGAAATATATGGGCAGAGTTCTTTCACCCTGATGCACCTGTTACCTAGCAGTAAATAGGTACCTGGGAGTTAGACAGCTGTTACGGGCTGCTTTCTGGGGGGGTGTAACAACAAGCCTGGTCGAGGACCGGGCCGCGGGAATGCTAAACCCCGAAATCCTCTCAAGATAACCTCAAGATAACGCTATAGGTGTATCCAAATGCTCAGGAATCTCAAAGGGTTCCATCCATAGACAAATTTATTACTCGATACTCGTTTATTTAAAATAAATAAACGAATAACTTGACTAGGTAGAACTTGACAAAGGATAGCTAATAGCTATCAGCATTAGTTCAGTAAATGAACAGGTAAACCATGGAGATAGAAAAGTAGTTTACGTGGTACACAACCGCGTAAACCCCCATACATCACTGCCCAGATATGACTATTGTTTACAACCCATAAATGAACACAGTGATACATTCTTTGATATGGGTGTCTTCTGATATCTTCGTTATGAATACTGGTAATGAATGTTTTTCATTTTCGCGGTAATTGCGATTCACGACATTTAAATGATGCCGTAAACTTTTGTTGAAATTATTGACGTGATGGAAAAATGCAAAATATTTATATGCAATTGAGAAATAATTTCGTGAAAGTGAGGTTTAGAACGATGTTGTTTTAGATTCAGTAACTTAGAACAAAAGTTCCAAAGTAGCACGGGCTATGGTGAGCCCGTAGTGAACTGTAACTGTTTTGTTTTAGAACGTTGCATAATAAACGTTATATAAACAGATGATCAACAACCGATCTTTCAGCACCAGAGAGGTGAATATCCGTTACAAGCTAGAGGCTATAATATGAATATAAGATGAAATTAACTGCAAAAGGCCTATTGGTCCATACGAAGCAGCTCCTATTTATATCCACCTAATCTCATTCATATATATATATATATATAGATATATATATATATATATATATATATAGATATATATATATATATATCTATATATAATATATATATATATATATATATAATATTTTATATATATATATATATATATATATATATATATATATGTCTAACACTAGGTTCATATAGTTGAAGCCAACTCCATATACAGTTTCATAAGAAGACATTGTGAAGAAGTGAATTTTACAATCAACTAAAACCTGATTATCAGGATTCGTTCTCGAGTCTACAATCACAGTCAATCCAGTCACACATACACACACACACCAGAATACACATGTGTTATAATAATTTTTGCGTCGTGACAAAATGACCGACTCTTCGAAATTTGTTGTAAAATATTTAAGTTGTTCAGAATATTCCGCATGTAAAGCTGTGCGTATCTGACCTGTTGTTGTTGTTGTTAAAGATTCGCTACCTGGAACAAAAAGTTCCAAGTAGCACGGGCTATGGTGAGCCCGTAGTTCTGTTGTAAATGACCTGCATTATGAGGGGGAAAGAGGCGCCGCGTTTCTTGTCTCATGACCTCATATTTTGTGATTAGTCAGTGGTTTATAAAGTCGAATTTTCCCAACACCGCCGCAGTCCATTCACCGCCCTTCTCTTCCTTTATCTACTTTTACGCCTTTCGCTATTCCCTTTGCATCTTCCCCTACTCCGTTTCTTTCGTAACTTACACTGGAGAAATGGAGTATATAAGGGAGAGAGAGAGAGAGAGAGAAAAAGAGAAGAGAGAGAATTCATAATAAATACTTGAACACTGAATTAAAAAGTGGAACACGAGGAAGTGTTGAACCAAACAATTTTATTGAAAACCATAATGATTGCTCTCGTTAATCACCTGTGAGGGAGGACTGGTCAAACATCTCACTTTCCTCCCTTTCCCATCTTCCTTACCTACATCATTCCCCTGCCTCTCTTTATCATCTTCCTTACCTCTTTTTCCCTGTATTCCCCCTCTCTCTCTTTACCATTTCCCCTTACTTAATCTTCCTGCCCTTTTTCCTTTAACATCTTCTCTGCCTCGCTATTTCATCTTCCCTCCGAGTCTCTCACCCACTCCCATCCTCATCCTCTCTCTGTGTGATACCTCTCTACACTCTCCTTCTTTAAAACCTTCACTGAGCCGCCCACACACACACACACTATCTGCTCCCTCTCTGGCTGTTCTCTCCAGGCTGTTGCCTGCCATCTCCTGCAGCTCCTGCAGCTCCTGCAGCTCGCTGGAGTCATGTACGTACCATTTGGACACAAAGTTCGTGTAGTTTATCTTCGAGTTCTTTGTGTTTTCTGTCCACTCGCGCGTGTAATCAAAGAAATTTTTCTTTGATCCGTCACAGAAGCAGGAGTTGCTGCCTCTGTTTATGTCGCATGATGCAATATTGTTAACGCTTTAAGAGTCTTTATAAATAGGAGAAAAATAAAAATCTCTCGTGGAAGCTTCACCCAATGGTACCAGAAATAGCAGAAGCAGAAACAGAAATAGCAGCAGCAATAGCAGTCGGAGCAGTAGAAGTAGCAGCAGCAACAGTAGTAGCAATAAGTGACCACGGCAACAGTAATTGCAGCAATACATGATTGCAGCAGCATCAATAATAGGAACGAGGAATGCAGAACCAGTACAGCATCAACAGCTACAGCATCATTGGCAGTAAAACTAACAAGAGACACCCAGCAGCAAATAGCAAAACGGCAAAATCAACAAATTACACCCTCCCTACAGCAGAAGCAAGAGCTGCTCCCTCCCTACAGCAGAAGGAAGAGCTGCTCCTTCCCTCACCCAGTCGATATCAACATTACCCCCACCGACCATATAAAGAGCACCAGTAACATTGCGACCACCAGAAACCTTGGGGGGGTTAAATTTCAGCTCACTGCCCTCTGAACCGGCATCAGGCAACCTATTCTCGATGCCACTTACCTTCTGGCCTCGGTTCCAGCACTTGTGTCGGGTCTGTACAGCCTCAGAGGTCGTTCCGGAGCGACCTTCCGCCTTCGGAATTCACGAACAGAAAGCGGAAAATCAACGATGTGTCCAGGAATTGTTCATGTTCAGCTCAGCTGTTGGGTCGTGAGCCTGCATGGCCGGGATCACTGCATAGCCCCTCGAACACATTACTATACGCTCTTACTCTCTGTCTTTCTCACGCTACTATTTTCTCTCCTCTCTCTCTTCCTCTCTCTGTGGCACCAAGCACTGCACGGTCAATTGGGTGTACTGAGAAAGAAGTATGACATTTGTTCCACGACAAACAACGCAGATTAGGGCTTTAAAACCATATCGGTGCGGTAATCAAGGCCATTCTGGCATGCATTACCTAGTTTCTCACTCCCATGACCCGTGACCTATACTCCATGACCTCCCATGACCCGTGGCCTCAACACCTAACTACTCTCTCATTCAGTATTCATGAAAAGGTGGAAAATGAACGTATATCAAAGACTAAAGCGGAAATAAAGGACTGAGAAGTGTTGGCTGCTGAGGATAAATCAAACATCTTCAATAAGTTCTTTGTGCTGCGCTTAT
>WNGS01163813.1:5349277-5361953 GCA_020271785.1 Procambarus virginalis | reverse complement strand
AATTATTGATCTGAAATGCCGTTGTCTTCTGTTATTTTATCATATTTCTATTTGATTATATTTGAAACTTTCACCGATTTTGGGATTCGCTTCTACCATGAGGTTTCCAGTTACTACTTTCACTACCATGGGATCTCATCCGCGTTTTCTTATGTTTCTTCCATTTCCCCCTTTCAGTAATTCCTACAAAATTTACCGAGACACTCTTTCGTAAGCTTATTTACTTGAACTCCATGGACTTCTAATTTATGAATTAGATGTCATCGTAGCCTTATGTATGAATATATTTTAAAGGGGGAAAAATATGTATGTACATGAAGAATTTACATCAGAGCTCCTCCACAAAAGAGTGACACCAGATACCAAGGTCAGACTTTGGCAACACACTACAAGCAACATCCTCAGTACACACTATAACTGTGCGAATGTTGCTGTGTTAAATACCATATGTCTCATGTGGTTATCATTCTTGTCGCTAGTTTTGTATTGAATAATCCTGTCGTCGATGATTAATGAAAACTTTACATACACAACAGAGCAGCATTCCGGCCAACAGAGTGTAGGGAAGGAACGACTGAGCGAAACGGTGACTTCAGAGACAGGTAACAGGTCGAGATATTTTTGTTCTTGTTCCATAGGGAAACTAATGTTCTGGGCGGGGGGAAGAAGATCATATAGGTGTGGATGGGAAGTTTGCCGAGGGGAAATTTGTGGAGGGGATATTTGTGGAGTGAGAGCTCGCAGGGGAAAGTTTTTGAAGGTTAAATTTATGCAGGGAAATTGAATAATTTGGGAAGAGGAGCTGATGGTTTGTTTTAGTTGGCGTAGTTTGGTGGGAGCTGAAGAGAGAAACTTAACGATAAAAAATGGGCCTTACCCACTACCATGGGAGCCTCATGTCAACACGCCCCCCCCCAAGTGAGTGGTTCTCCTACCAACATATACCAGCAAGCTGCTATCCTTGAAGTCCACAAAACACACAATAGTGGTTGAGCCGGGCCATAAATATCATTCTGATACACGCTCGCTTAATATTTTAGCGGTGGATATCTAAACGTTAAAACGAACACAGTTCCCAAATGCACGAAGTGTTGACTGGTTGTGTGAGATGCAAAGGTCATTGGGAATTGTCGACCTCACCCGAAGCTCGCGAGGTGAAACTCATTTTCACATTCTGCTTCTCTCGCAGCAGTTTGAGTTTCTACAACCTTTGGTATGCGGGCCACAGAAACACTCACGGAAGCAATGGAGGAATGGAAATGTGATGTAATGGAGAGGGGTGAAGTGGAGGCGAAGGTGTAGTGAAAGCGACATAAATGGAAGTAGTGGAGTTCAGTGATAGGGGGAAGGCAATTGAAGACGTTGGTGGTTGATATTGATGGAGAAGGACATTGACGGAGGAAAAGGAAGGATTGTAGTAGGAGTGAGTAGGACAGAGGATGAGTTCGGAGAAGAAGAAAGAAGGAGGGGAGGAAGAGGAGAAGGAAGTGGAAGCGAAAGAGGTAGCATTAGAATGTCTAATGAACAATGGTGCTCCGTCTGGTGGTGGGATGTTGGTTCATTAAACGTAATAGTTTGTGGATCTCAAAACTAATTTACCAAATCTGAAGTTCAAAAACAAACTAGGAAGCAAAAAAAATAGAATAAAATGATTTAAAAAAATTAATGAAAAGCCTCTAAAGCTCCTGAATTAATTTATTCGTTCGATCTTTTCCGAACGCGGAATTGTCCCCGTGGGAATGACAAACCCGGCACTCTGCAGTCCCGTTCGAAAAAAATCTGTTCACCCAATATATTTTATCTGAGTTCAAATAATGCTCTGTGCTTAAATTATTAAGTTTTTAACACATCGCAAAATACATTCAAATACAAACGGAAGCAAATTCACATAAGCATTCAAGCAAAGACAAATTCTCGTAGCTGCAAAAACAAGAAATCAAGTACACACACAGGAATTAGTTCAACAACAAAGACTGGAATACACGTGTGAATGTAATATGTCTCTCTCTTAGTGCTCTCAATGGCCCCATAACGGATAACATAATCCTAACTCTTCCCTGTAACCGATACAAAGCGCTCAGCTTCACACACACGTGAACAAATTCAGGCAATTATCAATGACCAAATGCCAGCGAGGGACCCATACCTCCAGGACAGCAAAACCCGGAATCAATGGCACCAACGAAGGCATATTTTCAGCGTTAGGTTAGTTATGTTCGACGCATGTGCAAAAAGTAAAGGAATTAAAGAAGAGTAGGAGGCAGTTCCAGTGCGTCCCTTATATATAGCGAGGTATAAAAACAAATGAACAACGCAGACCACTTCAGGACAAAAGGTTCAAAAATACCAATGTTTCCTGTGAGTTGGGGACGGTGTGCAGAGGAGATTGTCCTGCCGTTCCTCTTCTTGCCACTGTTTGCTAGTCTGCATGCATTCTTGGCTTGCCTGCATGCATTCTTGGCTTGCCTGCATGCATTCTTGGCTTGCCTGCATGCATTCTTGGCTTGCCTGCATGCATTCTTGCTTGCCTGCATGCATTCTTGCTTGCCTGCATGCATTCATGCTTGCCTGCATGCATTCTTGGCTTGCCTGCATGCATTCTTGGCTTGCCTGCATGCATTCTTGCTTGCCTGCATGCATTCTTGGCTTGCCTGCATGCATTCTTGCTTGCCTGCATGCATTCTTGGTTTGCCTGCATGCATTCTTGCTTGCCTGCATGCATTCTTGCTTGCCTGCATGCATTCTTGCTTGCCTGCATGCATTCTTGGCTTGCCTGCATGCAATCTTGCTTGCCTGCATGCATTCTTGGCTTGCCTGCATGCATTCTTGGCTTGCCTGCATGCATTCTTGCTTGCATGCATGCAATTTTGCTTGCCTGCATGCATTCTTGCTTGCCTGCATGCATTCTTGCTTGCCTGCATGCAATCTTGCTTGCCTGCATGCAATCTTGCTTGCCTGCATGCATTCTTTCTTGCCTGCATGCATTCTTGCTTGCCTGCATGCAATCTTGCTTGCCTGCATGTATTCTTGCTTGCCTGCATGCATTCTTGCTTGCCTGTATGCTTTCGTGCATGCATGCATGCATTCTTGCTTTCCTGCATGCATTCGTGCATGCATGCATGCATTCTTGCTTGCCTGCATGCATTCTTGCTTGCCTGTATGCATTCGTGCATGCATGCATGCATGCATTCTTGCTTGCCTGCATGCATTCTTGCTTGCCTGTATGCATTCGTGTATGCATGCATTCTTGCTTGCCTGCATGCATTCGTGTTTGCCTGATGTATTCGTGCTTGCATGCATGCATTCTTGCTTGCCTGCATGCATTCTTCCTTGCCTGCATGCAATCGTGTTTGTCTGATGTATTCGTGCTTGCATGCATGCATTCTTGCTTGCCTGCATGCATTCTTGCCAGCATGCATTCTTGCCTGCATGCACTCTTGCCAGCATGCAGTCTTGCCTGCATGCATTCTTGCCAGCACGCATTCTTGCCTGCATGCACTCTTGCCAGCATGCATTCTTGCCTGCATGCATTCTTGCTTGCCTGCATGGATTCGTGTTTGCCTGATGCATTCGTGCTTGCATGCATGCATTCCTGCTTGCCTGCATGCATTCTTGCCTTCATGCATTTGTGCTTGCCTGCATGCATTCTTGCTTACCTGCATGCATTGTTGCTTGCCTTCCTTCCTACCTATCTCCCTGCCTGCCACGTTGTTTGCTTTTCTGTCTGCTTCATTACCTGTCTGCTTTTCTGTTTGTACACTAACTTTAGTAATTTTCACTACTAGACATTATTAAAATTGCATTTCACAGCAAACTGTTATGGTTGCAGACTTGTTGACTCCCAGCTGTTATCCTTTCCTCATGTTCCTTTCAAGTGTTATTTAGTTGTCTTTTCGCATTCTCATTCTATTCTTCAGTTACATTTATTGATTATTCTTCTGCTTTATTCTGCCCTTGTTAGACCCCATTTACCTTATGTAGTTCAGTTTTTAACATAATGCTAGAGATGGAGGGGACATAATTTTGCTGGTCCTCCGTGTGCAGACAACACAAGTGTAGATGGAAATCTTTAGGATTAGTACGAAACTTCCAATCCGAATTTTTGATCCAAAGTGATGCTATACAAATGTATATATAGCCTGGGCTCTTAATTACTTAATTATCAAATGATAACGTTGTTGCATACTTTATTTAATGTGAAGATTTAATCATACTAGATACAGAAGAAAGCTGGAACCAGCTGTGAGTGAGTTTTCATATGGTCAGTTGCCAAACACCATTTTATGAAATGGTGAAAATGACAAGTGAAAATGATCCAATGATGATCCAAATGTCCCTTGATGATCAAAATGACCCATTTGGATCATGGAGTGACGAATGAATCATAGGTGTTGTAGTTATATTGTTAGAGAAATTCACAAAATGATTGAAATTGTTGATTGCTGAACATTTCTCCATTAAATCATCCGTCAGTGAAGACGAGTTATGACGAAAACCCTAAAAACTCTGGATTTGTATTTGTGGATAACAGGATATCCAGTAACACATTTCTGGTGCTGAAGTTTGCTGGGATGAAGGGTGCAACTAGGATTGGCTCAAGCCTAAAATAGATCTCCATGAGCATTATATGTCTTTCTGAACGCGAGATAGCTCCTTAAGTCTCTAGGAGAATTAGCTGAATCTTCCTGAGAATTGAGAATGTAATGGATGCCCATTGAGCATGAGATCTCTCTCCATGAGAATCTTCATCAGCATCTCATCTTCATGACCATGAAATGAGATTTGCATGTAAATTATATGAATCTCCCTGGGCCTAAGATAAGCCTCCTGAGCATGATATGGAATGCTCAGCTCTCTTCTTCAAGCCTTGAAGAAGAGAGGAATCTTCTCTAACGTAACACGGGTCTCTTTAAGAGCATCCTTACACTATCGAATTTATATTATATATACACCTTTGAATAGATTAGACTCTAATTTACATATATAGGTTGTATCTTTTGATATTTCAAGATACGTACGAAATGTCCTTCAATAATTTTTGTGCCTAATGGAATTAGAACGAGCTCCATAATGGTTTTAATGAAGGCGATACCAAAGTTGCTGTGATTGTAAAGGGGCTGTCATCAAACATCTTCTTGAGGTTATCTTGAGATGATTTCGGGGCTTTAGTGTCCCCGCGGCCCGGTCCTCGACCAGGCCTCCACCCCCAGGAAGCAGCCCGTGACAGCTGACTAACACCCAGGTACCTATTTTACTGCTAGGTAACAGGGGCATAGGATGAAAGAAACTTTGCCCATTGTTTCTCGCCGGCGCCTGGGATCGAACCCAGGACCACAGGATCACAAGTCCAGTGTGCTGTCCGCTCGGCCGACCGGCCAACATAACATGATAATTAAATGTAAAGATTCAGCAGTTTAAGTACAATATTCAACTACAGTCGAGGAGTCACAATAACGTGGCTGAAATATGCCGACCAAACTACACACTAGAAAGTGAATGGACGACGACGTTTCGGTCCGTCCTGGACCATTCTCAAGTCGATTATGATCGACTTGAGAATGGTCCAGGACGGACCGAAAACTTCTAACAATCGACTTGAAAATGGTCCAGGACGAACCGAAACGTCGTCGTCCCTTCACTTTCTAGTGTGTGGTTTGGTCTACAATATCCAATTTCCCTCCCGAAAAATCCAACAGACTTGATGAATCCAAAATACCATATTTAGTTTATCTTCCTCCAGGTACCAGTGTTTGCACCCGGTTTATAGGGTGATCATTAGCCTGAGTATATGTATACGATGCATATTAAATATATATCCACCTCCCTCAGGGGGATACTCCGTAAGTCTGATTGATGAGCCACTGGTCAATGGCCATCATATATTTGTTTAGTTAATGGTTAGAGTGACTTTACGACAAGGACGGGCTTCAAGGATGAGGTGTTGTACAGTTCATTGAAGCCAATAATATTCTACCAGGCACCGCGCCTGCATCCCTGTGGAACGCTTCACTATTAAGACCGACGATTGTATACGCTGTTAAAGGTATTACGATATTACGATATGTTTGCTATATCTTGGACACGCGCCCCACCTCCGAAGAGCTGGATGAGGTCTCCGAATAGTGATTGTTATATTTGTTTTCTGTAAATTATAACACAATGTAAAATAAAATAATAAAAATGTCATATTGTATAAAATACATAAAAAACAATAGGGATGGTTGGAGAAGAAAATATTAAAGTGTTCAGTGAGAATCCACAAAGTCTTCTCTTAATTCACTTTATTAGTTTCTCCGAGGCTATGGGTTTCTATAATATCAAGGAATATAATTTCTAAGAAGGTCGATGAAGGAATAATGATATTCATCAATCTTATAACTTTGTCAGATTACCATAGTGCCCCGCAGAACCAAAGGAAATAAATATTTTCCGAAAAGATTTTTGCCAGGAATTATACCAGTGATTTACAGCAGCGACACTGTTTTGCAAAACGAGCAATTCGTTTCAGAATTGAAACTCTATCATCCTTCCTTCATACAAAGGGGTTATTTCTGCGTGCAATGCAAAGTTGGTTGAAAGGAATTGGAGATATCAGAAAGTCTGCCCAACTGTTTATAGCAGTCTTGACGGATCTTTAGGCTAAGATCTTACTTTTACTGTGTCCTTTCTCAGGGCACGTTCCCTTCCTCCGTCACCACTGCCGGCTCCTGTTGAGTACTTAGGTCTTCCTTACTTCTCCATTTCTCTTTTGCACTTCCTATGACATCCCCAATGATCTGGTCTCCTCGACTTATCCACCCTCTTCCCTATTTCCTTTCGCGAGTCATTAACACTTCCCACTTCTGTCTTCCTCCTTATTCTGTCTCAACAATTTTCTCTCTACTTGCTCTTCTTCCTACTAAGCATTTTCTCGGCTTCGCATTCTAAAGCACTCGTGTTCTTCCTTAACTGTTTTTATGCTCCCTTAGGAATGCTGAGCTCCATGGCCCTCTCTTTTCACCTTCATTGTCTCTCTTGTTCTTACTGATCCCTTTTCTAACATGGTCCACATGGGCTTTTTCTTGTACATGGGAACCTTGAGCCATTTTTTGAAGTGGGTACGTGTGACGGTGTTCCCACCCTTCTAATTCTCCCACGCCTGCTGTAAGAGTCATGTCCACTATTCTCGAGCGTTCTCTACATTGCAGGCATCAATTGAACATGTGTGGGAGAGAACAGTATTCTCGATGAGCCGAGAAATTTGCGAAAATAGAACATTTTGGCCTGTGGGATAGGCCCTTTAGGGAGCCAATATGGCGCTGGCGAGTCTGTTCTCCCGCCAAAACTGTGTGACGTCAGTGGCGCCAGATTGGTCACCGTTAGCGACATGGCACTGGGAGCCAATGAAACCCAACTTTGGGAAAAGTGACGTCACATAGGCAGGGGGAGTCCGGCCGTGGTGACGCCTTGGCGATATCAGTCTTTCACGACACGTCCGAGAGGTAGGACGCGCGATCGGTCGTCCTGTCAGAGTGACGGATTTACCGAACTCCGGTGGATGTAAGCGTCTCCAGTTGTTGGCACGCACTCTGTGAGGTCTTCCTGCAACCCAGATGTGGCTCAGATAAGGAATTGACAGAATATTGAGCAACAAGTGCTCAGGGGACAGGTGCGTTGCAAGAAGTGGGCCGGGCATCGACGTGTGTCGTCATTGGCGGTTCACCAGTATAAGAGACAGCTTAGTGGCCGGGCCACCCACCGTGAGTGAACCGGGTTGACAGCCTTGTCAACCAGGTTGAACGTGTGATCGACGATCCTGTCAAGTTTGACAGTAACCCCACCTTCGTGGAACCCTACGAGTCAACAGTTGGATGCAAGCACGTCGAGAAGTCTTCCCAAATACCTAGCGATATATCTAGACGACGAGGGAATTGACAGTGAAGTGAGCTTCAAGTGCTCTGAAGTCGGGTGCTGTGCGTGTGGAGCTTAAGCAGCATCGTCTGGGACGGCTGGTAACTTCACAGTGACTTCGTAGTGGTGAGAGGCAGTTACTCTGGGAGTACAGTGACAAGGACTAATTGGGAAACGTACGACGACCGCCGAGACGTAGGCTGGCTGCCGTAGTTGGGAGGAAAGTTGACGGCCAGGAGACCGACTTCAACCCTGCGACGTACTGTAGAGGAAGGAGCACGGACCTGCAGTGTACAGAAGCGGCGAGACGCGACATCCTAAGGCGTGGGGCTTGTGTTTCTGGATGGTGTACGAGGCGAGCCTGGACCAGGAGCTACAACCCAACTGTCATCCTAGGATAGGTGAAGTAGGTGTTTACAGTTACCCTCCCATTTCCCCTTTAGTTAGCTATATATTTTCTTGTCAGGATATTTTATATGTCGTGAGCAAGTCTCACTTGAGTCTAAGTCACAGAGTGCACAGTATGTGGTGAGCCTGCCCAGAGCGCTCACAGTATCAGTTTACATATATATATCTATGTGTGGGTGTGTGCAAGCACCAAGATTCATCAGAGAATTTACTGTGACTATTATTAATTTACAGAGAGTATTATTATTATATATATATTGGTAGTAACCAGATATTGGTGTGTTGATCTCTATAATCTATTGATATAAATGCCTGTGGATTGATCTCTATAATCTATTGATATAAATGCCTGTGGATTGATCTCTATAATCTATTGATATAAGTGCCTGTGTGTTGATCTCTATAATCTATCGATATAAATGCCTGTGTTTGATCTCTATGATCTATTGATATAAATGCCTGTGTATTGATCTTCATGATGTATATATATATATGCCTGAAATTTGATTACTGATTTATATATGACATGACTGTGTACTGAATAATATCATATACGTGAAGTGATTGCCAGTGATATCTCTTGAGAGAAAGTATAGATATAAAGAAAAGTTCAGTGATCAAGTGAGTGCATTCACAGTAAATATTATTAAGAATAGAGTAATCTTTTGGTACGGTGAAAAGTCACTGTGAGAGTATTGTGAATAAGATGTTGATCGTGAGGCCAGTGAAATCATAAGTAAGCCATGTGAATGTTGAATAGTGTTTTGGAAAAAGTTAAATAAACGGGGATCGTGACAGAATTAGAAAACAAGTACTAGTCTGTTCCCACGATCGCGAGGGTCCGGTCAGCTGATCTGACAGGTGACGCGTGGCGCTGCCGGTGTTGCCATATCGGTGCGCTCCAGAATATTATGCTATGAATGGAGCAATTGTCATATATTATTCCTGATACATTGATGCATATATATTTCTCGTTGTCTTTTAAGTAAAATACCAAAACTCTTTGGTGTTTGATATCATCCCCTCCATTTATCTTGTGACCGTGTAATGAAGTAAAGCAGAGTGACCTGCCTGATACCATATTACTGGAATTTGCTCTTGCCACAATTACACCTGACCACTGCAGTGTTACTGGACACCTAAAAACCAGTTGGCGACCTTGAAGGCTGTGTAAGAGTTCGGTGTCGGGGCGGCCACAGATTGAGGGAACGATCTGTGCCTCACTCATCTTACAATTTAAAGGCCGGTTGTGAGACCGACTGGGGTACTCTCCGAGGCCAGCAGTGGAGCCTAGAGGATCGAGGGAAGACCCGCCGAACGACGGTGAGTAAGGGTTATTGTTGGAGCAACCACCTGGAAAGGAGATCCAGTCTACTGTTGCTTTAACCCTTCTCTAACGAGAACACCGTGAAACCCGACATTGGCGACCTTGCCAGGATCACGAGCAAGATCAAGGTTGTAATTGTGGTATTAGATATCAGGCCTAAGTTTTCACTCGCAGTCACAAGTTGGAGGACAGGATGACAGCGGTCATGAATTTTAGAAGTTCGGAGAGAGACCTTGCTAGAGCCCAGAAGTACATTGATACAGGGGATGATGAAATCTTGCAAGAGTGTACCCAGGAACAACTTTGGTTGATCGCTAAAATGTATGGTGTTAGGTTGAAGTCAGATAGGGCGTCTGGTAAACGAAAGGAAATCAGGGCAATAACACAAATAGACAGAGTAAGCATGTTCTGCAAAACTCAGACGAGAAGATTCTAGACACGTGCACTGTGAGGCAGATAAGATGTTGGAAGACCATTTCGGCCTAAAGGGTAGGCATGGTAAGGTAGAGGATAGACGCGACGCACTGCGGACTTGGTTAAGGAACAAGAAGCAGAGCGAGAAGCACAGCTGCGAGAGAAGAGAGAGAAGCACAGCTGAGGCGCGAGAAAGCGAGAGAGCACAGCTGAGGCGCGAGGAAGCAGAGAGAGAAGCACAGCTGAAGCGCGAGGAAGCAGAAGAGAGGCACAGCTGCGCAGAGAAGAACGAGAAGCTCAGCTGAAGCGCGAAGAAGCACAGCTGCGTAGAGAAGAATCCGATAGGTTGGAAGAAATTTCAGTGGAAACCGATGATGCGCCAAGTGACGAAGGAATTAATGTAACTCAAGTAGCAGCAGGGAAAGCAGCCTTGAGAGGCGCGAGGTGAAACCAAAATTGGAACCAGGAGACAATGAGGTGCAGCTGCAACGTGAAGAGAGGCAGGCTCGGCTTGAGCAAGAGAAAGCCAAAGCCGAGCAGGAGCGAGCTAAAGCTGAGCAAGAGAAAGCTAAAGCCGAACAAGAAAAGGCTAAAGCTGAACAGGAAAATTTAAAGTTGAACAAGAGAGAGCCAAGGCCGAACAAGAAACGGCCAAGGCTGAACTGGCTAGGATAAAGATGGAGGCCGCTAAAGCAGAACAAGAGAGAATTAAGACGGCACGAAGGGAGAACAGATTGAAGAGTTTTAATAAATGGGCGGATAACGTAAGTGCCCTAAAACTCAGAAGAGAAGGTCGGACGGATGGAGGACGGGACCGAGTTCTCCCAGGTCCTACCCCTCGAATGGAGACAGCAGAGGACAAAAGAGTGCTGTGGAACCGCCGAAGAAGTCACCGAGGGAGAGCTCAAGAGATCTTGTTATCGTCACGGCCGGAGAAGCTGAGCGTGAGTCTTTGGAAGGCGCAAGAGAAGTCCGCGGAAGAAGAAGGATCCGTTGTTTCAACTGCGGGTTAATAGGACACATGGCGCGCGAATGCAGACGTCCTAAGCAGCGGGGTTACGTTGCTTTTGTGCGGGTAGAGGACCAGTTAGCCGAAGGAGTGCGGGATGGACCCGTACGTAAGAAGGCTAACCCATTCGTGCGTGAGGGAACTGTAAGGGTGGGGGACGCAGACCCCATCCCGGTAATGATGCTGAGAGATACTGGGGCGGAATTTACCCTGGTGAGCAGAACCCTTTTCCCTGAGTGTCACGAGAATACCTGTGTAGGTGAGGCAAGTGTGACCACTGTGGGAGGCCCAGTGCAGATGCCCCTACACCAGGTAACCCTGAGTTCGGTTTATGGATGCCAAACCCTAGTAGTGGGGGTCTGTGCGACGATGCCCACGAGGGAGGCACAGGTCATTTTGGGAAATGACGCATGTGGAGGACGTGTCCTACCGAACCTCGTGAAGGACGAGGAGTGCTTGGAGCACTTAGAGAAGAAAGGCGAAGTGTTCGACGCCTGCGGGGACGAGAAAGGAATCGCCATGGAGGCGTTCCCTGTCTGTGCTATGATTCCGAGGCAGCGCGAAGGACAGGAGGACGTGGATCTGATAAGGCCGACGAGGAGACGTCCGCCGGCCGGGAAATTGATCACCTCGTCATGGAACCCGGAGAGCGAGTGGAGGGCGAAGGCAGCCCAGATGTGAGGTACAGGTGACCCTCACCGGTTCTCCGGGATGGACCGCACTCGTCTCGAGGAGGTGCAGCAGGCAGAAACCCCCAAGTTGATTTGTAAGGTCAAAGGGACGTATTGGTCCCGAGAAAGCTACTCACTTTAACAGGCAAGAAGGCATATTATAAGACAGTGTAAACCTGTAAGGATGGAGGTCGGAAAAGCCTCTCTAGGTACGAGAGGCCAGTAGCATTGCCAGCCAGGTGCAGAGCGGCAGTGTTGAGTCCGTTGCATGCTGTTGACTCTGCGGGTTGCTAGGGGTTGTCATGTTCACAGAAAATGGTAACCATCCGTTTTCTATGTGCGGCGGCGGCTGGACGACACTAGAGAAGGTAAACAACAGCTACAGGACGCTACCAGCTTGGGAGCTACTCTATCATGTAGTTATTTAAGTATTAAAGTCTAACCAGGAATGACTTTACATCAACCTTACACCAAGACTATCTCAGCTATACACAGCAACCACACTGGCGACGAGGATGAAACTGGAACGCAGGTATTTTGTTCAACAAAACACAAGAAGGAGCATGCTGATTCGCCTAGAGGAGGAAGGAGAAGCTGTCTGTGAGCACCATACCCGATGCTGTATGCAACCCCATGCTGTGTGCTGACTGTTGCTGTGTGCTGATCGTTGCTATGTGCTGGCCGTTGCTGTGTGCTGGCCAATGCTGTGTGCTACCCAGCTGTGCTGATTGTTGCTGTAGAGAGGAATCTGCCGACGTTTGATGCAGTGTACAAAACCCGATGTTTTGGTTACGAAACGACGCTTCGTGCTACAAAATCTTCACGCTGTGAACCTACTGCTGCCTACTGCTGCCAACTGCTGCCTACTGCTGCCTACTGCTGCCAATTGCTGTACCAACTGCTAACAACTGCCTGTGTTGCTGTGAGTAGGAACAACACATGTACACAAGGGCTAGG
>WNGS01163813.1:5270288-5281944 GCA_020271785.1 Procambarus virginalis | reverse complement strand
CATCGAAACCTTAATTGAAAAGTGCTTACAAAGATTTTTTTAATCATGATAAACATCAATTCCTTGCATCTGACCTGATGCTACTATCAACGGCAAACATGCGTTTGGCCTGAACGACAATGCTCCCATAGCATTGTTCTCTAATAGTATTGTAATTCTACGTTATTACTAATCCCCAGCGTTGTTTTACAGCAGTGGTCTCCTATAGCATTATTTTCATACAGCATTGTTCTTCTATTTCATTGTTCTCCTACAGCATAGTTCTCCCACAGCATGAACATACATGGGAGATGACCAATAAGGAACAATTAACATGACAACTGTGCAGGCGATGAGTCACAATAACGAGGCTAATCGTTATTGTTGATTATTACAATCGACTTGAGAATGGTCCAGGACGGACCGAAACGTCGTCGTCCTTTCACCTTCTAGTGTGTGGTCTGGTCAACATGACAACTATCATAATACTAAAACGCAAAAAGGCAAATATATAAAAAAAATTATACGATATATAAAAAATGCAAAAGATACATACAAAATAAAAAAGGTATAAAAACGCAAAATGTATATTAAAACGCAAAAGGTATGCAAAAATACAAAACGTAAAAGGTATATATATAAAAAACGCAAAAGAATTTAAAAAACGCAAAAAAGGTATATAAAAAACGCAAAAAATATGTGAAAAAAACCTAAGCCATATACAAAATTCGCAATAGGTATATTTCATACCATTCGAAATCAATATATAATATCTATATATAATAATCAGCTTTATGAAAACAGGTGATATTGTGCAAATTCAAATTAAAATGTAAATATAAGTTTTAGTGAAAGCATTGATATATAAAAAGCTTTGCCAGTTTGCACTGAATTGTAGCTTTGAAATCAATTTGGAGAGCAGGATATCATTCAGAGTAGAATGATATTCTGAGCGTGATAATACTGGCAACGGTGAAATCCAAATTTGACAAAGCCGTTAATTGATCTGGTTCATTATTGACATTATTATTATTTACATACGCAAAGACATCACTCTAACATAATGCATCAATGGGGGAACATGAATTGGAGCACTGCAAGGGACTCGAACTCTCGATAAAGGTAATTTATTATTTTTGTTTTTGATATTATTAGCTCTTTATACTTTTATTTAGTACCTCAATGTGTTGCTATAGTTTACATTCTAAAGTTAATACATTCAACTCTAAACTTTAGAGCTAGCCAGAGCCACGCTCATCATCACTCCAGCTCCATCACTCCAGTAGGTTCTCTACTTCAATGACTCCCGACTGTTCTGTCTTATTTGTCATGTTCCTTTAAATGTTCAATTTGTTCACTAAGCTTCCGTTAAGGAAAGTTCTCCTACACATCAAGTTATTATTTAGGAGCCCATTTCTACCATCTCTCTTAATAAACATATACAGTTTTTACAAATTTTATCAACTTCCAGGAGAATCTTGAGTGTCGTTGTCATGTCTCCTCTGTTCCTTTTCTCACAGCTTTGGTTAGATCCACCACATCAGCCTGTGGCACGAGACTCATTACATACCCCAGGATGGTATTCAGAAGGGCTTTGTGCTTCTATTATAATGACCTGGTTGGCGGTGCGGGTGTCTGACGGGATCTGCATTTGGGCATCAAATAAAATATCGAAAATTCTGGTGAGGGGCGCATGTCCCGTCATGGCTGTTGGAGCATAGCGCTGAATCTCTCTGCAGACTTATTTTGAGCGTTAGTCTGATACAAGGATTATCATCCTTGTATCAACCTACGTGACGAGTCGGGATTCGCAGAGCTGAAGCTTACGGCATTAAAGGTAAACACAGATTGAAAACTATTAGATGCTCACGTTTCGTTTTCTGTTGAGCTGCGGTAGATTTTCCAAGGCTTGTCAACCTCATCAAGGTCTGCTGAGCAGTAAGTCTCTTTCTGAGAGTGGGATCTGATTTTCTTCAAAGACAGCGAACGAGTCATTGCGCATTTTAAAGCTCGACGAACTCTTTATATATTTCCTCTTTTCATTCTTCATTCTCTGTTTCTCTTGCTCTGTCTGCCTCTATGTCTCTCTCTTTTTCTCCCTTTCTGTTGAAGATCAAATAGCAACATAACGTGATAGCAATTTTTTTAATGGCTCTAACGAGATGTAGATTAAACGATTACATTTTTCATCGTAGTCACAAAGGCTCGAAATGAAAAAAAACTTGCTACATTTTACGACCTATTTGCCTTAACAATTAATTTCAGAGCCAAATTAGACTTTGTTATCTGTATCTAATATTTTTTATCTTTATCTAACACTTTCCTGCAGCATAAAGATTTTAAAACCCACTTCTAATTACAATGTATTTTGTGAGATTTGTTTTTAATTTTTCCAATATATTTGGAGGGAAAAATTTTCTGCTATCATATTTGTGATATCACAGGGAGACAAGCGGGACCCGGCAAGGGAAAGGAGCATGGAAAAGACAGGGACCTGGCACCCTAACTTGCTTCATACACCCCAAATGAGAAGCAAGACGGTTGGGCATACCCGCAGCACTGGCAGCTACAGACGTAACAGGTTTCCTGAATGGGGTAATATTTAGTCTCCAGATGCTATATTTTGCTTCACAAAGGCATGCTGTGCACCACCGACCTCATAATTTGTTTCTTAAGCACTCTTGCTAACCTATAACTTCCCCCCCTTTTTTTGTACTTGACTCATTCGGTTTCTCGAATTGTCACATATGATAATATTTCGGGAGTCTGATATTATTTTATTGGGGTATCAACCACTTGATATTCTTATCGGTTGCAGATCAATACTTTTCATAAAACCAAGTTGGATATCTGGTTTTCTTTGGACATTTCTTTTTTTTAGGAGATTAGCACATCTTAGTGATTTGTTTTTAACTTACATAGTCACATCTCCAGCCAGAATAAAAGCCAAATTATGATTCTGAAGCTACTGTATAATCGTCACCAATATCTGTGGTATCACTGCCAGCTACTAAGGTGTTGAGTAACCACGGTCAGGATTCATAAAGAATTTATGTATCTATTTACGAAACCTATACATCTTTACCTAATCATGGCAGTTTCTTATACATTTATTAAACAATTTGGGAGCTTCGAAACGTCACAACTCAATGCTATTATTTGTAAAAAAGAGCCTTCTACTACTAACTATGGCTCATAAACTCCTTTATAAATGAAACAAAGCCTCACTGACTTTACATAAAGGTAACCAACATACTAAATGCGACGTGCTATAAAAAGTGGCTTCTCTCAAAAATCCACATTTTCTATTTATCAGTTATAGAGGTTAGGTGGGTGGTTTGGGTTAATGCATTTCTGGTTAGTTTAGAACGTCGAATTGTGTACGTTGTGGCAAATCAAGAGAATGTACTGAAGAGCTCAAACACTGCATAAAGGCTTCAGGAGAGCGAGTGGCTGGTAAATTAGGTCAATGCAGCTGTATTGTTGTTGGTAATGGAACTTAAGATTTAATGGAGTGCCTCCTCTTAAAGATGGCTCGGTGATCATTTTTCTCTACGTTGCTCTATAGTTCATATTCATGAACTAGCCCTTTAGGGGAGAATAATAGCGTATAAAGGAGTGCATTTGAGAGACGAGTGTTGGTGTGTGTTTGTGTATGTTTGTGTGTATGTTTGTGTGTGTGTGTGTATGTTTGTGTGTGTGTGTGTGTTTGTGTGTGTGTACTCACCTAGTTGTGCTTGCGGGGGTTGAGCTCTGGCTCTATGGTCCCGTCTCTCAACCGTCAATCAACAGGTGTACAGGTTCCTGAGCCTATTGGCCTCTATCATATCTACACTTGAAACTGTGTATGGAGTCAGCCTCCACCACATTACTTCCTAATGCATTCCATTTGTCAACCACTCTGACACTAAAAAAGTTCTTTCTTAAAAAAGTTCTGAAACAAGTGTGTGTGTGTGTGTGTGTGTGTGTGTGTGTGTGTGTGTGTGTGTTGTGTGTGTGTGTGTGTGTGTTTGGGTAGATGAGTGATAGTGTGTGTGTTTGGGTAGATGAGTGATAGTGTGTGTTTGGGTAGATCAATTACATGAGTCTTTAAATTGATAAGTGTTTGGTAGCAAGAGGGGATAGTGTAAGTGCGTTCGAGTGAAAGAGTGCGTGTGTAGAGTTCCAGACAACGAATTGAAAGAGTAAAAAAAGGGAATGGATAACTAAGTTATCAGTGGAAAGGGAATATCTGGCTGGCGGATTGCTATGATTCGATTCAGAAATAATCTAAGGCTATTCTCCTAGTCAAACCAGACACATGGTTGAACGAGCAACATCATCGTCAGCAAAACAGACTTTATTGACGAATAATGAACCACCAATAGTTAATCAAATAATCAAATGGTATCCATTCTGATTGGCACCTGCAGATGAGTAGGACTTAATTATCCGAAATACTGTGCAATGCCCCACGTCGTCACCAATATATATATGTTTTCACATCTCATTGTTCCTTCTTGCAAATCAATAAACTTCCATACGTGATACTACGAAGCAGTGATAAGACTCATCAATCCTCACCTCTGATTCAACGCAATGTTTATGTGGCTAACTGGGCACCCTGATGCTTCAACGCTCCCTTCTAATAAGGGACTAATACAGACAACGCTATATGATTCGTGGCTACTACAGTGCCTCTGCCACCCCCAATACACGCACACACACAACGCCATGATTTACTGTGGAACAATTCACTGTCTTTCTCAAGGCACTATGACAGTCTAACGATTCACCTCAGCCAGCGGCAATTACAGCCAACGCTATGATTCACCGGAGAAAACCACACACACACACACCCACACACACACACACACACCTACCCACACACACACACACACAAACACACACACACACACACACACACACTACACAATGATTCACCAGCGAACCATTAACCTGAGCCGTCCACTGTACCGTTGATTCATTTTATGCTCCATTAAGTGCCCAGTGGAGCGCCATCACACACGTACTACCTCTCCGCATCTGCGAAACGTTAATGCTCGGCTCGTTAGGGGAATAAACTGGCCATGAAAATACAACAAATATCACCTGATGACGATCTATTTGTTGTCATCGAAGCGGAGAGGCGACAATTGTAATTTTCGGTATTAATTTGTTGTGCTAAATTTAGCAGAAAATCTCCATTCCCCCCCTTCACCCCTTCCCATCCTCTTCCCCTCTCACCCCTCCCCTTACCCTTCCCTCCAATAATTTTCCCCCCTCTTTACCCCTAGCAAACCGAGAAACGCATTTTTGAAACATTTTAAAGCGGGATAATGCAGTTGTAGTGTTCAGAGACACGCACTTTTAATACGGGATAATCTAATTTAGCATTAGGGCGAGGAGACTGAACAATGCATGCGGTGGTGTGGCTGGAAGCTGTGTGTGAAATATTAAACAGAAGGTGAGCCCAAGTGTCAACTTTGGCTAGGAAAGAAAACAATAATTACAAAAGGTGAAGAAATGAAAGAAATATAAGAATAAATAAATAATGAAGACAAATATCGAAAATATATAACAAGAACTAAGATAGAAACCAAGGAGACGAGAAGAGAGATGAGAAGATAATAAGAGATAAGGAGAAGACAGGTAGACGACACGACCCCCAACATTAGAACTGTAACCAGAAACACAGACTTCACAAAGTGGCCAGAAACTCGAAGCTCATTAAGCAAGTTTTGGGAGACGGTGAAGACTCAACCTCGCCGGCCTGGCGTCTTGGTGTCGTCGCTCACAGACTCACCTCGCCGGCCTGGCGTCTTGGTGTCGTCGCTCACAGACTCACCTCGCCGGCCTGGCGTCTTGGTGTCGTCGCTCACAGACTCACCTCGCCGGCCTGGCGTCTTGGTGTCGTCGCTCACAGACTCACCTCGCCGGCCTGGCGTCTTGGTGTCGTCGCTCACAGACTCACCTCGCCGGCCTGGCGTCTTGGTGTCGTCGCTCACAGACTCACCTCGCCGGCCTGGCGTCTTGGTGTCGTCGCTCACAGACTCACCTCGCCGGCCTGGCGTCTTGGTGTCGTCGCTCACAGACTCACCTCGCAGGCCTGGCGTCTTGGTGTCGTCGCTCACAGACTCACCTCGCCGGCCTGGCGTCTTGGTGTCGTCGCTTACAGACTCACCTCGCCGGCCTGGCGTCTTGGTGTCGTCGCTCACAGACTCACCTCGCCGGCCTGGCGTCTTGGTGTCGTCGCTCACAGACTCACCTCGCCGGCCTGGCGTCTTGGTGTCGTCGCTTACAGACTCACCTCGCCGGCCTGGCGTCTTGGTGTCGTCGCTTACAGACTCACCTCGCAGGCCTGGCGTCTTGGTGTCGTCGCTCACAGACTCACCTCGCAGGCCTGGCGTCTTGGTGTCGTCGCTTACAGACTCACCTCGCAGGCCTGGCGTCTTGGTGTCGTCGCTTACAGACTCACCTCGCAGGCCTGGCGTCGTGGTGTCGTCGCTCACAGACTCACCTCGCCGGCCTGGCGTCTTGGTGTCGTCGCCCAAGGGTCGTGACTCGTGTTACTGAGTCTCAGAGGTCGTCTTGCTTGCTCAGGTAACGCAATAGGCAAGAAAAATAGTAAACGGCTTGCGTGGATATGTGAGTTTTTCTCCATATTTGTTTTCTCCTTTAACCTTGGCTCTCTTTCTCTCTATATATTTCAATATGTGTATATATATTTATTTTCTCTAATCGTTATGTGTCTCTCAGGTTATTCCTCTTTCTTATATTATTTCACTCTGTCCATTCATCTATCCTGTGTTATTATTTATCACTGATATAATTTCTGTTTTTAGCTTGCTTATGTTATATCCGCCTCTCTTCCTACCGCGAGTTCTCTCACATTATCTCCCATCTCTTTTATCCAGCTTTTTCTACTTATCCCCTTTTCTCCACTTTATATATCTATTCATTTTCTCTATTCCTTTATTTCTTCATATCTATCTTTCTTCATTCCACTTATATTACTCTGTGTTCTCATTACTCTTTCTTCCTCTGCTTATTCTCTATCTGTTTTACAAATTTCTCTCTCTCTCAATTCTTGACCCTCTTCTCCTCTTTTTATCAACCTGTCAATTTTTTACAATCATTTTATTTCCCTTTCGTCTCTCTTTCGTTATCGCTCTGTACGTTATTATCCCTTTCTTTATCTCTCCTTCACTCTTCATCACTCTTTCTCTCTATCTTTATTATCTTTCTCTTTTCTTTTTATTTTACTTTCCTTTCTTTCGCTCTTCTTATTATCCATCTTCTCTCTGCATTCTCACGTTCTTGTTCATTCAAGTTCTCTCATTACCCTTCTTCACTTAATAAGCATTCTTCTCGTCCTTTTTCTAAACCTCTCACCAGGTGTCTCTCTATTCCTCCCTCCATCAGATTTTCCCCTCCCTTCCTCATGCCTTCCCACCCTCCCCATCTACCTCCTGTCCTCCCTCCCATTAACACCAACAACAAACGTCATTGCTATATGATCACAGGCGTTTTTGTAACGAATTTCCATCACGTTACCAGCCCCCCATCACCTCCAACACCACCCTGTGGGGGCGCAACACCCCCCCATTCCCCCCTCTTCCTACCTTCACGTTTGCCCAACTTTTTTAATACAAGCGTAATGATAAATAAATAAAACAGAAGATTGCCGCAATAAAGGTCGTTAAAAGTTATAATGAGAGCATATATCACCGAGGAGATTTAGACTAATAATATGCTTGAGATGAATGACACTCACAGGGGGATAATTTATGACGCCTGAACGCCACTACAAATCCCATTGTGGCCCTTTCTTGTTACTATCACGCCAGACTGGTCATTAAACGAGACAACTGTTCCATTACTGTCCCTTTGCTCTGGGAACCAAAAGTGATGGCATCATTATAATACACACACACACACACACACACACACACCACACACACACCACACACACACACACACACACACACACACACACACACACACACATATATATATATATATATATATATATATAAAGAACTGAACCTCGTGAAGGATTCGAACCTTAGACAGCCTGGTGCACCAAACACGTTAGCGTATCCAGTACGTTATCACATTTATCTGTCGTAAACACTTTAGTATTCATGTGGAATATGTGACACTGAGACGAGCTGCGTCATTAACAACGTTACCAGCATGCATGAAAGGGTTTTAATTTTCCAGCAGCGAGATATTATAATGGCTGGGTAATGGCTAAATGGCTTTACACCAGGGTGAAGCACGACGTCCCACGGGCTTCATCTTGGTGAAATATAAGTCTTGTTTTCAGCCTTTCTCGTTCAGTCAGGACAGCACAAAGGCCCACTATCGGGCCAGTCTTCTTGATAGAGCGTCGAGGAAATTAAGTGATCAACCACCAGTCAACATACGAGAGGAAGAGCTAGTAAAGGGGGCTGAATGGTAAGGGGAAAAGACCCAGGAGGAAACAGGGAGACCAATGGGTAGGTCTCCCTGTTATTCTAAGAGAGAAGTCGAGTGCAAGAGGGGTAAGGGAGGAAGACCCAGGATGAGGATGATGGATTGGGGAAAGTCAAATGGGTAGGAAGCATAGTAGAAGACCGTGGAGAAGGCCGAAGAAAGGGCATTAAGGGAAACGTTTGAGGTATAAAGGGAGGTGTCGGGGGGGGACAGGAAGACGAGAGAGGAGTTTCTAAGTGGAGAAAGGGAAGATAATTAGAAAGGGGAGGTAAGGAGAGGGGTAAGGAAGCAGAGGGGAATGCAAGCAGATTAGAAGTCAAGCAGAGAGGGAAGGCAAACTGATGGGCAATGATTGCCGAAGAGAAATCGAATATGAGGGAAAACTGAGAGAAGGAGCAGCCTCGATAATCAGAGTAGCAACGATATACGTAACAGCAGTAGAGCAGCAGCAACAGAAACAGCCTCAACAGTAGCAGCAGCAGCAGCAGCAGCAGCACTACTACTAACATCAACAAAAAATAAAAAAAACAGAAAAGCTACAGCTGCATAAATACCACCATTGCAAACAAAAACTATCAACGGTGGACCAACAGCAGCAGCCACAGCGCAGCAACAGTAGCAACAGGACCACCAGCAGTAGATGAAACAAGTAGCAGTAACAACATTAATATCAAAGATATCATTAATACAATCAGCAGCCACAGCAAAATGCACAGCAAACGCAACAGCAAAAGCAATAATAACAATATCAGCAGCAGAATCAAAACAAAACAAAAAAAAGTAAAACAAGAATAGAGGAAACTACGGAAGCCTATTGGGCTAACACGAGGCAGCTCCTATAATAACTGCCTGACCAAACTCACCTGTATTTGTCGAACTTTTCGCTTGCAACATTCTAGCAATACCACGTCTATTATGTTACCCGGCAATTTGTCCCATAAATCTACAACCCTATTTCAAAACCTGTATTTACCCAGGTCTATTATAAATCGCACCATAACCAATTGTATCCATTGTTTTGTGTTATATTTTGTGTTGAGATAACTGGTACCCTAAACATAGCCACCATTGTTATCATCTTTTTATCCATTTGTTTCCTGTCATCTTGACTTTCTTTACTACTCGTATTTAAGAGATTGTAAATGAAGCTTAATTAATGTTGGATTTTTTCTAAAAAATTGTATTAACTATATCATCGTTCTATATCTGTAAGTTCAAGTGAATTTGCTGCTATTGTATCTCCTGCTGGAACTGCTGTCATTGATGACATGCTTTAATCTATGGCTTTTTATAGTATCCAACAGCTTCATGGTTCTCCAGAGGCAAATATTGTTTTACTGGTTGGCAGACATTGGCTTGATCCAGTTGCTGACAATTGCTCATTTTAGCTATCATGTCTTCAGTTCTTTGCCAGCGGAAAAATATATCTTAATTATCGCTGCAGCTTAATCTTGGTCGTGTTGTGCCCCTTTTAGATTAGTTTGGGTTAGATCGCTGTGCTATAGAATGGATATTGGTTCCGTTCAGCATGTTGGGACCGAGGACGGAAGAGACGCCTGCTAATTAGAAGCCTTCCTTGAGAAGTCTCAATGGTGGCGCAGTGGTAACCCCCTCGCCCCCGCGCTTCACGAGCGATTTGGCTCATGTTCGCATCCTCGTAGGGGAGGATTGATTTAAGAACATAAGAACATAGAAACACAAGGTAACTGCAGAAGGCCTATTGGCCCATACGAGGCAGCTCCTCTATCTATAACACCCAATCCCCATATACTTGTCCAACCCGCGCTTGAAGCAATCGAGGGACCCCCACCTCCACCACGTTACGCGGTAATTGGTTCCACAAATCAACAATTTAGGCGCCAATTCTTAACTGTACGCCTCTATTTACTCAGTTTTTGAATTGGGTACCTGGTTGTTGAACGCGTGGCGCGTCGAATGCCTGGGAGGAAACTTGTGGTTACTTACCTTGAGCTATGGAAAGGGAACACTCTAGGCCTGCTAACGAGTCAGCAGTCATCTGCTCCTGTACCCACCTGTGTGTAAAACTAGTAGGAGGGTAGGACTTACCATAAGCTATGGGAAGGAAAACTCAGCCTGCTAACAGGAGTCAGCAGTCATCTGCTCTGTACCACCTGTGTGTAAAAATAGTAGGGGCTAGGACTTACCTTGAGCTATAGGAAGTGAACACTCACAGCCTGTTAACAGGAGTCAGCCTTTCCTCTGTTCCTGTACCTACCTGTGAAAAAAAAAGATATATTAGAGAAGTAATTTTATATATATATTCTCTGGAGAGAGAAAGAGTGTGGCGGGGGGGGGGGGGGGGTAGATGAGGAATATCAATGCATGGAGAGTAATATGGATGAGTTTTAAAAAATTTCAACACCAAATGGAACTCGAAAACATTGGATATCGGTTGGAGGGACTCATATTCAGGTGGGGCCGTAGTTAGATTCTGGTTTGAAAACAGGGTTGTTGATTTATAAAACAAAAGTTGCTAGGTTGCATAATATAAGTTGGATTGCTGGTTTGATTAAGAGCAGGTAGACATGTATGTAAATTAGTTGGGAAATAAAGAGGAAATGCCTCGTATAGGTCAATAGGTCTTCTTAGATTACTTTAGTCTTTATGTTTTAAGCTGTTTTTGTTATGACTACAGTTGCTGCAATTATGTTTTATGCTGTGCTACTTATTGCTGCTAATTATTGCAATTGGTTTCTTTTGTTGTTCGTGCGTTGTTACTTGTTGCTGAGGCTACTGCGGCTACTGCTGTTATTTTTGTTGTTTTATTGTTATATCGGTGGTTTAAGGCCTTTTGTCTTGTTTCTGCTGTTTGTGTAATTGTTGTCATGTGTTACTTTTGATGCAATTGTTCAACCACTTGGGCTGGACGGTAGAGCGACGGTCTCGCTTCATACAGGTCAGCGTTCAATCCCCGACCGTCCAAGTGGTTGGGCACCATTCCTTCCCCCTGTCCCATCCTAAATCCATATTCTGACCCCTTCCAAGCGCAATATAGTCCAATGGCTTGGCGCTTTCCCCGTGATAGTTCCTTCCTTTTGATGCAATTGCTGCTACCGTTTCTTGTTTTGCTATTCCTAGTATAATTGTTATTGTTATCATGCTTTTCTGTTACTGCTGTTACTGCTTTTCTGTTACTGTGTTACTGCTTTTGTGCTACTGTAGCTGTTGTTGCTACTTTGGTGCTGGTGTTGCAGCC
>WNGS01163813.1:5221485-5240564 GCA_020271785.1 Procambarus virginalis | reverse complement strand
ACCTTTTGCTTTTGACAATATTTATTGGGCCATATACATGCCACATATATATCTGGCGTCATCCGGACAGAGATCTGTCTAGGTGTGAGGAGAACGCTGACAGATCTGACTTTTTGTTTATCCATTCATCTGTCTCCAGATTCATAAGATGTTGTGTTGTGTCTTTCTGCACACGTTCCTCCAAGGGTTCCTGTTAACACCTATTCTGTTCTTCAGGTGTTGTGTGTTAAGTTCTCCAGTTGTTGTTTTTTCCTCCTTCTGGTGATTGTGTTCTCTACTGAGAGGGTTTTCGTGTTCTGTGTGTTGCAGTTCTGTTCTTTGTTCTTGTTCAGCCCTTATTCAGTTTTGTTCCCTTCAATTTAGTTCTCCCTTTGTAGGTGTTCTTCTTCTTCCCTTCTGTACTCACGTATTGAATTTGCCTAATTGTGCTTGCGATGGTTGAGGTTCGGCTCTTTGGCCCCGCCTCTAAACTGTCAATCAACTAGTGTAAATGTGTACCTTGAACAATATGTAAAGCATAAGTTCTATTTGGTTCCGTGAGTCTATTAGGCTCTATCATATTTACACTCTCTGCTCTTTCGGCCCGCCTCTCGACTGTCAATCAATCAATGTTACTACTATTAACTAACTAAATTCAGTAGTACCCGAATGTCATTCGAGCACTACTCATACTCATCACCACATATCTCTAGTACCATTGTATTTTTATTGAAATTATCTATGGTATTTATGCTTTATATGTTCATATTTTATTCAATGAAGTAATTTGGGGCTTTTAATTTTAATTTAAGGGAGTGTTGGTAATAATTGTCACTCCATTCACTGTCACTCTTATGTATTATCTGACACATTTACATTCTCGGTCGGTCTGTCTGTCTGTCTCACTATCTCTTTCTCTCTCTCTCTCTTTGTCATTGAATGTCATTTTTCTTCAGTTAATTACTTGCCCCATTTATCTCTTTCTTCCCGGCAATATTTGATTGATACTACGGCTCTGTTTGTCTCTGTGCGTCACTCTAATTATCCGGAATCCTTTCAACGTGTTCGATTCTCTTATCTCATTAGTCGGGCTCTTCCTCAGTCTCTGTGTTGCTTCTTCTCATTTACTGTTTTCTGTTTCTCTTCTTGCATTTTAGTCTTTTGCAAATGTTTTGTATTATATACTATTTTGTATTATACACTTCTATATACTATAGATAGTACATAGAAGAACACGAGCATATCAATCACACACACACACACACACACATTCTTTCAGGAATCTATACACCTGTTGATTGACGGTTGAGAGGCGGGACCAAAGAGCCAGAGCTCAACCCCCGCAAACACAACTAGGTGAGTACAACTAGGTGAGTACACACACACACACACACACACCACACACACACACACAACACACACACACACACACACACACACACACACACAGGTGAGTACAAACACACATATGTGTGCAACAACGATCCAATAACGGAGATATATAATATGCAGAATAACCACGATGAACTTGGAATGTTATTGTTGGATATGATAGGATTTTTCTCCTATCGTGGCCGATTGGGTTTAGACAGGTGTCTGGAAATCGCCAGAACGCTGGTTTAAGTCGTCCCTTGCCTCAAAATTATATATATATATATATATATATATATATATATATATATATATATATATATATATATATATATATATATATATATATATATATATATATATATACAGAGTACTCGAGTGCAACTTTTTCCATTCAAGACAAAATGAAAATATTTTGATCTTAAACGTCTCTCGAGATGTCTTGCTAATGAACTCCACCTACGGATAAAGACCACTTAGTGTAATTACTGCCTCTCCAGCCAATTTACCCAGTGCTGTTCCAGCATCCCTTCTGCCCCGCGACGCAAGAGTCTTCAGGTTTACGACGCCCCGGCGGCCCCCAAAAACGATGGGCAGTTATGCCTCTGACAGACATTTCGCCGAGGCAGTAACGACGTCGCTAATTTGGAGAGGGCGTAATTAACCTGTGTGTTTACAGAACGTTAATCATTGTTAAAAGCGCTTCCTTCTGTCTCCCCCCCCCCCTACCTTCCCTCCTCTAAGGGGTCTGATGCCTCAATGTTCTGACAGTATGACTAGCGAGGCTCAGCTTCAGAGGTTCAAGGTGTTGTACACAATTATATTTGTTCAACTATTTACGAATAAGGTTTTCATTTGATTGTTTGATTTAGCGTGTGTGTGTGTGTGTGGGTAAAGAGTTCTAAGCAACCCATTCTTCAGCCATCGTTTCCACTCGACGGCCAAGGACACAGACATTGATTTTGACTTATTGTGTACTAAAAAAAATAAACAATTCTCAGATATATGTTAAAATCATTATATATTTGATTTTTATGTACAGTTAGTTTGAGGTTGGATTTTGGCTTGATGCTAATGTTCTAATGTCAATTATTTGTGTTTCATTCCATTCTCATCAATAACGGACATATGTTCATTCTATGAAGCCATCATACTCTTTGTTTATGAATAAAAAACGGTTTACACATGACTCACAACTTATTACTCTCGAACATTTCTAAAACAGTGCTTCGCTGACGACCTCTGTTCGAATCACGACGCTATAAATGCTTCACCCACGTGCTTCGAATACAAATTATCGCCAACGGAACCTAAACACCTAACCTTATCTACGTCAAACACAATAGTTCAATGTATAAAATTACTAAATAAATGAGAACAAGTCTGTTTTTACTACTCATTATATTTAAATTGATGAATGCGTCTTGGCCGCCGCCTTAACGAGCCTAGCCTGAGGACACGTTGTTCTAGAAATATATATTAGAAATACAAATATTTGCCAACAGAACCTATACACCTAACCTGACCTCACCTACGCCTGAATATGCAAAACATGCTAATACCTAATAATATTAATTTGTATTTGAGAAGATTTCAATTTTGAATGAACAGCATGTTCAAATTGATGAATGCGACTCTGGGGTCGGCCGCTGGATGGAATGAACATAGCCTGAGGGCGGGTAGCATGTGTAAGAGGTTTTCATTCAAGGACAAAGGATTTGGGTGCTAGATTAATGAGCAAGTGGTCATAGGTAATGACACAATAGTCCAATATTTTCCTAATACACCAAGACAATATGGAAGCTTCATTGACAAATGTCTTAAGTCAAGCAAAAGAAGTTGACCAGACCACACACTAGAAGGTGAAGGGACGACGACGTTTCGGTCCGTCGTCGTCCCTTCAATTCGTCCCGTCGTCGTCAATCAAAAAAAATTAAGAGGAAGAAAAGAAAGAATAAACAGAAAAAATCATAAAATGACATGACAAATATAAATAAATATAGAATTTGAATTTTCAATAATATATTAAATGCGACGTGAAAAACACACACACACACACACACATAATCGAGCCTCTAAAATGATTCAGTAAATGTTTCTCTGTGGAATTGAGAATCATTATGCCACCAGCTAATTGGGCTGACGATACCAGAGTGCCAATTAAACGAAACATAATTATTGTTGAGGCTGTTTACGAGTTTTGACAACCGAGAGAGAGGAACCATGATGAGTATGATAGGTTACTTTCTTGTGGTTCACTAATGGAAGCTGCTCGGTAATCGGGTGTTCGCTAATGAGCCAATATTCCGTAATTGAGGAAGGCGAAGAAAGGGAGGAGGTTGGGGGGAGCGGATAGTGAGGATGACAGAGACGGACAGATGTGAGTGTAGACGAACCTCCCTGTATTTTACATTACATAGACGTCTGCACTATCTTGCTTTGGCAACTGTCATATTACTTGATTCGTCTATACGCAACAGCCTATGTCAGTCCTGTTCCCCAAACCATTCCCCCTGAAGATTTTGGTAGGCTAGCCGCAATCCCCTGGCCTCCAATTTTGGACAGAGTGAGAGACAGTTTCTCATATATGTATGGATAATCCTATCACTCTTCTATAGTGTTCAAATTATACTTGCACTCTAGAGTGCTGTGAAGGCATATCTCTCATGCTATATTCTCGTATATTTCCGAGAGTGAAGATGAGTAATTCGTCACTGCTCAAGGGGCTAATTAAGGCCTCACAGATCGAGTGCCACTTTGAGTAAAACATTACAGGGGGCAATTCTGGAGCTCATTCAGGCATGAGATATTTTATAAATGTTTGCGCCAGACCTTCCATTAGCGCCCAGAAAAGATTTCGCTAGGGCGAAGGGTGCGTTAATCACAGCGCTTGGCAACACTTTTCTGCTAATGTGAAGAGTGTGTTAATCACAGTGTCTGGCATCACTGTTTCGCTAAAGCGATGAGAGTTAATTGCCGTTTCTTTTATCATTGCTTTGGGGATTATGAAATTAGTAAATAGTAAAACTATTTGGAATCTAAGTTATATATATATATATATATATATATATATATATATATATATATATATATATATATATATATATATATATATATATATATATATATATATATAATAGGGGCCGCCCCTATCTCCACCGAACACCGGTGTATTTGCGGCCAGGCACGGGCAGACCAATACGGCAGCCATGTTCTCATCTGTCGTAAGACACAGGGAAAGATTGCCAGACATGAAGCAGTCAATGACATCATCAAGAGAAGTTTGGGTACAACTTGGTGTCCAGCACAAAGATAACCTCAGTTGTGCAGACCTGACAACAGCCACAAACGCCCAGATGGAGTCACCCTGCAGCCATGGGGTGAAGGTAAACAGGTCGTATGGGACTACACGTTTGCCTCTACGTTGACTGATATTTATGTACCTCACAGTACAGCTGAGGGAGGCGGGGCATCCACCTTCAGGAAGACCCAGAAAATTAATAAGTACAGGGACCTAGAACGTTGTTACAGGTTCGTGCCGATAGGCTCTGAGACTCTGGGCTCCTGGGGTAAATGTGCACTAAAGTTCTTAAAAGGAGGTGGGTAAGGAACTCATTAGGTAAACTAGAGACTCCAGAGCGGCCAATTGCGACACGAGCTTGTTTCGCAGTTTTCAGGTTTACCAGTTAGCATCGAGGAGTTAAGCAAGGCCTTCCGAGCTCTGATTAAGCTACGTGGTTCTCTGAATCGAACATATGCAACAAGATATTAAAAAGACCCTCTGAGCCACTAACAAGTTACATAGTTCCCAGGACCGTCGATCTCAGGATTCTTCTCGTCTCAATGTGTCTGCAACAAAACAGCATAAACTGTAGATACAGGCACACACACATTAAACGCGACGAAGCATAATCAGTAAAGGATGTCGGCACAGTGACATCAGCCCGACGACGCATAATCAATGGTAAACATCGGCACACTGACATCAGCCCGACGACGCATCATCAATGGTGAACATCGGCACACTGACATCAGCCCGACGACGCATCATCAATGGTAAACATCGGCACACTGACATCAGCCCGACGACACATCATCAATGGTAAACATCGGCACAATGACATCACCCCGACGACGCATCATCAATGGTGAACATCGGCACACTGACATGAGCCCGACGACGCATCATCAATGGTAACATCGGTACCACTGACATCACTAAACGCAACGAAGCAGCGTCAGTAAAAGGCATCAGCACACAGGCATCCTAGAGTGTTTACGTATTCCCATTGAGGCTTTCCCGGGAGAACTGACAGAAAAGTCATTCCCATAAACAAGCTTGGGAAGCGGAATGTATCTCAATGTTTGGAAATGTTTCTCTAATGTCAAAACATTTGGAAATATGTGGACTGGGTTTTGTATTTATGGATTTTTGTGTATTTATTTGCTAAAAGTTTTGGATATTTATGAGCACTGTTTTATTTTTGGAGAATAAAAGAATAAACACGTGTTTTTTGCCTTCACGGAAATTAAACAAACTGTTTTTGACAGCAATGAAACTCGTTTAATTGTTGTTGAAACAACATGAAACCTTCCTAAACACTCGTGTTAAATAATGACGAGCATTTCAAAACGGTTTTAACATAGTATAACCCCCTCTCAAAACTGTTGTTGCAGAGAGGAACCCTCCTCTGAACTGTTGTAGAAGCATGTAACACCTTCCCAAAGCTGTTGTAGCGGAATGGAACCCTTCTCAAAACTGTTATAGTAGAATAGAACATTTTTTATTGCTAGCCCCGCAGCATAGCTGATGTAGCTTCATAGGTTCATACAGATAACAGGTGTTGCGGCACAGATCCCCTCTCGTCCTTTCCGCTCCTTCCCATTCCCTCTCATAACTGTTGTCACAGCAAGAACCTGTTTCACAGTTTTCCTGGACGCATGGAGCCTGTCTCATATCTGCTGTAACTTCGTGAAGCCCGTCTTGATAACTGTTTCTGGAGCATAGAACCCGTCTCAAAGCTGCTGACAGAAGCAGACTCTATGTGTATCGGTGACAGAAGAGCAGCCAGCGCTTAACTGCTGACAGCAATAAACTTTGTGGCTGGCAGAGCTGCCTCGGAAGATGTTGGAATGCGTAGCTTCTGCTAGTTGGACTGTGGTTCATAACACAAGCCCTTTTCTCTTTGTGTGTTTAGGGATGTTTTTCTGCCCTCTGTCGTGTATCTCCCTTACTATCTCTCTTTCTCTCTCTCTTCTTCTTTATCAGTCTGTGTTTGATTTCGTTTTGTTTCTTTATGCTTTTATGTGTCTCCGGCTGATTTCTCTTCTTTTGCTCTTTATCTGTCTGTCAATTCGTCTGTCTGTCTGTCTTTCTTTCGGTCATTCAGTCTTAGCCCCCCCCCTCTCTCTCTCTCTTTTCTCTCTCTTTGTGTCCAACCACTTGAGCTGGACGGTAGAGCGACGATCTCGACGTTTCAGTCTGGTCGGCGTTCAATCCCCTACCGTCCAAGTGGTTGGGCACCATTCCTTCCCCCCGTCCCGAATCCATATCCTGATCCACTTCCAAGGGCTGTACAGTCATAATGGTTTGACAATTTCTCCTGATAGTTCCTTTCCCTTCTCTCTGTCTCTCTTCCTCTCTCTTTCCCTCCCGCCCCCCCCCCTCTCTCTCTCTCTCTGCCTTCCCCCACACCTTCATTCCATCCCAAATAGCGCAGAAGTTCGTCCAATTCTCACGTCAGACCAAGAAGACAGAAAGGTATTTCTGACAGGGGTAAAATTATCACCAATTTTGTAGGAGATTTAAGGACCAAACTCCTCGACCAGAAATAACGTTTGTATATCAGGTTCACTTCACGTCAAAATGCACGAAAAGCATATTTTTATATCTCAGAAGCAGGCAGCTTTTGACCAATTGTTTGGCAGAGTAATAAATATGTGCTAAATACAAGTATTAATGTGGATAATTATATGTATACATAAATAAAAAATTTCAAATGAAGCGACTGTACAGCTTCTGTTAAATTAGAACCTGTCTCTTTACCTGCTTTTGATTCTGTTAAAGAACCTGTCTCTCTGTCTGCCGCAGCATCCGATGGAGAACAAGTCTCTCTGTACGCTGTAGCTTCTATTAAAGAATCTGTCTTTCAGTGGTGCTTCAGGTGCATAATTCCTCTCTCTGTCATTGCAGCTTTTGGTAAAGAACTGGTGTCTGTGCTGCTATTTCGGATAAAGAATCTGTCTCATTGACTGGAGCAACACCTGTTGATGAACCGGTCCCTCCGAATACCTCAACATCTGACGAGGAACGGGACTCTCGATCGGCTGCTGGTACTGATAAAGACGCAACACTCCGTCTGCTTCGCATCCCAATAACTTGCTCATAACTCACGGATAATATCACCTGTTCAACCAGCGTCCGCAACAACAAATCGCAGAAACTTCCCACCAAACTCATCAAGGGCTCCGAGAGTGTTTAATTGTCACAATAAACGCTATTAAAAATTCCAGCATTTCCAAATTTTCAGTACAGTTTCTTGATCATTGGCTCCCTGATCATACAGGTCCTGTAATACCTTTCTCTATCACTCTCATCTCGCGGACCCTTTCCTCCCAACTCTACTCTAAATTCTCTGAATACAGAGAGATGTGAGTGAGCCGTCTTAAGGTCAGGTCGTCCACTTGGAGGCGGCGTCAGTGAGCTGGTCTGGAAGTGACAGCTCTCTCTAACCCCTTCTACTCCCCCCCTCCCTACCTTCAAGGACGACTTCCTCGCCACTGGAGGAGACATTCCCTTCGGGCGAGTGGTCCTGCCAAATACAAGCTTACTATCAGGCCAGTGACATGTTACATTCTAAGTAAACATACTCGTGTATAGCGTTCTGAAGTTCTGCTGTGTATTTTATATTCTCAAAAGTATTTTTTTACTCAAGCCAAATTTATTTGGGAATTGTAAGCAACGCTTTAGTTTGCCTGTTAACGATCATAATTCTTTTGAAAGAATCGTGTTTTTTTTACACTAAATCCACAATTTGGAGAACTTGGTAAAGATAAATTTTATACATTAATATTTGGTATTTCTGATGGTAGTTTAGTGTTAATATCTGTGTTATCTCTTATTTATTTAAATTTATCTCTTAATTTAATTATCTCTCTCTTATTATTACTATGTAAATAAATAACATAATTCCTCTTGTCTTACTTCACTGTAAATCTTAGATTACATTTGAGATGTAATTACAATTTATGTAATTATGTAATTAATGTATTTATGTTACTAATTACAACTATTATTTAACATGTAACTAACTACATCTTAAATTACATTTAAGATGTAATCAGTTACATCTAATTCTGACCTGCTAATCTTGCATACTGCAAGCATTGAGTGAGCTTCATGGAAGATTTTTCTCTCACCTCCACACACTATCTCCACCAAGCAATGTTTTGACATTTGAGATTTATGTTAATACATTATTTAATAATTAGATACACAAGCATTTCTTGACCATTTGTGATAGAATTGTCCAAGAAGTAATTGTCTTCAAAAGCCATCGAAGCAAAGAGTAATATCAGCAAATATTTTATATTCAAGTACCATTATAATATAATTTTTTCGATGATTATTTAATGGTTTAATCATTATAGCACTCGGGAAAAAATATATGCAAATTTGAGGGCATTATTTCATGACTGACTAGATGTGCTCAGAAGCATGATTAATATTTGATTGGCAATCGAGGCATCTGCTCTTCATAGACCGTTCTGAATATTGTCAGCTTCATTGTCGTTATATGTATATTAAAAAATGGAAAAAAACTATATATTTGTTTTTGTTAATTTAATGGTAAAATATATATTGTTGAGATTAATTTTCAAGAGGAACTTATATATTTGAGAAACTTCAATCTTGAAAACTCGGATTCCACTACCCACCACTGGGATTATAAGTGTTCTATGCCACTACCCAACACTGGGATTATAAGTGTTCTATGCCACTACCCACCACTGGGATTATAAGTGTTTTATGCCACTACCCACCACTGGCAAGATAAGCATTGTTTGCAACTGCGCAACACTATACAAACACAAGTGGCCAAGCTCAAAGGGCCTGGCGACAGACACCGACGCAGCTCCGCGATAATACTGAAACCTTAAGTCAGTATAGAGGGGAAGGTCCTGCATGAGCCCAGAGGGCCACAGACACAATGCTCGGGTCCTTCTCTTTAGCCTCGTTCTGTGTTCCAACTCTTTGCTATGGTAATGTGGAGCCCCGCCTTCCGCGCCTCCACACTGAGATGCGGAACCAAGCCTAAACTGTGTGTGGTTTTTTTTCCCCTTATTCTCATTTAAATTACCTCGTTCGTGTCTCGGAAGACTTTCAAAACAAGGAATGTAGAGAAGAACTCATTTGCTTGAGCGCATTTCTGACAAGAGCAAAATTTGCGTGGTAAAAATATAAACAAATCCTGATAGTGTATGCAAGACAAAAAGTATTTACACATACACGCACGCACGCACGCACGCACGCACGCACGCACGCACGCACACACACGCACACACACACACACATACACACACACACACACACACACACACACACACACACACACACACACACACACACACACACAGATTTTCCTACCTGTTGATTGACGGTTGAGAGGCGGGATCAAAGAGCCAGAGCTCAACCCCCGCAAGCACAACTAGGTGAGTACACACACACACACACACACACACACACACACACACAGCCTGGGGCCTGACCGCTGAGCGAACAGCGCTTCGCATTCGTAGTTCTGAGGTTCTGGTTTCGATCCCCGGTGGAGGCGGAAACAAATGGGCACAGTTTCTTTCACCCTGATGCCTTTGTTACCTAGCAGTAAATAGGTACCTGGGAAATAGACAGTTGCTACAGACTGCTTCCCGAAAATGTGTGTGTGACGAAAAAAAAAAAGTTTATTGACAGTTGAGAGGCGGACCGAAGGAGCCAGAGCTCAACCCCCGCCAGAACAGCTAGGAAAACACACAAACAGGTTCACGCAGCCGAGCGGACAACCCTTTGGAGTTGTATTGCTAGCAGCTTAATTATTCCTTCCTTCCTGCAATTGAAGTCAGAGATGCGTACTCAAATATTAGTAGTGTGTGCAACATAGTGTACGCCTGCAAGAACACAACTTCCTGAGTTGCTTTTGTATTCACACTTCAGATTGTCAGAGAAGATGGAAAAGATTTTTTTTTTCACATTAAAGGAGCTGTGCGAGGAACTTTATAATAAACACTCGGACGAATCCGAGTGTTTTTTTCACTGCGTAGTTGACAATTCCTGTCAACTTTACCCTGTATCGCCTTTTCACCACTCTTATGTCCCTTGGTAAATGTATTTTTATAATACACTACAATGTCATCCATTGGGGCCCGGTTGTCTTTCCCTGGGGCCCATTATTCTTCCCTGGTGGCCCGATTTTCCCCAGTGTACAGGGGTGACTTACCTTCGTCTTACTAACAAGTTCGTCGAATTTTGTATTACCGTAATCGTTATTCTCAACTATTTGGTGAATACGTTCATAGTGCAAGAGCTGACTAGAAGAGCATGTACGTATTGCACAACCAACATTTGCAATAATGACGCTTCTCTGATACCTGTCAGTGTAGTCAATCTTAATGTTCATACATTTACCTGTATCAGTTTTATGCAGTTTTACGATACCTGTGTGTGATGATTCTACCAGATTCTACCAGAAAGTTATTCTCCCTGTTGAATTATTAACTAAAATCTAAATGTAAACAGAGACTAATTTCTGTCGTGTTCGCTTGTTAAACTCAGTTCTTTGCACTGGTCAAATGTCTTCTAAATGATTCTAGCCGACAATCCTTTCTGTTGCTCTGAGACTTTTACTGCAATATCTTCATGATTCTGTAGTAAAAATAGATATTATGGCTCGTCTAAAAATCATCTTAGTCATTTTTGTTGTTGCTTTTGTAAATATATTTCAAAATTATTTTAATTTCAGTGGACTAAATTCCCATTGTCAAATTTCACCCACTTTTCCAAATGCTTCTCAACCCCTTCCCCCTCTCCCCTTCACCTCCCCGCTTTCTTCTTCCTATTTTACCGTCATCTTCGACTCTCACCTCGAATCTTTCTCTCCTTCACTCCCATACTCTCACCCTAGCTTTCCCCCCTCATCTCTGTAACCCCATCTCACTTGTTATATCATCCCCTCAATCTCAACCATTCCCCCTTTTCGGGCTATTCATGCCCGTGTCACCTCTTTGGTGGCTTAATGGTTTTCAGTCATTCAACCATTTCCCCTCACATAACGTCCATTCCCCTTCTGCTTATCCATCCTCCCATCCTCCCTTCGCATCCACCATCCCTCGTGGCAGCCACCATGCCCTCCCCCCCCAGTCGAATCTGCCATCCTCTCCCAATCACCTTCGCTATACCCCCACGCCTCATCTTCTCATCTTCCGCCCTCTATTAAGCTTCAGGAACCATCTATTTCTTCATGTGTCGGGTCCGCATTATCTTGTTTCCGTCGCCGCCGTGCCTGTCTGCCCGACCCGACAACCATCCTTTGGTACGACGTTGTTCAGCTCTCACAGTGATGTCTCTCTGTCTCTCTCCCTGGATGTCAAGAGACGTCTCGGAACCTCTCAAGACCCGACAAGTGCTCCCAGAATCTTTTTGGACTCCCCGGAGCACGTTTCGTAATGTTCCGAGAGTTGTCCTCGTCTAAGGAAGAATGACTCACAGTTTCTGAGGACCTGCTACCCCCCATGCCTCTCTCTCTCTCTCCCTCCCACAGTTTAAAGAGACGTAATTTTCTCTCGGAAATTTGTCGAAAAAGTATCACAACTTCCTTTAAATTAAATAACCCAAAAAACATTGTTTTGAACGTTGTATGTCAATAAAATGCCAGAGCTCACCCCAGAGATGACCCATGTCTCTAGATTGTGGAATACATCTCTAATTCTCTCTCTCCAGAGATTTCTAAAACCTGTTTATTATGATGTCATTCTTTCTCTGCAACAAAAATCACTAAAATACAACAATCCTAAAGCCTCCATCCTCCCACAGGAATTTGCTTTTAAGGAAACTGGCCACCAAACACCGGCTTAAGATTCACAAAATAGCTCATATATACCCCATCAAACAAGCACCAAGAGAAGCCAAAACACATACATAAATCACCCCCTCCGATCAAGCAGGAACGTACAGTGTGGAAATAGAGTAATAATGCCCATCTACGGCAGGAACCTATAGAAGTCTTCTCAAGACTTTTGTATGAATTCTTAGTATTATTCTTGGTGTATTCTTTGCGAAGAATGGTGAGGCTGAAGGGGGAGAGGGAGGGAGGGAGGTAAGGAAGAGGCAACAGAGGAAGAGGGAAGTAGGAAGAAGGTAAAATGGATGAATGGGAATGAAAGGAAGAATAGGAAAATACTCTGTATGTACGGAAGAAATGTTCAGGTTCCATACATCGAGTTAATCATAAGTACATCACATGTTTGGGTACATCCCATTTTAGAGTATACATCACAAACACACACACACACACACACACACACACACACACACACACACACACACACACACACAGATTAACAGAGTGGAAAGAGACGAAACGTTCCCACTGAAAGTTTACTAACAGAACGAGGGGACATTGGTGGAACCTGGAAACTCAGATCAGTCATAGAGATATTAGGAATGTTCCATTTATCGTGAGAGTAGTGAAAAAAATGGAATAAAGTTAAGGAACAGGTTGTAAAACCAAACTCTGATCATAATTGTAAAACTAGATATGATAAGGAAATAGGACAAGAGTCATTACTATAAACAACTGATGGCTAGAAACGCTGGATCCAGGAGTCAATGCTCGATCCTGCAGGCACAAATAGGTGAGTACACACACACACACACACACACACACACACACACACACACACACACACACACACACACACACACACACACACAATGGAATGCATTAGGAAGCGATGTGGGGGAGGCTGACTCCATACACAGTTTCAAGTGTAGATATGATAGAGCCCAATAGGCTGAGGAAACTGTACACCTGTTGATTGACGGTTGAGAGGCGGGACAAAGAGCCAGAGCTCAACCCCCGCAAGCACAACTAGGTGAGTACAACTAGGTGGGTGAGTACACACACACACCACACACACACACAATGGAATGCATTAGGAAGCGATGTGGGGAGGCTGACTCCATACACAGTTTCAAGTGTAGATATGATAGAGCCCAGTAGGCTCAGGAAACTGTACACCTGTTGATTGACGGTTGAGAGGCTGGACCAAAGAGCCAGAGCTCAACCCCCGCAGCACAACTAGGTGAGTACAACTAGCTGAGTACACACACACACCACACACACACACCACACACACACACACACACACACACACACACACACACACACACACACACACACACACACACACACACACACAACACATCACCCAACAAAATTACATTTTCCCCCCGAAAGGACTACAACAAAAGGTAGCAATCTCCGCTCATCCCATCTTTCACAAAACTCACAACACTTGTAACAAATAATGTGAGCACCGAAGGGAAAAATCATATCGTTCGATGAATCTCCAGCAAATCAGACGCACAGTAATCACCAAATAGAATGCTGGATCAATATTTGGAAGATTCTCCCTTTTACCCGAACTAGTCTGCCCTGCAGCGGCCATGCTTCTTGTAGGGGTCAGCGTTCGATCCCTGTAGGTTCAAGAGCTCACGCACTCCATCCTCACAGCTTAGATCCTGGCCATCATATTCTTCATGATTGTTATATATTCATAGTGATTATGAGCTTTTTTCTGCTCTGTTCTTTAACTACGACAATGTTTTTGAGGCTCATCATGGTGCAGTCGGCAGTGCTTGTGCCTGGGATTTTAGGGAAGCCTGTATGGTTCTATTATTTGTATTCCGGTTAAGAGAGAAGAAAGAAAGAATTTGACCGATCCTTGTGAAGTTGACTTGAAATGAGGCAATGGTCGTATCTGCTTCATCACTTGAGTCTGAATGACTGTGAATTGATGTCACACTGTTGCCTCGAGTGAATGTGAATTGATGTCACACTGTTGCCTCGAGTGAATGTGAAGTGATGACACACTGTTGCCTTGAGTGAATGTGAATTGATGTCACACTGTTATCTCGAGTGAATGTGAATTGATGTCACACTGTTGCCTCGAGTGAATGTGAATTGATGACACACTGCTGCCTCGAGTGAATATGAATTGCACAACCCAACCTCCTGTTTAGATAGTACCTATTGTGACGGTCATCAATAGTCACGAATTCGAACGTACTACTTTCGGATAGTAGTATACTGACTAGTTAGAAATTCTTTGAAAATAAATGAAGCTTATGAACTAAGTTAAATATTCCTAGGCCTAGTATAGCACTCATATGTACTATATAAGGCCTCTGATATCGTGTATTAGACCTAAGAAGGTTAGGTTAGGTTAGGTTAGGTTAGGTTAGGTTAGGTTAGGTTAGGTTAGGTTAGGTTAGGTTAGTCTGTCAAAGCAACACAAGTTGACAAAAAATTCCGGTTTGTCCAACTCAATAGTTCAGATTACTACTTTCTAATTTCGTTGTACGTCGGTATATGAACTATGTTCCTCATCGTTACTATCAATGCAATCAAAACAGGATGATGTGCTGAAATTGCTATATCTATTAGTTTTAATGATTCTCGCAAGTTCTTATCTGCAAGGGAACTCCTCCATCTGCTTGCCTCGAGATAATCCCTGATAATGGGATGTGATCTCTATAATTTCGACGTCCGTCTGAGGTTTGAATAGTATACAGTAAATATTGAAGGAATAGAACGAAAAAGGACATTATGATAAATGCACTTAGCAAATTAAGTGAGATTGTGTTGATTCCTGATGGCAAAAGGGTGATTTAGTTTGTTTTTGTATTTGAAAACGAGTTCAAATTATGTTATTGCACAGGTATTTACAAGCGCATACGACTTTTGACTCCTGTTAATAGGCTTTGAACTTTCCCTTCGACAATGATGGACATTGTGAGAGTGAATAAGAGCAAACATTCCCCTTCTAGTTTTCCCTGGAACACAACCCGACAAGAGGGTATAACAACAAGGTCCTCCAATCTATCGTGTAAACAGAGGCAAACAAGTTATGGATTTGCGCCCAGTTAATCCTCCCTCTCCGGGGCTACAATGCAGACGAGACTTGAGACGTAATGTGTACTTCCTCTACATCACCTAGGACTGAGCTGCTCCTAGGTGGCGCAGCGATAAGTAGCTAGGACTGTGCCACCTAGCCGGTGCCTCGTCGAATACGGTGTTATGTCAAACAGAATATTACTGTACTATTGCAATGCAAAGACAGTTATAATATTAGTAGTTCCTCCTTGAGGAGAAGAAGAACTCCTGTTACACTCTTCAGGTAAACTCCAGGTATACTCCTTTCATCGCTTTAGTTCCCATAAAAGTGTAACGGAACATAAAAAACGGAATACCAGTCCCAACTCACGTTAGAACTCGGCACAATGAATACATTGAGATTCAGAAAAGACCTGGGCAAATACTGGTTTTGAAATGATGTTGTTGATTTAATAAAATAGGTTTCGGAGTTGCGTAAAAGACCTGGTATCACTGAATTGTTTTAAGCGTAGGTTATATATATGCATGAGTGAGCATGGGTAGGAATAAATAGGTGCCTCGCAAGGGCCAATAGGAGCGGCCTAGTATAGGCAAAATAGGTGATGCCACGTAATGCCAATATTCGAGAAAATGGGATTTAAAATGGGATTCTCGTAAAAAATGGGATTTTCTCGTAAAAAAGGCTTTTCTCGTAAAAATTTAATTACCTCATAAAAATGGGATTTCTGGTCAAATATGGGATTTTTTCATAGAAAAATTTAGATATTCTCATACAAATGGGATTTTATCATGACAAATTGGATTTTCTCGTAGAAATGGGATTTCTCGTAAAACTTAATATTCTCATAAAAATATAAAATTTTGTCATAAAAATATAAAATATTCTCATAAAAATAAATAATCTCGTAAAAGAACGGATTTTTTTGTAAATAATGAAATTTTCTGGCAAAAAGAATGTGTTCACGTGGAAAAAAAAATAATATTTACAGAGACAGGAACAGGTTAAGAGGCGAAACGATATCGTGGACAATTTTTGACGATCTACAGTAAGGCTTCATAATATAATTTTTTTTAAGAACAAAATACAGAAAACCGCAGAGGGTCTATACCGTCCTCTACGACACAGTTTTTATTTATATCCACCTAAACGTATTTACATATATGTCTAACCAGCGCTTGAAAGATTCCAGTGAGTCAGTGAATCCAATCTATCGTATTAACCGGTAATTTGTTGCATAAGGTTTCAATTCTACAAACGAATATTAACCCGGGTCTGTCTTGAATCTAAATTATGTGTCAAAAAACGAAATATTTCAGATTAACATCACGCTTAGTGTCATTCCTCTGACATTCCACATGCTTTTCCATTCTCATTATATCAGTGGTCCATTACGCAATGTAGGTTTTTCACAGGAATAATATTGTAATAATTTCATTCATATGGGATCACTATCATGTGACCATGATAGCCCATAATGGGCTATCATGGTCGCATGAATATGGGTACACTTGTAAACGTTTGTTCCAAAGACGAGCATGGAACAGGAAATATACATTTAATCATATATAATCGTTATAACTGGTTGAAATTTATGTTAATTTTTTCTGGTCTTCCGATGACATATATAACATTAAAGTTTATTACTCAGTTCACCGGTCAATCTGTACGAGTTTGAAGAGTCGTTATGGAGCAGAGATTGCAAACTTTTATAAAAATACGTATGTTTTCCTTCCACATAAGATATTTTCATGACAAATATTTTAAATTGCAGCTTAGAAATTCCTTTTCCTTCTGGCAAAATATATTTACAATTTACGATTATTATCGTATCCGGATGCACGAAAGAAGGTCCCTCGTGCGATCGCCTTTCACAATAAACGACAGTGGAAACAGTTAATTTCGTGGTGAGGAGAAGTAATATCCCTTCAAGAAGAGCTGTACGAGAGACGCCCCCCCTCATAGGAACACCCCTGACGATAAATGTGTAAATGTTACCCTAATCCCTGCTGTACCTTGCTAGCGTGAGGATGGGTTAGGAAGCGTGAGAAGCTTAGTGTATGAGAGCAAGAGTGAATGTCACTCGACCAACGTGAGCATCAGCAGACAGTTAGGATGAGCATGGCGGGACATCCGTGGTCATGATGCTCTTCATGCGAGAGACGTCCACTCTGAGCCTTTTATTCTGCTCTGCAGCGCTGTCGTTGGCCTGAGGCTGCTGTTGGTATGAGGCTTTTGTCGAGCTTTTGCAGTGGCTGTTGTAGGCCTGAGGAGTAATCATATACACGGGAGAGAAAGTAGGCGAAAAGATCAAGGCTCCTTCATATCAATGTTTACGGGAGATGCAACAAATAACGAGGAGAGTCAGGACAACGTATACACACACACACACACACACACACGCGGTTGAGAGGCGGGACCAAAGAGCCAGAGCTCAACCCCCGCAAGCACAACTAGGTGAGTACAACTAGGTGAGTACACACACACACACACACACACACACACACACACACACACACACACACACACATATATATATATATATATATATATATATATATATATATATATATATATATATATATATATATATACACGAGACGCAATCCACAGCAGCAGCTCTGAAAAAACCCCGCTACTGGACAATAACCAAGGTTAAATTATGGTTGAGAACTGTACAAAATCTGTACTATAGAGAACATTCACTTGAGTAAAGTTCAAATGTAGTTAGGAGGCGTACACACACTCCAGCCACTACACCAGACATGCTGTGTACAGCATGCGGGGAATAATTGATTTTCTCTTTGTAATCCGTGCTCACTTTATCTGTAACTTTTAAGATTTATTGTATTAATCTTAAACGTTACAGATTTTGTATTAATCTGTAACAGAATTGTATTAATCTGTAACAGAATTGTATTAATCTGTAACAGAATTGTATTAATTTGTAACAGAATTGTATTAATCTATAACATAATTGTATTAATCTATAACAGAATTGTATTAATCTCTAACAGAATTGTATTAATCTGTAACAGAATTGTATTAAGCTGTAACAAAATTGCATTATCTTAAAAAAATTTATCTTTAAAATCACTTAATCTGTGCATTTTAAGATTAATTTTGAACTATATAGCCTCATATGTCATTATTTTTTTTAATTATACTACATATTATGTAATTATGTAATGCGTGTAATTATCTGTGTTCGTTTGGCCTTCCGTCTGGACGTTGACGTCACGTCCAAATTATCAAATAACGACATAGTTGGAAATGGCAATTAAGGCCAAGGGACCAGTTTTTCACACAGCGTGGAGATGAGACTTTAGGAATAAATCATCACAATATAAAATGATGGACCACATAGGTATTAAAAGTATTAAGAATATATTACGTAGTGTTGGACATCCAAATTGTCCACATTTTGTAATTTATATTAGAAAGAGTCCGAGGAAAATATATAACCAAATTTTAATGTTCCTATCTTATATATCACATTTACGCACTATATTACGCCCAGATAACGTTGGGCGTAATATAGTACTTTAGGACCTATATCG
>WNGS01163813.1:5182020-5188314 GCA_020271785.1 Procambarus virginalis | reverse complement strand
ATTCTCCTTCATGTTTTATTCGTTTGTATGTGTTGTGTGGGTGAATAATATGTGTGAGCAATCCACCTAGATGGTTGCGAGTTTCAGCTGTGGGAGAACAGCCTTTTCTGTTGTCAAGGTTTGATTCAGTTACTCCTGAATATTTGCTTTGCAGATTTATTTGTCTATTAGTATTTATATTATATCTTATATTTTTTGATGTTGTATATCTATTTAGTATAACCTTTGTCAACTAATCGTCAACACACTATATTGCTAACATGACGAGACTTTTCACCGTAACACTCCGTTCTTTCAAACTAACAGGACGCGAATTTTCAACGTTATAAATGCAGCCTACTATGAAGCGTAACATGCAGCCTACTATGCAAGCGTAAAGATATCTGGTGAACAGATATCCTTCGTGTTTATGCAAACGGATTCTAAGGGTTAGGTGGGGCTGCTTGAGTTTGTACATTCCAAGGTTAGGTTAGGTTGGTTAGGTTAAGTTAGGTTAGGTTAGGTTAGGTTAGGTTAGGTTAAGTTCAGGTTTGGTTAGGTTTAGGTTAGTTTGGTTGGTTGGATTTTTTACGGTGTGGGAGATGTTCATCTACATCATTCCTGTAGTATACCTTAATAGAGTCCCCTAAGGTCGTTATATAACTCAAACCACCTTCTTGAATATACTTATGACAGGACCTTATAGAAACGATTTGGTCCAACGTACCGAATTTGTAGTGAAACGAACCGCCCGTAAACCACATTTCGTACTAATAATTTTATTGCGTTCGAAACTAAAACATAGACATTGTACATTTATGGTGACTGTTTTCATCAAAATCTCCTTTACCTCTCTCCCCCTCTTTTTTTCTCTCCCTCAATTCGTGTTCGCATTCTATTCGTCTCTCACGAAAAATATCTCCACCCTGATCACGACCTCACCATTATACAATACAACACCCTGGGCCTTTGCTGAGAATTCCCCCGATCGTATCAATGGTGGAGATAAATCGGCAGTGCTTATGAAGGCGGCCGGAGCACGGCCATAGTTGTAATTCATGGATTTGTTTACGTTCGTGTATGCGTTTAGTCGGATCCGTGTGTGTGTGGAGTGACCCTCGTGTGGTTTTCCCGCGTCTGACATGGTGATTTAATGGGTAGATATTAAAGCGGACCTTGTGTTTGAGATGCTGTGAGTGTGTTTGTCGGTGGGTTGTCATCGAGAATGAGTAAGTGTGAATTCGGGCGATAGGTACTGCAAACGAGAGAGAGAGAGAGAGGAGAATTGAGTTGAACGCAAGAGCCACAACGTAAAAAAGACCCGAACAGCGTGCCGAAGACCCCTCGCAGACAGATTAGATACAGCTACGAGAGCGCGACGAGATAGGCGAGAAGAGAGAGAGAGAGAATGGAGAGACGAGATGACAAGAGGAGGAGATGCAGAGAGAGAGAAGATGAGAGCAGAGAATTACGGTTCGAGAGTAGAAGGGAGAGAGAGAGAGAGAGAGAGAGAGGGGAGAGGAGAAGATGAATAACGGTTAGAGACAAGTTTTGATAGGAAGAATGACAATCGGAAGTCATTTGGACAATCATTTGCACATGAAAGAAATAGATTTGAGTATGCTTTTTAGCGTGATAAGACACTGGTTAGGAATTTACCGTAATCAGACCGTTAACACGATGGTTAATGATATATTCATTGTTTCACAAGGCTACGTTCGAATATATGCTCGATTTCGAGCGTCATTCTGGAAGGTTTGGTTGGGGTTTCAGTGATTGCTCTTGTTATTTCCTAAGATAACAAGATATCGATAAACACCTGGAACTCCGTGATCACTTTTATGGACAGAAAATTGCTCTCTTTTGATCAAGAACAGCTAAGTGCTCACCGAATAAAAAGTTCCTTGTAGAGTATATAGAATAAAAAATCTATATTGCCTTCAATATTGCATTAACCGGGCAATTCCGTGTACCCGGAAACTGCCCGGAAAGAAACTCGACATTGGTTAACCACCTCACCCGGGGGATCGAACACGGAACCTCAGGACTACGATTCCGAGCGCTGTCCACTCAGCTGTCAGGCCACTTCCTTTAAAAACTATAAGAAATATAGCAGAGACTGTAACGACCCAGGCTTACAGATGTTCCGAAAAAATCCTTTGTTCAGTTGGGTGGAGGTTTCAGGCGTCTTATTGTTCTGGGAGGAGATGCTTGAAGATCGTACTTCGACAGCGAGACATATTCCCCAGGCAGCTGAATGCGAAAGGGAAGGGGAAGGGGGAGGAGAGAAGAAGAAGGACGGATGAGATTCCAAAGAATAGGGCTACGAAGAGAGAAATTGGGGAAGGAAAAGAAGGCATTGAGGCGAGGATGAAACGACTGGCTGGGTTATAGAAAGGGAAGGATGGGTACTACTGAATGAGGAGAAAGCAAGGATAGCACAGAAGAAGGGAGAGGAAAGAATGGTCACAGAGAGAAGAAACAGGAAGTTATCAATACAAATAGAACGTATGGTATGTACTATGATGATGATGATGACTTGAGAGGCGTGTGGATAAAGGTGGCCAAACAGTGCAACAGAAAAATAAAGGAGGGACACCCTGAAACACAAAACACGTAACTGTATATTTTCTGCTTGTTACAATTGTAATAAAGTGTTTATCATCTTGGCTTAACTGTATGAGTTTAGATTGTATTACGAACTGTAATAAGGTTGTTACTGGCCTTATGATGTGCGTTAGCTTTAAAACTTGTAATAAAGTTGTTACATCTTGGCTTAACATGTTTATGACGTATTAGAACTTGGTTACAACTTGCTATAAAGTTACATCTTGGCTTCAGGCTTAACATGTTTTGTATACATGAATACTTTATACAGCTGAATCTAAAATAAAGTAAAGCTTTATTTGGATCTCAGAGCAGTGAAAACTTAAGAGCTTTATCCGGGTCATAGGACCATTCTACACACGACTGGGCCCAAGAGCTGAAGCCTGTAATAACGTACGACGACCTAAGTCATTCATTTGGTGGTGGGCAGAAGGTCAGTTAACCTCATGTGAGTTAATAACACCACCAAGTAAGATTATTCATCATCACGTCCTTCCCTGTTCTTCACTACCTTCCTTATATTACATCTTCTTTACACCCTTCTCTCTCATTCACCGCCTTCCGTATCCTTCACCACCTTCCCTCTCCTTCACCAAATTGTTTACCCTTCACCACCTTCGTTTCACACACACACCTGAGTACTTGAGTACACACTTAGTGTGTATTTACACAGGGAAGAGGAACGCATTTCTCGGAGTTTAAATCCCTCGTTGATTCATTCACATGATGGTAAGCAGAAAAGTCCTGGGTGTCGAATCTTGTACTTGATCAAAGGTTAGAGCATTCTGTCTTTAATCTGATGCCTCTATTCTCCCAGTTGTAAATAGGTACCCGGGAGATAGGCAATTGTTGTGGGTTATAACCTTGTCGGTAGTTAGTTGTTAGTAGTTAGTAGGTCAGTAGTTAGTCTAGTTAGGATCTTGATAACCTTAACAGGTTTCTTGTCTTCGATTAGGGCATGCTATGGCTACGAACAAGCGATTGTGCGCATGCGCAGGTGGCACCAGACACTCAATTACATTATATAAATCATACAGAATATAATTGATAATATTCTCTTGACTGTTCTGAAATTTAATATGATGTACCCAATTAGCTTTGCTTAGCAAGCGCCCCGGTGAAGTTCCATTATAGCCATCATTATGAAGTGAGAGACGCACCCAGGAGCGAGCGGGAACTGTGTACTGCTCCTTGTCATCGTCCTCATATCTCCAACTTCTTGTTCTCATAACCTTACCAAGTGCTGTGTCGTCATACTGAGCGTTTATTCCTGCTAATTACCGTCTCGAAACATCTTCAAAAAGACATAACAACATTCCTAGAAATGATTCAGGGCCTATAATGTCCTGGTGAAAGCTAGCAATTGCTCTTTGGCTGAACAAAATAGTCTCTGTAAGAGATTCGGTACTTCCTGACAGAGGATCTCTGGCCTCTTTGTCCATCACTCCAGCGAGTTCCCGACTCAACTCATCCTTAATAATCCAGAACAATATTTCCTTCCGGAACTTGGCAGTGTAGTGCCTTCTTGATGCCCTGTGCGCCATCTCCGCATTACTGTGGATCTTCTGCGTTAGGTGGAAAACTTTGAGACTTACATGGATGAATGGGTATTGGACCATCGAAGTTACTTAGACAAAATATATATTGATACCTCTGAATACCTTTTATATCTTCTGCATTCGACTGTAAGTTTATGAATCCAGTTAAGGTTTTAGGACAAAACTGTTTCATTTTAATATTCTTTTCAAACTAGCGTAAACTTAATTTAAAAATTAACATGGCTTAGTCAACGAGAACTTGAACCACTGGGTTACTAGGCAAAAACGATAACACGATAACATCTTCGGCAGCAGTTGGTATGAGCGGGTTTTACCGTGGCTCAGTGAAGGGGAGGTAGTATTGCTTTGTTCCCATTAAAGCCTGATGAATTCCCTTTGTGAACAAGCCACTCTCACCTAAAAGACTCGATGACTTCCGTAACTGTATTCAGATTTTAGGACAGATCTTGCTAAAAACTTAATTAAATACGTTTTACGAAAACGTATTTTCGTAAAACTTTAGTACTTTAGTACTTTAGAGCCTGAAAAAGTACTTCATTCTAAGAAAGTTTATTTTATTCATCGAAATACAATAAAATGAACCTTAGAATAGCGTAAAAAAAATATCTGTGCTCCCTTTTCTGTAAACATTAAAGGTATCCTGTCATGTCGAACGCTTTGTGGGAAGAATTCTAATATAAACTCGTGCATGTTGCTCCCCAGCTTGTCTTATGGGCTCACCATACACCGTGCTACTTAGAACTTTTGTTGCGAGTAGATGAATCTGAAACCACAACAGCAACAAAATCACAGTTTACTAATAGTCCGTTTTTCCCACAGCAAAATATTTGGCCATTTTTGTAACCTGATGATCTTGTTCTCTCTCTCTCTCTCTCTATGCATTTAAATGTGTATATTACAGTTTGACGTTGCTTGTCAGTCTCTATGACTCCCTCTGTCTGAACTTCTCGGAAACAAATCTCTCTCATTTTCTTTCTTGCTATGTTCTATTTTCTCGCTGTATATTCTGTATGCTGCATTGGGCTATGCTCTATTTTCTCGCTATTTTCAATCCTGTATTGTTTACTTTGCTGCAATTCGTAATCTGAAATTTTAATTTTGTTCAGCGTATTTTATGTCAGTTGGTTCAATTTCATAATTTTGTTTATATACAACAAAAACTTCAATCATAGTGTTCTCATTACTATTGTATGTATGACTAATATATCACAGCGAACTCAAACCAATCATCCGTATTAAGTATTTTTGCAAATTCGTAAAAGATATGATTATATGTGATTCTTTTACACAAATATTTAGACGCTTTTCTTGGCAAGAAAATTTTAGCCTTGACATGTAAGGTTTTCACAATAACGTATCTATCCCGTTTACATTTTCTTGAATATTATGATTCACATTTTCATCGCGAAAATCCAACACAAACGTGAAAGACGTTCCAGGAACATCTTTTGATCTCGGGAAGGAGCGCTTGTGATCTCTATTACACCTGTGTTCATCACATTATGAACCCTTCTTCACTCTCTGCCTCTCATTCCTTCTCACGTTCGCTGATTCTCACTCTCATCTTTTCAGGTTCCTTCCTCCAAGCTCTCTTCCTTTGAAGCTTTCCAACGTTCTTAATGGATAATATTTTATTTTCTCAATTTCGTGTTCAATCTTCCTTAATTCTCAGTTTATTCAGTGCATGACTTTTAAACTGTGCATCATAAATAGCATGCTGATCAACAAATCATCTCTTTCTTAAGTATCTGTGATAATTTCAACAATTTCCTCAGTTTCCTACCAGTATTCATCGGTATTTATTTATTTCTTAAGTACACAAGCTCTTCTGATATAAAATAAACTCGCATAATAAACTTTATATAATTGAAGAGATGTTATATTGGATAAGTATTTATTTCTCTTGATTGAAATGGTCATTCCTTCTAGGAGTAGTTAAGTGCAGACGAGGAGTCACAATAACGTGGCTGAAATATGTTGACCAAACCACACACTAGAAAGTGAAGGGACGACGACGTTTCGGTCCATCCTGGACCATTCTCAAGTTGATTGTGAATGGTTCCAATCGACTTGAGAATGGTCCAGGACGGACCGAAACGTCGTCGCCCCTTCACTTTCAAGTGTGTGGTCTGGTCATCAGTAGTTAAGT
>WNGS01163813.1:5073968-5131136 GCA_020271785.1 Procambarus virginalis | reverse complement strand
TAACATGACATTGACACATTTGGACACCTTGTATGACCCTACTCTCGACTTTGGTAGAACCTTATTTTTTTTAGTAGAAATATTTTGTCTTTGAGACTTCACTTTTAGAGCTTTGTTTTGTTTTTCATATATAATAATTTTTTGTTTTCTTAAAAATGTTTATTTTTCCTTATTTTTTTATATTGAAATCTTGCCTCTTTTATGTAAAGAATTTTGGCATTTTGGGAAGAGCTTTTTCGTTCACTGTTGTCTTGTAGAGACTTACTTTCATCATATGTCTTGACACTTTCATCACGGGTCTCGGAGAGATTTTCCTTCATCATAACATCTTGGAGAGACCTTCTGTGATCTGAAGACGAACATGGTAATGAAGGATAGTAACTTTCCTTTTGGTTGCAGATGGGACGAATCTGGGGCTGTGTGTGGCTTCCCTTCCTGCGGCCCTGGCGAGCTTCGGTGCCTAGACGGAGGTCGATGTGTGCAACACCAGCGGCTGTGTGACGGCGTTCCTGACTGTCCTACCTCAGAGGACGAGGACATCACCTTCTGCGCCGCCTTCACTTCTATTCACGATATGCGCATCATCAAAGACAGTAAACCAGAGGTGGAGTGTGAGGGAGGCGCCTCGATCAAGGCAGCCTGCACGGACCAGGAGTTCCAGTGTAGTAGTGGGAAATGCATCTTTCGCTTGTATGTTTGTAATGGCATTGATGACTGTGAGTTAGGAGAAGATGAGATGCCTTACGCTTGCGCCATGGCCCCCTCTGGTGTTGAAAAGAACGACACACCTATATCCACTCTTGAAGAAGACACAGATGATGGCTTGGGAGATATGCAGATTGAGGAGGACGATGTTGTAAATGAAGTTGAAAGTTTGGAATCTCCTTGTGCAGATAGGAGGCTGCAGTGTGAGGAAGTACATATTGTGACGAGGGCCATCCTGGAGACTGTATCACAGACTCTCACAACACTACGGATCTCGACAATGCGGCGGCAAATGGCACAGAAAGCATTATTACCATAGCTGTTCCACCGACAGAGGACACAGACACAGGGTCTGTGCTTGATGACCGACTCCAAGAGATAGAATCTAGCAACTCTCTTGAGAATGAAATTGAAGATCATAAAATGTTGACATCAGGTTCTTCAGCAATCACAGAAAACGTTACTATGGAAGTCTTGAGTGAAGATGATACCAATATTTTGGAAGAAAAAGATGTAATACTTGAAGACGAGAAAGAAATCAATGTCATTTCTCTAACGGAAAGTATTGATGATAGAGAAAATACAGCATTGGCTGAGGTCGATGTCAACATCGAGGTTGTGGTTGAGGAATCTCCTGATCCAGATGGTGAAGAAGTCGAATCTTCAAGCCTCGAGGAGTATGATAACAGTTTAGAACGACGTCTTGTAGATGTCAATTTACTTCTCAGTTCCCGGAACTTGACCAATGGGACAGCCACTGATAATACGACATCTGTACTCGATGCCCCAGATGATTTTGACATTAATTCAACAACTCCATATCTGACTGCTGATAGTACTGATAATGATACTGATGAGAATTACGATGCATTATCCTATGAAGGATATGAGAGAAGTGAAGAAACTGGTAATGTAACTACTCCAGAGCTTGGTCTCTCGGACACCAGCAACTCCACAGAAGCATCAGACTATGAACAGGTTAGTCTGGAGGACGAGAGGGTGTCCTCCATGGAGTATGACCATCTACAAGATACTCTCAATGCTTCTTTCAATGATACTCTCGGTGCTTCTTTCAACGATACTCTCAGTGCTTCTTTCAACAGTACTATCAGTGCTTCTTTCAACGATACTATCAGTGCTTCTTTCAATGATTCTCTCGGTACTTCTTTCAGTGATAGTGTTAGTGTAGCTACAAGTATCTCTAATCAACCACCGACCACTGAAATTCCAACTTTGAATTATATACCATCAGAAAACGAGACAACAGTGCCTGAGAACACTACTATATTCGGCAGTACTGAAAGCAATGATGCCTTCTTCCCGATCTTGGAAACGTCTGATTCTTTCAACACAACAGAGAGCCAAATTGGCACTGACGTTGAAGACTCTAGAGTTGTTCTGATTGATGACGATGTATCAACTTCAGCAACGACGCTGATGGCGTCAGCTGCTTCAGAGGAGGCAGATCACACTACTATAACCTCGTCATTACACGACCAAGACCCAATAACAAATAGCACTCCAGAGCAAATGGCCATAGATGGAGTACGCACTACAACGGAATACGATACAGAGTTCTCCCTGTCTACCACCGAGGCAGCAGCAACAGCATCAACGGGAACATACGAACCCACGGAACATCCAGCAGACACGACTTCGAAACCCACGGAACATCCAGCAGACACGACTTCGAAACCCACGGAACATCCAGCAGACACGACTTCGAAACCCACGGAACATCCAGCAGACACGACTTCGAAACCCACCACCTTCACTACTGAGCCATACAACTGGAAGGACATTCCCATTGGCCAGCAAAATCTGACTATCTTGATTGCAGTTCACTCTGAGACGAATGAAAGCAAGATACCCCAGTATATCATCCATGGGATGGACGGCAGTACCTACGAGTACGAGATAGTGAGTATAGTGAAGGATAACGGCCTCGCTAAAGAAAAACGCCAAGACATTAGTAGCGAGGCGTCCATAGGAGAGGCTGAAAAGGAGAAGACAGCGAATAAGGAAACAGAGAAGGCTGATGGGAGTCTTAGTTACCTTCAGGGCAACAACATCTCAGGTTCTTCAAGAGCTTCTTTGTCTCTCATCTCTCTCATCATCACCTTAATTTGTAAGCTTTAGTATTTAGGACTATATATTATTCTGGATTAATTATTTTGCATAAGGAATTACCGAAATGAGTTAATGTACGAGGACTCGGTGCTCGAAGTCACATATGACAGAGTCCAGGATTTTCATATGTAGTACAAGTGGTGGTAGTCACATATGGCAGAGTCCAGTACCTCTTGTGTAATACATGTCCAGGAAGTCACATATGACAGAGTCCAGGGCTTCATATGTAGTACAAGTAGTGGAAGTCACATATGGCAGAGTCCAGTACCATGTGTGTAGCACATGTGAGTACACTCAGCTGGTGTGTATACTCACTGCCTCATTTTGACTACTGTTCTATCATGAATCTCACAATTACACTTAAATTTATGTATTGTATTGTATGTCACATAAATTTATTTATTGTATTCGATTTCTGTTAATACTCTGATTTCTGATAAAGAAAAATGTAAATATTTATGGCTCATAAGCATTGTAATTCATTTAATGGAGCAACAAAAACATTTACTTGTGAAAGTTTGTTGAAAAAATGTTACTTTTTGCAGTATACAAATATATATATAAATATATATATTTGTATATACAGTATATAAATGTTACAGTATTTGCAGTCTCACAGAACTAATAGTAAGAAATGGCATGAATTTTTTTTTAAATGATCATTGAACAAATAATATATGATATACAGAAACGTATATTATATAGGACGATGTTTTTATCAACGCTAAATAGATTTTCTCAATTGATAATGTTCTGACTATAATAGATAATGTTATGTCTAGAATGCCTCCACCTGCATCAGTGAACAGTGTTGAGCACCTAAACCATGTAAATATTAAACAAGTGCCGAAATATGTGACCAACGTTTGACCATCACCATGTTATGTCGAGGTTCATATTGACTTTATCAAACGCAACTCGCCAAAATAAAAACTAAGTTTCGAGCATCGAATACGAGGATTTTGCATGAGCGACACATTGACATTAGTTACAAGAGACTCTGATGGTGTGTGTGTGTTCCTAGAGGCAGTATTACGATTGATGCTTCGACGAGTGAGGCAGCTGACTGAAAGGTGTCAGATGATATATACCCATATCAGTTATACAATGGAACCTCCCACCAGTAGCACAAATAATGGAACCTCTGACCAGTAGCGCAAAGGAACTTCCCACCAGTAGCACAAGCCATGGAACTATTTAACTTGGCAACTGAATATGATATGATGAACATTTCTCGAGACGAATTAAACTTCATTCTCATATTAAAAGTAACAACTGCTTCTTGTGACTGTACCTCCGTGTTCTTACAAGTGTGTGTTGTACAGTGTGTATAGTGTAGTACATAAACATTCCATTGATGACCAGTATCTGTAACTTGTTAAGCGTTATATCAGAGAGGGTAACATAAACTTGAGTAACGTTTATATGAACGTTGAATCTAACGTCAGTTCAACGTCGTTTGCCCGCGGGGTTAATGAGCATTTGAACTACTTTTGTATTTTTGTGAATCAATGTTAAACAAATAGTGTGTGAGGCGCTTCCTAGGCGCACTTATGTGTCTTAATCCATTATTTCTCAATTACAAAGTGCGGTATATGACAATTTCATAAATATATTTGCTTAGGTGTTGACAAAAACTTTATGATTAATGTATTGTCAACTTTATGATTTATACTGGCTTTAGTGTTCAATGATCTATTCTTAAAGCTATTTCGGTGTGCTTGTGCATGCTTAAGCAGTGAAGAGAAGCAGCTTGTTGATGAGGAGGTTTGTGTGTTTTGGGAGTGGGTGTCACCAGGGTGTGCCTCGTGGTGGTGGGAGTTGGTGAGAGCAATACCTGTATCTCCCTGCTATTACTGACTCTGATTGCCCTTCCCATCACCACCGCGACGGCCGCCATCAGCTCTTCCCCAACCACCACCACTATGGCCTCCAGCTCCTGCTGCCCAGGTTTATCACGGCACAGCTAATATAATATATACTAATATATACAGCACGGCACAATGCAACAGAGCTGTAACTTGCTTTGTTGCATTATATAAACTGACAAATCTCATTTTTGTGTTATGTATACACAGTTGTAAGTTAGATAACGAAGGTAAGAAATGGTATTATACACGTCCTTTATAATACATATAAATATATATACATCCATCCTCCTAAGAGGAACGATAACTAATCTGAGCCTTCAGTCGATTTATGTTCAATTTTCCACAGAGAAACAAGGGCATAAAACAATAATATTAGCATCTCTTCCTCTTTACCGAATTCAGATCTATAAAAATATTCTCATGACAAATTGTTCCTATAATCAAAACACACTTATTATTATTCATTAATTAAAAGCACACACACACCAATATATATATATATATATATATATATATATATATATATAATATATATATATATAATATATTAGATATATATAATATATATATATATATATAATATATATATAATATATATATAATAATATTATATATAATATATATATAAATATATATATATATATTAGGCAGCGTAAAATTTGTAGTGATTATTGCCTTACGAGAAGTTTGGCGGCTGGATTAACGAACCTGTGGTCTCTGTTTATATGCACAATCTGTTAAAGTAGGCGGGGACAGCATTTTGAGTAGTGCTTTATAAACACAGCCAGTTAGTGGATCAGCTTTTAGGGGAATATAATTGTGGGCAAATCATGCCTGAATAATATTGAATCGACGTTGAATCAACGATATCGACGTAGATACAACGTTGAATCGAGGTTGAATCAACCATATCGACGTAGATACAACGTTGAATCGACGTCGTTTTCCCATGTGCCCATATTGGGGACCAGTTGCGAGTACATAAGGTTGACTGAGTAACTTCTGAGACTTTGGCGAAATCACATTTCTCCAATGTTTTGGAGGACGGGTAGCAGCTCTCAGATCACTTCACTGTGGTGCATATTTCTCGTGTCTCCTAGCTATCATTCCCTTAGTCAACCCGTCCTCGACTCGAAGTCCATTCCATCCAGCGGTCGACCCCACAGATGCATTCATAAATTTTAACATGCTGTTCATTCAAAACAGGCATTTTCTCAAATATAAATTAATATTTTAATATATTAGCACATTGTGCATATATAGGCATAGGTTAGGTTACATGTTTAGGTTCTGTTGGCGATTATTTGTATCTGTAGTACGTGGGTGAAGCATTTACAGCGTTGTGGTTCGAACAAATTCGTCAGCGAAGCACTTGTTCCGGAAGTTTTCAAACGTCATGAGTTGTGAGTCGTGTGTAAATCGTTTTTCATTCATAAACAGCGGGTTTGGCGGGTGCATGGAATGGATTTTGTTTTTTTTTGTTTAGAGGACGGGCTGAGTAAAAAGGCTTCGAACCTACGAGGCTCTTGTAAAAAATTATTCAAACCTTAGTAAAAAATCTTCCAACCTCTAAGTTTATTAGTAAAAAAAAGGCTTTAAATCAAGAAGTAAAAAAAAAAAATCGAACCAAAAATTTAAAAGGCTTCATTAACCTATGACTCGAAGTTGAGAGACTTCGAACCGCTAAGGTTCATTAGAGTTGTTGTGTTGATTCAGCCCGTCCCCAAACAAAGATCCAAAAGTGATTCCATGCACCCGCCAAACCCCCTGTTTATGAATGAAAAGCGGTTTACACACGACTCACAACTGCTGACGTTCGAACATATCCGGAACAAGTGCTTCACTGACGAATTTTGTTCGAACCACAACGCTGTAAATGCTTCACCCACGTACTACAAATACAAATAATCGCCACCAGAATCTATACACCTGACCTAACCTAACCTATGCCTATTTATACACAATATGCTAATATATTATAATATTAATTTATACTTGAGAAAATTCCCGTTTTGAATGGACAGCATGTTAAAATTTATGAATGCGTCTGTGGGGTCGACCGCTGAATGTAATGGACTTGAGTCGAGGATGGGTTGTCATTAGAGTAGTTGTGTTGATTTAAGGGCGACGATGGTCGTGGGATCGGATGCGCCTCGGCTGCCCGGTCCAGGGAAATAGCGGAGGGATGGGTTCCCTATAGTCCCTTCAGGCCATAGACCCTACAATCTCCTCAGGCCACGGACACGACGGATGAAGCGGAAGGCAGTTCATTAGAGCTGCACAAGAGAAAATAAGTATATATATTCCCATATCTCATCACGTGTGTTTAAATTCATAGAAATCGTGTTTCACTTTCAACTAGGTAGACATTGTTATTTATTTTAATGACTTGAAAATTAAAGTAATTAGAATTTAAAAATGTTGAGTTTCATCATTGATTCAAAACAAAGGAAAGAGTGTATTGACAGTCTTAATTTAAGTGTTTCTTACAGTCACCCAACACTATCAAAGTAAATATTGCTTTAATTGAATCAAAATGAATATTTTTATTGAAGAATGTACCCCATGTGCTCACAATTTTATTTAATAAGAATTTTCTTTATAGCAAATGAAATACTGTTGTCACCGAGTCCTTTGAGCAAAATAAAAATATTTCTACTTAATAACAATTTAATACACTTTATTATTAGGTCTTTAATTATCCTTTTATATATTTATATTAGCAGTGGGAGCCGAGAGTACCTGGGTCTCGCTCTCTCTCTTTCTATCTCCCTCTCTCTCACTCACACTCGTGAGAGATATAGATATATGACAACGAAAATCACTGCCTTATAGGCAAATCGGGCCTTGCATTCTAGGCCAAGTACTGCGTTCTGGTTATTCGGTACTATATATATATATATATATATATATATATATATATATATATATATATATATATATATTATATATATATATATATAATATATGAATGACTGAATTACATATGCCGAATAAATGAAAAGAACTAAAAATTTGAAAAAAGAAAATTATCCAAGCAATAATTTTGACTTTTTATTCTGAATGATAGTGAATCGTTAATAAATTAGCTAGTCAATGAAGACATTATATTTTAAGGAAAATCAAATATTATAAACATTAAATATATACAATTCCTTAAAAATCTATCAATGCAATTGCGCAGAAAAGTTCATTAACAAAATATATTGCCGGCATGCATTAAATGTACACAAATTAGTTCATGTATAAGCACTCTATGTACACAATATATTCAATGTATATATTACCTGAAACCTTTTTTCATCAATCTTACAGATACTACGACCGTCGATATCCCGGCAAGCCTGACCTTACCCATAGAAAAATTGACATTTTCCTGAAAAAATCAAAACCAGCGTAAAATCGTTTTTAAAATATGACCATTTTATATTTTTTATATAATAAATAAAAACATTCAAAACAAAAGCAAAAACTGGACCCAAAGATGAACACCAACATGGAACACAGGACATTTTCTGCCACACAGCCGTTTGCCAGGAAAGAATCGCAGCCCGGGCGAATCGTCATTTTTCTCAAAACTCAAAATCTAAACTACCATAGAATCGTTTTGAAAATGGTACCATTGTGTTTACCACAGCAATTTACATTTTTTTCTGTAAAGGCTTTCTTTGCTAATTTTCAATATTAAGGCCCAAACACCCATATTTACCGAGATACAGCCAACTCAAATATCATCGTGTTTTCTTAACAAACTATTAAGGAAAATGAGTTGAAAAAACATGTAATAATAATTATAAACAGCTGAATAAAAATGGGTAAAAAAAATATAGCGATTTATTTGTTATTTATTTACTTACAGATCATTTCGAACGGCACCTATATGGGCATTTGTATGGTACTTATAATGGCATATGTATGGCACTTATAATGGCAAATGTATGGTACTTATAATAGCATATGTATGGTACTTATATGGTATATGTATAGTACATATAATGACATGTATGGCACTTATAATAGCAAATGTATGGTACTTATAATAGCATATGTATGGTACTTATATTGTGTATGTATGGTACATATAATGGCATATGAGTGGTACTTATAAAGATATAAGTACGGTACTTTTATACATATACGTATGGTGTATGTATGGTACTTATATGGCTATATGTATGGTACTTAAATTGACATATGTATGGCACCTATAAGGACATGTAAGGTACATTTAAAGATATGTATGGTACTTATAAAGGCATATGTTTGATATTTATACCTACAAATGTATGGTACTTATAAAGGCATATGTATGGTACTTATAAAGGCATATGTATGGTACTTATAAAGGCATATGTATGGTACTTATAACGGAACATTGATGATACGTATATGGGCATATATTGGTAATTACATGAGCATATGTATGGTACTTATAAGGCCATATAAAAGGTACATATATTGGCATGTGTATGGTACTTATATGGGTATGTGCATGGTACTTATATGGGCATGTGTATGGTACTTATAAGGACATACGTATGGTACTTATATGGTCCTCCTAATGTTTCCCAACGTCAAGAAAACGGTAAATTGTAAGTGTCCTATCCTAACCTACCAGAGGACCAAACTCAGAAAACGGGACAGTACGTCACATTGGGGAGCAGCTTACATTTTCTGCCACACAGCCGTTTGCCAGGAAAGAATCGCAGCCCGGGCGAAATCGTCATTTTTCTCAAAACTCAAAATCTAAACTAGCCATAGAATCGTTTTGAAAATGGTACCATTGTGTTTACCACAGCAATTTACATTTTTTTCTGTAAAGGCTTTCTTTGCTAATTTTCAATATTAAGGCCCAAACACCCATATTTACCGAGATACAGCCAACTCAAATATCAGATATATCATCGTCTTTTCTTAACAAACTATTAAGGAAAATGAGTTGAAAAACATGTAATAATAATTATAAACAGCTGAATAAAAAATGGGTAAAAAAAATATAGCGATTTATTTGTTATTTATTTACTTACAGATCATTTCGAACGGCACCTATATGGGCATTTGTATGGTACTTATAATGGCATATGTATGGCACTTATAATGGCAAATGTATGGTACTTATAATAGCATATGTATGGTACTTATATGGTATATGTATAGTACATATAATGACATGTATGGCACTTATAATAGCAAATGTATGGTACTTATAATAGCATATGTATGGTACTTATATTGTGTATGTATGGTACATATAATGGCATATGAGTGGTACTTATAAAGATATAAGTACGGTACTTTTATACATATACGTATGGTGTATGTATGGTACTTATATGGCTATATGTATGGTACTTAAATTGACATATGTATGGCACCTATAAGGACATGTAAGGTACATTTAAAGATATGTATGGTACTTATAAAGGCATATGTTTGATATTTATACCTACAAATGTATGGTACTTATAAAGGCATATGTATGGTACTTATAAAGGCATATGTATGGTACTTATAAAGGCATATGTATGGTACTTATAACGGAACATTGATGATACGTATATGGGCATATATTGGTAATTACATGAGCATATGTATGGTACTTATAAGGCCATATAAAAGGTACATATATTGGCATGTGTATGGTACTTATATGGGTATGTGCATGGTACTTATATGGGCATGTGTATGGTACTTATAAGGACATACGTATGGTACTTATATGGTCCTCCTAATGTTTCCCAACGTCAAGAAAACGGTAAATTGTAAGTGTCCTATCCTAACCTACCAGAGGACCAAACTCAGAAAACGGGACAGTACGTCACATTGGGGAGCAGCTTACATTTTCTGCCACACAGCCGTTTGCCAGGAAAGAATCGCAGCCCGGGCGAAATCGTCATTTTTCTCAAAACTCAAAATCTAAACTAGCCATAGAATCGTTTTGAAAATGGTACCATTGTGTTTACCACAGCAATTTACATTTCTTTCTGTAAAGGCTTTCTTTGCTAATTTTCAATATTAAGGCCCAAACACCCATATTTACCGAGATACAGCCAACTCAAATATCAGATATATCATCGTGTTTTCTTAACAAACTATTAAGGAAAATGAGTTGAAAAACATGTAATAATAATTATAAACAGCTGAATAAAAAATGGGTAAAAAAAATATAGCGATTTATTTGTTATTTATTTACTTACAGATCATTTCGAACGGCACCTATATGGGCATTTGTATGGTACTTATAATGGCATATGTATGGCACTTATAATGGCAAATGTATGGTACTTATAATAGCATATGTATGGTACTTATATGGTATATGTATAGTACATATAATGACATGTATGGCACTTATAATAGCAAATGTATGGTACTTATAATAGCATATGTATGGTACTTATATTGTGTATGTATGGTACATATAATGGCATATGAGTGGTACTTATAAAGATATAAGTACGGTACTTTTATACATATACGTATGGTGTATGTATGGTACTTATATGGCTATATGTATGGTACTTAAATTGACATATGTATGGCACCTATAAGGACATGTAAGGTACATTTAAAGATATGTATGGTACTTATAAAGGCATATGTTTGATATTTATACCTACAAATGTATGGTACTTATAAAGGCATATGTATGGTACTTATAAAGGCATATGTATGGTACTTATAAAGGCATATGTATGGTACTTATAACGGAACATTGATGATACGTATATGGGCATATATTGGTAATTACATGAGCATATGTATGGTACTTATAAGGCCATATAAAAGGTACATATATTGGCATGTGTATGGTACTTATATGGGTATGTGCATGGTACTTATATGGGCATGTGTATGGTACTTATAAGGACATACGTATGGTACTTATATGGTCCTCCTAATGTTTCCCAACGTCAAGAAAACGGTAAATTGTAAGTGTCCTATCCTAACCTACCAGAGGACCAAACTCAGAAAACGGGACAGTACGTCACATTGGGGAGCAGCTTACATTTTCTGCCACACAGCCGTTTGCCAGGAAAGAATCGCAGCCCGGGCGAAATCGTCATTTTTCTCAAAACTCAAAATCTAAACTAGCCATAGAATCGTTTTGAAAATGGTACCATTGTGTTTACCACAGCAATTTACATTTCTTTCTGTAAAGGCTTTCTTTGCTAATTTTCAATATTAAGGCCCAAACACCCATATTTACCGAGATACAGCCAACTCAAATATCAGATATATCATCGTGTTTTCTTAACAAACTATTAAGGAAAATGAGTTGAAAAACATGTAATAATAATTATAAACAGCTGAATAAAAAATGGGTAAAAAAAATATAGCGATTTATTTGTTATTTATTTACTTACAGATCATTTCGAACGGCACCTATATGGGCATTTGTATGGTACTTATAATGGCATATGTATGGCACTTATAATGGCAAATGTATGGTACTTATAATAGCATATGTATGGTACTTATATGGTATATGTATAGTACATATAATGACATGTATGGCACTTATAATAGCAAATGTATGGTACTTATAATAGCATATGTATGGTACTTATATTGTGTATGTATGGTACATATAATGGCATATGAGTGGTACTTATAAAGATATAAGTACGGTACTTTTATACATATACGTATGGTGTATGTATGGTACTTATATGGCTATATGTATGGTACTTAAATTGACATATGTATGGCACCTATAAGGACATGTAAGGTACATTTAAAGATATGTATGGTACTTATAAAGGCATATGTTTGATATTTATACCTACAAATGTATGGTACTTATAAAGGCATATGTATGGTACTTATAAAGGCATATGTATGGTACTTATAAAGGCATATGTATGGTACTTATAACGGAACATTGATGATACGTATATGGGCATATATTGGTAATTACATGAGCATATGTATGGTACTTATAAGGCCATATAAAAGGTACATATATTGGCATGTGTATGGTACTTATATGGGTATGTGCATGGTACTTATATGGGCATGTGTATGGTACTTATAAGGACATACGTATGGTACTTATATGGTCCTCCTAATGTTTCCCAACGTCAAGAAAACGGTAAATTGTAAGTGTCCTATCCTAACCTACCAGAGGACCAAACTCAGAAAACGGGACAGTACGTCACATTGGGGAGCAGCTTACATTTTCTGCCACACAGCCGTTTGCCAGGAAAGAATCGCAGCCCGGGCGAAATCGTCATTTTTCTCAAAACTCAAAATCTAAACTAGCCATAGAATCGTTTTGAAAATGGTACCATTGTGTTTACCACAGCAATTTACATTTCTTTCTGTAAAGGCTTTCTTTGCTAATTTTCAATATTAAGGCCCAAACACCCATATTTACCGAGATACAGCCAACTCAAATATCAGATATATCATCGTGTTTTCTTAACAAACTATTAAGGAAAATGAGTTGAAAAACATGTAATAATAATTATAAACAGCTGAATAAAAAATGGGTAAAAAAATATAGCGATTTATTTGTTATTTATTTACTTACAGATCATTTCGAACGGCACCTATATGGGCATTTGTATGGTACTTATAATGGCATATGTATGGCACTTATAATGGCAAATGTATGGTACTTATAATAGCATATGTATGGTACTTATATGGTATATGTATAGTACATATAATGACATGTATGGCACTTATAATAGCAAATGTATGGTACTTATAATAGCATATGTATGGTACTTATATTGTGTATGTATGGTACATATAATGGCATATGAGTGGTACTTATAAAGATATAAGTACGGTACTTTTATACATATACGTATGGTGTATGTATGGTACTTATATGGCTATATGTATGGTACTTAAATTGACATATGTATGGCACCTATAAGGACATGTAAGGTACATTTAAAGATATGTATGGTACTTATAAAGGCATATGTTTGATATTTATACCTACAAATGTATGGTACTTATAAAGGCATATGTATGGTACTTATAAAGGCATATGTATGGTACTTATAAAGGCATATGTATGGTACTTATAACGGAACATTGATGATACGTATATGGGCATATATTGGTAATTACATGAGCATATGTATGGTACTTATAAGGCCATATAAAAGGTACATATATTGGCATGTGTATGGTACTTATATGGGTATGTGCATGGTACTTATATGGGCATGTGTATGGTACTTATAAGGACATACGTATGGTACTTATATGGTCCTCCTAATGTTTCCCAACGTCAAGAAAACGGTAAATTGTAAGTGTCCTATCCTAACCTACCAGAGGACCAAACTCAGAAAACGGGACAGTACGTCACATTGGGGAGCAGCTTACATTTTCTGCCACACAGCCGTTTGCCAGGAAAGAATCGCAGCCCGGGCGAAATCGTCATTTTTCTCAAAACTCAAAATCTAAACTAGCCATAGAATCGTTTTGAAAATGGTACCATTGTGTTTACCACAGCAATTTACATTTCTTTCTGTAAAGGCTTTCTTTGCTAATTTTCAATATTAAGGCCCAAACACCCATATTTACCGAGATACAGCCAACTCAAATATCAGATATATCATCGTGTTTTCTTAACAAACTATTAAGGAAAATGAGTTGAAAAACATGTAATAATAATTATAAACAGCTGAATAAAAAATGGGTAAAAAAAATATAGCGATTTATTTGTTATTTATTTACTTACAGATCATTTCGAACGGCACCTATATGGGCATTTGTATGGTACTTATAATGGCATATGTATGGCACTTATAATGGCAAATGTATGGTACTTATAATAGCATATGTATGGTACTTATATGGTATATGTATAGTACATATAATGACATGTATGGCACTTATAATAGCAAATGTATGGTACTTATAATAGCATATGTATGGTACTTATATTGTGTATGTATGGTACATATAATGGCATATGAGTGGTACTTATAAAGATATAAGTACGGTACTTTTATACATATACGTATGGTGTATGTATGGTACTTATATGGCTATATGTATGGTACTTAAATTGACATATGTATGGCACCTATAAGGACATGTAAGGTACATTTAAAGATATGTATGGTACTTATAAAGGCATATGTTTGATATTTATACCTACAAATGTATGGTACTTATAAAGGCATATGTATGGTACTTATAAAGGCATATGTATGGTACTTATAAAGGCATATGTATGGTACTTATAACGGAACATTGATGATACGTATATGGGCATATATTGGTAATTACATGAGCATATGTATGGTACTTATAAGGCCATATAAAAGGTACATATATTGGCATGTGTATGGTACTTATATGGGTATGTGCATGGTACTTATATGGGCATGTGTATGGTACTTATAAGGACATACGTATGGTACTTATATGGTCCTCCTAATGTTTCCCAACGTCAAGAAAACGGTAAATTGTAAGTGTCCTATCCTAACCTACCAGAGGACCAAACTCAGAAAACGGGACAGTACGTCACATTGGGGAGCAGCTTACATTTTCTGCCACACAGCCGTTTGCCAGGAAAGAATCGCAGCCCGGGCGAAATCGTCATTTTTCTCAAAACTCAAAATCTAAACTAGCCATAGAATCGTTTTGAAAATGGTACCATTGTGTTTACCACAGCAATTTACATTTCTTTCTGTAAAGGCTTTCTTTGCTAATTTTCAATATTAAGGCCCAAACACCCATATTTACCGAGATACAGCCAACTCAAATATCAGATATATCATCGTGTTTTCTTAACAAACTATTAAGGAAAATGAGTTGAAAAACATGTAATAATAATTATAAACAGCTGAATAAAAAATGGGTAAAAAAAATATAGCGATTTATTTGTTATTTATTTACTTACAGATCATTTCGAACGGCACCTATATGGGCATTTGTATGGTACTTATAATGGCATATGTATGGCACTTATAATGGCAAATGTATGGTACTTATAATAGCATATGTATGGTACTTATATGGTATATGTATAGTACATATAATGACATGTATGGCACTTATAATAGCAAATGTATGGTACTTATAATAGCATATGTATGGTACTTATATTGTGTATGTATGGTACATATAATGGCATATGAGTGGTACTTATAAAGATATAAGTACGGTACTTTTATACATATACGTATGGTGTATGTATGGTACTTATATGGCTATATGTATGGTACTTAAATTGACATATGTATGGCACCTATAAGGACATGTAAGGTACATTTAAAGATATGTATGGTACTTATAAAGGCATATGTTTGATATTTATACCTACAAATGTATGGTACTTATAAAGGCATATGTATGGTACTTATAAAGGCATATGTATGGTACTTATAAAGGCATATGTATGGTACTTATAACGGAACATTGATGATACGTATATGGGCATATATTGGTAATTACATGAGCATATGTATGGTACTTATAAGGCCATATAAAAGGTACATATATTGGCATGTGTATGGTACTTATATGGGTATGTGCATGGTACTTATATGGGCATGTGTATGGTACTTATAAGGACATACGTATGGTACTTATATGGTCCTCCTAATGTTTCCCAACGTCAAGAAAACGGTAAATTGTAAGTGTCCTATCCTAACCTACCAGAGGACCAAACTCAGAAAACGGGACAGTACGTCACATTGGGGAGCAGCTTACATTTTCTGCCACACAGCCGTTTGCCAGGAAAGAATCGCAGCCCGGGCGAAATCGTCATTTTTCTCAAAACTCAAAATCTAAACTAGCCATAGAATCGTTTTGAAAATGGTACCATTGTGTTTACCACAGCAATTTACATTTCTTTCTGTAAAGGCTTTCTTTGCTAATTTTCAATATTAAGGCCCAAACACCCATATTTACCGAGATACAGCCAACTCAAATATCAGATATATCATCGTGTTTTCTTAACAAACTATTAAGGAAAATGAGTTGAAAAACATGTAATAATAATTATAAACAGCTGAATAAAAAATGGGTAAAAAAAATATAGCGATTTATTTGTTATTTATTTACTTACAGATCATTTCGAACGGCACCTATATGGGCATTTGTATGGTACTTATAATGGCATATGTATGGCACTTATAATGGCAAATGTATGGTACTTATAATAGCATATGTATGGTACTTATATGGTATATGTATAGTACATATAATGACATGTATGGCACTTATAATAGCAAATGTATGGTACTTATAATAGCATATGTATGGTACTTATATTGTGTATGTATGGTACATATAATGGCATATGAGTGGTACTTATAAAGATATAAGTACGGTACTTTTATACATATACGTATGGTGTATGTATGGTACTTATATGGCTATATGTATGGTACTTAAATTGACATATGTATGGCACCTATAAGGACATGTAAGGTACATTTAAAGATATGTATGGTACTTATAAAGGCATATGTTTGATATTTATACCTACAAATGTATGGTACTTATAAAGGCATATGTATGGTACTTATAAAGGCATATGTATGGTACTTATAAAGGCATATGTATGGTACTTATAACGGAACATTGATGATACGTATATGGGCATATATTGGTAATTACATGAGCATATGTATGGTACTTATAAGGCCATATAAAAGGTACATATATTGGCATGTGTATGGTACTTATATGGGTATGTGCATGGTACTTATATGGGCATGTGTATGGTACTTATAAGGACATACGTATGGTACTTATATGGTCCTCCTAATGTTTCCCAACGTCAAGAAAACGGTAAATTGTAAGTGTCCTATCCTAACCTACCAGAGGACCAAACTCAGAAAACGGGACAGTACGTCACATTGGGGAGCAGCTTACATTTTCTGCCACACAGCCGTTTGCCAGGAAAGAATCGCAGCCCGGGCGAAATCGTCATTTTTCTCAAAACTCAAAATCTAAACTAGCCATAGAATCGTTTTGAAAATGGTACCATTGTGTTTACCACAGCAATTTACATTTCTTTCTGTAAAGGCTTTCTTTGCTAATTTTCAATATTAAGGCCCAAACACCCATATTTACCGAGATACAGCCAACTCAAATATCAGATATATCATCGTGTTTTCTTAACAAACTATTAAGGAAAATGAGTTGAAAAACATGTAATAATAATTATAAACAGCTGAATAAAAAATGGGTAAAAAAAATATAGCGATTTATTTGTTATTTATTTACTTACAGATCATTTCGAACGGCACCTATATGGGCATTTGTATGGTACTTATAATGGCATATGTATGGCACTTATAATGGCAAATGTATGGTACTTATAATAGCATATGTATGGTACTTATATGGTATATGTATAGTACATATAATGACATGTATGGCACTTATAATAGCAAATGTATGGTACTTATAATAGCATATGTATGGTACTTATATTGTGTATGTATGGTACATATAATGGCATATGAGTGGTACTTATAAAGATATAAGTACGGTACTTTTATACATATACGTATGGTGTATGTATGGTACTTATATGGCTATATGTATGGTACTTAAATTGACATATGTATGGCACCTATAAGGACATGTAAGGTACATTTAAAGATATGTATGGTACTTATAAAGGCATATGTTTGATATTTATACCTACAAATGTATGGTACTTATAAAGGCATATGTATGGTACTTATAAAGGCATATGTATGGTACTTATAAAGGCATATGTATGGTACTTATAACGGAACATTGATGATACGTATATGGGCATATATTGGTAATTACATGAGCATATGTATGGTACTTATAAGGCCATATAAAAGGTACATATATTGGCATGTGTATGGTACTTATATGGGTATGTGCATGGTACTTATATGGGCATGTGTATGGTACTTATAAGGACATACGTATGGTACTTATATGGTCCTCCTAATGTTTCCCAACGTCAAGAAAACGGTAAATTGTAAGTGTCCTATCCTAACCTACCAGAGGACCAAACTCAGAAAACGGGACAGTACGTCACATTGGGGAGCAGCTTACATTTTCTGCCACACAGCCGTTTGCCAGGAAAGAATCGCAGCCCGGGCGAAATCGTCATTTTTCTCAAAACTCAAAATCTAAACTAGCCATAGAATCGTTTTGAAAATGGTACCATTGTGTTTACCACAGCAATTTACATTTCTTTCTGTAAAGGCTTTCTTTGCTAATTTTCAATATTAAGGCCCAAACACCCATATTTACCGAGATACAGCCAACTCAAATATCAGATATATCATCGTGTTTTCTTAACAAACTATTAAGGAAAATGAGTTGAAAAACATGTAATAATAATTATAAACAGCTGAATAAAAAATGGGTAAAAAAAATAGCGATTTATTTGTTATTTATTTACTTACAGATCATTTCGAACGGCACCTATATGGGCATTTGTATGGTACTTATAATGGCATATGTATGGCACTTATAATGGCAAATGTATGGTACTTATAATAGCATATGTATGGTACTTATATGGTATATGTATAGTACATATAATGACATGTATGGCACTTATAATAGCAAATGTATGGTACTTATAATAGCATATGTATGGTACTTATATTGTGTATGTATGGTACATATAATGGCATATGAGTGGTACTTATAAAGATATAAGTACGGTACTTTTATACATATACGTATGGTGTATGTATGGTACTTATATGGCTATATGTATGGTACTTAAATTGACATATGTATGGCACCTATAAGGACATGTAAGGTACATTTAAAGATATGTATGGTACTTATAAAGGCATATGTTTGATATTTATACCTACAAATGTATGGTACTTATAAAGGCATATGTATGGTACTTATAAAGGCATATGTATGGTACTTATAACGGAACATTGATGATACGTATATGGGCATATATTGGTAATTACATGAGCATATGTATGGTACTTATAAGGCCATATAAAAGGTACATATATTGGCATGTGTATGGTACTTATATGGGTATGTGCATGGTACTTATATGGGCATGTGTATGGTACTTATAAGGACATACGTATGGTACTTATATGGTCCTCCTAATGTTTCCCAACGTCAAGAAAACGGTAAATTGTAAGTGTCCTATCCTAACCTACCAGAGGACCAAACTCAGAAAACGGGACAGTACGTCACATTGGGGAGCAGCTTACATTTTCTGCCACACAGCCGTTTGCCAGGAAAGAATCGCAGCCCGGGCGAAATCGTCATTTTTCTCAAAACTCAAAATCTAAACTAGCCATAGAATCGTTTTGAAAATGGTACCATTGTGTTTACCACAGCAATTTACATTTCTTTCTGTAAAGGCTTTCTTTGCTAATTTTCAATATTAAGGCCCAAACACCCATATTTACCGAGATACAGCCAACTCAAATATCAGATATATCATCGTGTTTTCTTAACAAACTATTAAGGAAAATGAGTTGAAAAACATGTAATAATAATTATAAACAGCTGAATAAAAAATGGGTAAAAAAAATATAGCGATTTATTTGTTATTTATTTACTTACAGATCATTTCGAACGGCACCTATATGGGCATTTGTATGGTACTTATAATGGCATATGTATGGCACTTATAATGGCAAATGTATGGTACTTATAATAGCATATGTATGGTACTTATATGGTATATGTATAGTACATATAATGACATGTATGGCACTTATAATAGCAAATGTATGGTACTTATAATAGCATATGTATGGTACTTATATTGTGTATGTATGGTACATATAATGGCATATGAGTGGTACTTATAAAGATATAAGTACGGTACTTTTATACATATACGTATGGTGTATGTATGGTACTTATATGGCTATATGTATGGTACTTAAATTGACATATGTATGGCACCTATAAGGACATGTAAGGTACATTTAAAGATATGTATGGTACTTATAAAGGCATATGTTTGATATTTATACCTACAAATGTATGGTACTTATAAAGGCATATGTATGGTACTTATAAAGGCATATGTATGGTACTTATAAAGGCATATGTATGGTACTTATAACGGAACATTGATGATACGTATATGGGCATATATTGGTAATTACATGAGCATATGTATGGTACTTATAAGGCCATATAAAAGGTACATATATTGGCATGTGTATGGTACTTATATGGGTATGTGCATGGTACTTATATGGGCATGTGTATGGTACTTATAAGGACATACGTATGGTACTTATATGGTCCTCCTAATGTTTCCCAACGTCAAGAAAACGGTAAATTGTAAGTGTCCTATCCTAACCTACCAGAGGACCAAACTCAGAAAACGGGACAGTACGTCACATTGGGGAGCAGCTTACATTTTCTGCCACACAGCCGTTTGCCAGGAAAGAATCGCAGCCCGGGCGAAATCGTCATTTTTCTCAAAACTCAAAATCTAAACTAGCCATAGAATCGTTTTGAAAATGGTACCATTGTGTTTACCACAGCAATTTACATTTCTTTCTGTAAAGGCTTTCTTTGCTAATTTTCAATATTAAGGCCCAAACACCCATATTTACCGAGATACAGCCAACTCAAATATCAGATATATCATCGTGTTTTCTTAACAAACTATTAAGGAAAATGAGTTGAAAAACATGTAATAATAATTATAAACAGCTGAATAAAAAATGGGTAAAAAAAATATAGCGATTTATTTGTTATTTATTTACTTACAGATCATTTCGAACGGCACCTATATGGGCATTTGTATGGTACTTATAATGGCATATGTATGGCACTTATAATGGCAAATGTATGGTACTTATAATAGCATATGTATGGTACTTATATGGTATATGTATAGTACATATAATGACATGTATGGCACTTATAATAGCAAATGTATGGTACTTATAATAGCATATGTATGGTACTTATATTGTGTATGTATGGTACATATAATGGCATATGAGTGGTACTTATAAAGATATAAGTACGGTACTTTTATACATATACGTATGGTGTATGTATGGTACTTATATGGCTATATGTATGGTACTTAAATTGACATATGTATGGCACCTATAAGGACATGTAAGGTACATTTAAAGATATGTATGGTACTTATAAGGCATATGTTTGATATTTATACCTACAAATGTATGGTACTTATAAAGGCATATGTATGGTACTTATAAAGGCATATGTATGGTACTTATAAAGGCATATGTATGGTACTTATAACGGAACATTGATGATACGTATATGGCATATATTGGTAATTACATGAGCATATGTATGGTACTTATAAGGCCATATAAAAGGTACATATATTGGCATGTGTATGGTACTTATATGGGTATGTGCATGGTACTTATATGGGCATGTGTATGGTACTTATAAGGACATACGTATGGTACTTATATGGTCCTCCTAATGTTTCCCAACGTCAAGAAAACGGTAAATTGTAAGTGTCCTATCCTAACCTACCAGAGGACCAAACTCAGAAAACGGGACAGTACGTCACATTGGGGAGCAGCTTACATTTTCTGCCACACAGCCGTTTGCCAGGAAAGAATCGCAGCCCGGGCGAAATCGTCATTTTTCTCAAAACTCAAAATCTAAACTAGCCATAGAATCGTTTGAAAATGGTACCATTGTGTTTACCACAGCAATTTACATTTCTTTCTGTAAAGGCTTTCTTTGCTAATTTTCAATATTAAGGCCCAAACACCCATATTTACCGAGATACAGCCAACTCAAATATCAGATATATCATCGTGTTTTCTTAACAAACTATTAAGGAAAATGAGTTGAAAAACATGTATAATAATTATAAACAGCTGAATAAAAAATGGGTAAAAAAATATAGCGATTTATTTGTTATTTATTTACTTACAGATCATTTCGAACGGCACCTATATGGGCATTTGTATGGTACTTATAATGGCATATGTATGGCACTTATAATGGCAAATGTATGGTACTTATAATAGCATATGTATGGTACTTATATGGTATATGTATAGTACATATAATGACATGTATGGCACTTATAATAGCAAATGTATGGTACTTATAATAGCATATGTATGGTACTTATATTGTGTATGTATGGTACATATAATGGCATATGATGGGTACTTATAAAGATATAAGTACGGTACTTTTATACATATACGTATGGTGTATGTATGGTACTTATATGGCTATATGTATGGTACTTAAATTGACATATGTATGGCACCTATAAGGACATGTAAGGTACATTAAAGATATGTATGGTACTTATAAAGGCATATGTTTGATATTTATACCTACAAATGTATGGTACTTATAAAGGCATATGTATGGTACTTATAAAGGCATATGTATGGTACTTATAAAGGCATATGTATGGTACTATAACGGAACATTGATGATACGTATATGGGCATATATTGGTAATACATGAGCATATGTATGGTACTTATAAGGCCATATAAAAGGTACATATATTGGCATGTGTATGGTACTTATATGGGTATGTGCATGGTACTTATATGGGCATGTGTATGGTACTTATAAGGACATACGTATGGTACTTATATGGTCCTCCTAATGTTTCCCAACGTCAAGAAACGGTAAATTGTAAGTGTCCTATCCTAACCTACCAGAGGACCAAACTCAAAAACGGGACAGTACGTCACATTGGGGAGCAGCTTACATTTTCTGCCACACAGCCGTTTGCCAGGAAAGAATCGCAGCCCGGGCGAAATCGTCATTTTTCTCAAAACTCAAAATCTAAACTAGCCATAGAATCGTTTGAAATGGTACCATTGTGTTTACCACAGCAATTTACATTTCTTTCTATAAGGCTTTCTTTGCTAATTTTCAATATTAAGGCCCAAACACCCATATTACCGAGATACAGCCAACTCAAATATCAGATATATCATCGTGTTTTCTTAACAAACTATTAAGGAAAATGAGTTGAAAAACATGTAATAATAATTATAAACAGCTGAATAAAAAATGGTAAAAAAAAATATAGCGATTTATTTGTTATTTATTTACTTACAGATCATTTCGAACGGCACCTATATGGGCATTTGTATGGTACTTATAATGGCATATGTATGGCACTTATAATGGCAAATGTATGGTACTTATAATAGCATATGTATGGTACTTATATGGTATATGTATAGTACATATAATGACATGTATGGCACTTATAATAGCAAATGTATGGTACTTATAATAGCATATGTATGGTACTTATATTGTGTATGTATGGTACATATAATGGCATATGAGTGGTACTTATAAGATATAGTACGGTACTTTTATACATATACGTATGGTGTATGTATGGTACTTATATGGCTATATGTATGGTACTTAAATTGACATATGTATGGCACCTATAGGACATTTAAGGTACATTTAAAGATATGTATGGTACTTATAAAGGCATATGTTTGATATTATACCTACATGTATGGTACTTATAAGGCATATAGTGGTACTTATAAAGGCTATGTATGGTACTTATAAAGCATATTATGGTACTTATAAAGGCATATGTATGGTACTTATAACGGAACATTGATGATACGTATATGGGCATATATTGGTAATTACATGAGCATATGTATGGTACTTATAAGGCCATATAAAGGTACATATATTGGCATGTGTATGGTACTTATAGGGTATGTGCTGGTACTTATTGGGCATGTGTATGGTACTTATAGGACATACGTATGGTACTTATATGTCCTCCTAATGTTTCCCAACGTCAAGAAACGGTAAATTGTAAGTGTCCTATCCTAACCTACCAGAGGACCAAACTCAGAAAACGGGACAGTACGTCACATTGGGGAGCATCTTAATTTTCTGCCACACAGCCGTTTTTGCCAGGAAAGCAATCGCAGCCCGGGCGAAATCGTCATTTTTCTCAAAACTCAAAATCTAAACTAGCCATAGAATCGTTTGAAAATGGTACCATTGTGTTTACCACAGCAATTTACATTTCTTTCTATAAAGGCTTTCTTTGCTAATTTTCAATATTAAGGCCCAAACACCCATATTTACCGAGATACAGCCAACTCAAATATCAGATATATCACCGTGTTTTCTTAACAAATTATTAAGGGAAAATGAGTTGAAAAACATGTAATAATAATTATAAACAGCTGAATAAAAATGGGTAATAAAATAAAGTATTCTATATTATTCCTTTACTTAGAGATTATTTCGAATGGTACCTATATGGGCATTTCTATGGTACTTATAATGGCATATGTATGGCACTTATAATGACATGTATGGTACTTATAATAGCATATGAATGGTACTTATAGGGTGTATGTATGGTACATATAATGTCATATGTATGATACTTATAATGATATAAGTAGTTACTTTTAAACATATACGTATGGTGTATGTATGATACTTATATGGTGTATGTATGGTACATATAATGGCATATGATGGTACTTATAATGATATAAGTAAGGTACTTTTAAACATATACGTATGGTACTTATATGGGTATATGTATGGTACTTAAATTGATATATGTATGGCACTTATAAGGACATGTAAGGTACATTTAAAGACATGTATGGTACCTATAAAGACATATGTTTGATATATATAACGGCATATGTATGGTACTTATAAAGGCATATGTATGATATTTTAAATGCATATGTATGGTACTTATAACGCCACTTGGATTATACTTATATGGGCATATATTGGTAATTACACGAGCATATGTATGGTACTTATAAGGCCGTGTAAAAGGAACATATGGCATGTGTATGTACTTATATGGGCATGTGTATGGTACTTATATGGGTATGTGCATGGTACTTATATGGCATGTGTATGGTACTTATAAGGACATACGTATGGTACTTATATGGTCCTCCTAATGTTTCCCAACGTCAAGAAAACGGTAAATTGTAAGTGTCCTATCCTAACCTACCAGAGGACCAACTCAGAAAACGGGACAGTACGTCACATTGGGGAGCAGCTTACATTTTCTGCCACACAGCCGTTTGCCAGGAAAGAATCGCAGCCCGGGCGAAATCGTCATTTTTCTCAAAACTCAAAATCAAAACTAGCCATAGAATCGTTTTGAAAATGGTACCATTGTGTTTACCACAGCAATTTACATTTCTTTCTATAAAGGCTTTCTTTGCTAATTTTCAATATTAAGGCCCAAACACCCATATTTACCGAGATACAGCCAACTCAAATATCAGATATATCATCGTGTTTTCTAAACAAATTATTAAGGAAAATGAGTTGAAAAACATGTAATAATAATTATAAACAGCTGAATAAAAAATGGGTAATGAAAATAAAGTAATTTCTATATTATTCCTTTACTTAGAGATTATTTCGAATGGTACCTATATGGGCATTTCTATGGTACTTATAATGGCATATGTATGGCACTTATAATGACAAATGTATGGTACTTATAATAGCATATGAATGGTACTTATATGGTGTATGTATGGTACATATAATGGCATATGTATGGTACTTATACATATAAGTACGGTACTTTTAAACACATACGTATGGTGTATGTATGATACTTATATGGTGTATGTATGGTACATATAATGGCATATGTATGGTTCTTATAATGATATAAGTACGGTACTTTTAAACATATACGTATGGTACTTATATGGGTATATGTATGGTACTTAAATTGATATATGTATGGCACTTATAAGAACATGTAAGGTACATTTAAAGACATGTATGGTACCTATAAAGACATATGTTTGATATATATAACGGCATATGTATGGTACTTATAAAGGCATATGTATGATATTTATAAATGCATATGTATGGTACTTATAACGCCACTTGGATTATACGTATATGGGCATATATTGGTAATTACACGAGCATATGTATGGTACTTATAAGGCCGTGTAAAAGGAACATATATTGGCATGTGTATGGTACTTTTATGGGCATGTGTATGGTACTTATATGGGCATGTGTATGGTACTTATAAAGACATACGTATGGTACTTATATGGTCCTCCTAATGTTTCCCAACGTCAAGAAAACGGTAAATTGTAAGTGTCCTATCCTAACCTACCAGAGGACCAAACTCAGAAAACGGGACAGTACGTCACATTGGGGAGCAGCTTACATTTTCTGCCACACAGCCGTTTGTCAGGAAAGAATCGCAGCCCGGGCGAAATCGTCATTTTTCTCAAAACTCAAAATCAAAACTAGCCATAGAATCGTTTTGAAAATGGTACCATTGTGTTTACCACAGCAATTTACATTTCTTTCTGTAAAGGCTTTCTTTGCTAATTTTCAATATTAATGCCCAAACACCCATATTTACCGAGATACAGCCAACTCAAATATCAGATATATCATCGTGTTTTCTAAACAAATTATTAAGGAAAATGAGTTGAAAAACATGTAATAATAATTATAAACAGCTGAATAAAAAATGGGTAATGAAAATAAAGTAATTTCTATATTATTCCTTTACTTAGAGATTATTTCGAATGGTACCTATATGGGCATTTCTATGGTACTTATAATGGCATATGTATGGCACTTATAATGACAAATGTATGGTACTTATAATAGCATATGAATGGTACTTATATGGTGTATGTATGGTACATATAATGGCATATGTATGGTACTTATACATATATAAGTACGGTACTTTTAAACACATACGTATGGTGTATGTATGATACTTATATGGTGTATGTATGGTACATATAATGGCATATGTATGGTTCTTATAATGATATAAGTACGGTACTTTTAAACATATACGTATGGTACTTATATGGGTATATGTATGGTACTTAAATTGATATATGTATGGCACTTATAAGAACATGTAAGGTACATTTAAAGACATGTATGGTACCTATAAAGACATATGTTTGATATATATAACGGCATATGTATGGTACTTATAAAGGCATATGTATGATATTTATAAATGCATATGTATGGTACTTATAACGCCACTTGGATTATACTTATATGGGCATATATTGGTAATTACACGAGCATATGTATGGTACTTATAAGGCCGTGTAAAAGGAACATATATTGGCATGTGTATGGTACTTATATGGGCATGTGTATGGTACTTATATGGGTATGTGCATGGTACTTATATGGGCATGTGTATGGTACTTATAAGGACATACGTATGGTACTTATATGGTCCTCCTAATGTTTCCCAACGTCAAGAAAACGGTAAATTGTAAGTGTCCTATCCTAACCTACCAGAGGACCAAACTCAGAAAACGGGACAGTACGTCACATTGGGGAGCAGCTTACATTTTCTGCCACACAGCCGTTTGCCAGGAAAGAATCGCAGCCCGGGCGAAATCGTCATTTTTCTCAAAACTCAAAATCAAAACTAGCCATAGAATCGTTTTGAAAATGGTACCATTGTGTTTACCACAGCAATTTACATTTCTTTCTGTAAAGGCTTTCTTTGCTAATTTTCAATATTAAGGCCCAAACACCCATATTTACCGAGATACAGCCAACTCAAATATCAGATATATCATCGTGTTTTCTAAACAAATTATTAAGGAAAATGAGTTGAAAAACATGTAATAATAATTATAAACAGCTGAATAAAAAATGGGTAATGAAAATAAAGTAATTTCTATATTATTCCTTTACTTAGAGATTATTTCGAATGGTACCTATATGGGCATTTCTATGGTACTTATAATGGCATATGTATGGCACTTATAATGACAAATGTATGGTACTTATAATAGCATATGAATGGTACTTATATGGTGTATGTATGGTACATATAATGGCATATGTATGGTACTTATACATATATAAGTACGGTACTTTTAAACACATACGTATGGTGTATGTATGATACTTATATGGTGTATGTATGGTACATATAATGGCATATGTATGGTTCTTATAATGATATAAGTACGGTACTTTTAAACATATACGTATGGTACTTATATGGGTATATGTATGGTACTTAAATTGATATATGTATGGCACTTATAAGAACATGTAAGGTACATTTAAAGACATGTATGGTACCTATAAAGACATATGTTTGATATATATAACGGCATATGTATGGTACTTATAAAGGCATATGTATGATATTTATAAATGCATATGTATGGTACTTATAACGCCACTTGGATTATACTTATATGGGCATATATTGGTAATTACACGAGCATATGTATGGTACTTATAAGGCCGTGTAAAAGGAACATATATTGGCATGTGTATGGTACTTATATGGGCATGTGTATGGTACTTATATGGGTATGTGCATGGTACTTATATGGGCATGTGTATGGTACTTATAAGGACATACGTATGGTACTTATATGGTCCTCCTAATGTTTCCCAACGTCAAGAAAACGGTAAATTGTAAGTGTCCTATCCTAACCTACCAGAGGACCAAACTCAGAAAACGGGACAGTACGTCACATTGGGGAGCAGCTTACATTTTCTGCCACACAGCCGTTTGCCAGGAAAGAATCGCAGCCCGGGCGAAATCGTCATTTTTCTCAAAACTCAAAATCAAAACTAGCCATAGAATCGTTTTGAAAATGGTACCATTGTGTTTACCACAGCAATTTACATTTCTTTCTGTAAAGGCTTTCTTTGCTAATTTTCAATATTAAGGCCCAAACACCCATATTTACCGAGATACAGCCAACTCAAATATCAGATATATCATCGTGTTTTCTAAACAAATTATTAAGGAAAATGAGTTGAAAAACATGTAATAATAATTATAAACAGCTGAATAAAAAATGGGTAATGAAAATAAAGTAATTTCTATATTATTCCTTTACTTAGAGATTATTTCGAATGGTACCTATATGGGCATTTCTATGGTACTTATAATGGCATATGTATGGCACTTATAATGACAAATGTATGGTACTTATAATAGCATATGAATGGTACTTATATGGTGTATGTATGGTACATATAATGGCATATGTATGGTACTTATACATATATAAGTACGGTACTTTTAAACACATACGTATGGTGTATGTATGATACTTATATGGTGTATGTATGGTACATATAATGGCATATGTATGGTACTTATAATGATATAAGTACGGTACTTTTAAACATATACGTATGGTACTTATATGGGTATATGTATGGTACTTAAATTGATATATGTATGGCACTTATAAGAACATGTAAGGTACATTTAAAGACATGTATGGTACCTATAAAGACATATGTTTGATATATATAACGGCATATGTATGGTACTTATAAAGGCATATGTATGATATTTATAAATGCATATGTATGGTACTTATAACGCCACTTGGATTATACTTATATGGGCATATATTGGTAATTACACGAGCATATGTATGGTACTTATAAGGCCGTGTAAAAGGAACATATATTGGCATGTGTATGGTACTTATATGGGCATGTGTATGGTACTTATATGGGTATGTGCATGGTACTTATATGGGCATGTGTATGGTACTTATAAGGACATACGTATGGTACTTATATGGTCCTCCTAATGTTTCCCAACGTCAAGAAAACGGTAAATTGTAAGTGTCCTATCCTAACCTACCAGAGGACCAAACTCAGAAAACGGGACAGTACGTCACATTGGGGAGCAGCTTACATTTTCTGCCACACAGCCGTTTGCCAGGAAAGAATCGCAGCCCGGGCGAAATCGTCATTTTTCTCAAAACTCAAAATCAAAACTAGCCATAGAATCGTTTTGAAAATGGTACCATTGTGTTTACCACAGCAATTTACATTTCTTTCTGTAAAGGCTTTCTTTGCTAATTTTCAATATTAAGGCCCAAACACCCATATTTACCGAGATACAGCCAACTCAAATATCAGATATATCATCGTGTTTTCTAAACAAATTATTAAGGAAAATGAGTTGAAAAACATGTAATAATAATTATAAACAGCTGAATAAAAAATGGGTAATGAAAATAAAGTAATTTCTATATTATTCCTTTACTTAGAGATTATTTCGAATGGTACCTATATGGGCATTTCTATGGTACTTATAATGGCATATGTATGGCACTTATAATGACAAATGTATGGTACTTATAATAGCATATGAATGGTACTTATATGGTGTATGTATGGTACATATAATGGCATATGTATGGTACTTATACATATATAAGTACGGTACTTTTAAACACATACGTATGGTGTATGTATGATACTTATATGGTGTATGTATGGTACATATAATGGCATATGTATGGTTCTTATAATGATATAAGTACGGTACTTTTAAACATATACGTATGGTACTTATATGGGTATATGTATGGTACTTAAATTGATATATGTATGGCACTTATAAGAACATGTAAGGTACATTTAAAGACATGTATGGTACCTATAAAGACATATGTTTGATATATATAACGGCATATGTATGGTACTTATAAAGGCATATGTATGATATTTATAAATGCATATGTATGGTACTTATAACGCCACTTGGATTATACTTATATGGGCATATATTGGTAATTACACGAGCATATGTATGGTACTTATAAGGCCGTGTAAAAGGAACATATATTGGCATGTGTATGGTACTTATATGGGCATGTGTATGGTACTTATATGGGTATGTGCATGGTACTTATATGGGCATGTGTATGGTACTTATAAGGACATACGTATGGTACTTATATGGTCCTCCTAATGTTTCCCAACGTCAAGAAAACGGTAAATTGTAAGTGTCCTATCCTAACCTACCAGAGGACCAAACTCAGAAAACGGGACAGTACGTCACATTGGGGAGCAGCTTACATTTTCTGCCACACAGCCGTTTGCCAGGAAAGAATCGCAGCCCGGGCGAAATCGTCATTTTTCTCAAAACTCAAAATCAAAACTAGCCATAGAATCGTTTTGAAAATGGTACCATTGTGTTTACCACAGCAATTTACATTTCTTTCTGTAAAGGCTTTCTTTGCTAATTTTCAATATTAAGGCCCAAACACCCATATTTACCGAGATACAGCCAACTCAAATATCAGATATATCATCGTGTTTTCTAAACAAATTATTAAGGAAAATGAGTTGAAAAACATGTAATAATAATTATAAACAGCTGAATAAAAAATGGGTAATGAAAATAAAGTAATTTCTATATTATTCCTTTACTTAGAGATTATTTCGAATGGTACCTATATGGGCATTTCTATGGTACTTATAATGGCATATGTATGGCACTTATAATGACAAATGTATGGTACTTATAATAGCATATGAATGGTACTTATATGGTGTATGTATGGTACATATAATGGCATATGTATGGTACTTATACATATATACGGTACTTTTAAACACATACGTATGGTGTATGTATGATACTTATATGGTGTATGTATGGTACATATAATGGCATATGTATGGTACTTATAATGATATAAGTACGGTACTTTTAAACATATACGTATGGTACTTATATGGGTATATGTATGGTACTTAAATTGATATATGTATGGCACTTATAAGAACATGTAAGGTACATTAAAGACATGTATGGTACCTATAAAGACATATGTTTGATATATATAACGGCATATGTATGGTACTTATAAGGCATATGTATGATATTTATAAATGCATATGTATGGTACTTATAACGCCACTTGGATTATACTTATATGGGCATATATTGGTAATTACACGAGCATATGTATGGTACTTATAAGGCCGTGTAAAAGGAACATATATTGGCATGTGTATGGTACTTATATGGGCATGTGTATGGTACTTATATGGGTATGTGCATGGTACTTATATGGGCATGTATGGTACTTATAAGGACATACGTATGGTACTTATATGGTCCTCCTAATGTTTCCCAACGTCAAGAAAACGGTAAATTGTAAGTGTCCTATCCTAACCTACCAGAGGACCAAACTCAGAAAACGGGACAGTACGTCACATTGGGGAGCAGCTTACATTTTCTGCCACACAGCCGTTTGCCAGGAAAGAATCGCAGCCCGGGCGAAATCGTCATTTTTCTCAAAACTCAAAATCAAAACTAGCCATAGAATCGTTTTGAAAATGGTACCATTGTGTTTACCACAGCAATTTACATTTCTTTCTGTAAAGGCTTTCTTTGCTAATTTTCAATATTAAGGCCCAAACACCCATATTTACCGAGATACAGCCAACTCAAATATCAGATATATCATCGTGTTTTCTAAACAAATTATTAAGGAAAATGAGTTGAAAAACATGTAATAATAATTATAAACAGCTGAATAAAAAATGGATAAAAAAATATAGCGATTTATTTGTATTTATTTACTTACAGATTATTTCGAACGGTACCTATATGGGCATTTGTATGGTACTTATAATGGCATATGTATGGCACTTATAATGGCAAATGTATGGTACTTATAATAGCATATGTATGGTACTTAAATGGTATATGTATAGTACATATAATGACATGTATGGCACTTATAATAGCAAATGTATGGTACTTATAATAGCATATGTATGGTACTTATATTGTGTATGTATGGTACATATAATGACATATGAGTGGTACTTATAAAGATATAAGTACGGTACTTTTATACATATACGTATGGTGTATGTATGGTACTTATATGGCTATATGTATGGTACTTAAATTGACATATGTATGGCACTTATAAGGACAGGTAAGGTACATTTAAAGATATGTATGGTACTTATAAAGACATATGTTTGATATTCATAACTTCAAATGTATGGTACTTATAAAGGCATAAGTATGGTACTTATAAAGGCATATGTATGGTACTTATAAAGGCATATGTATGGTACTTATAAAGGCATATGTATGGTACTTATAAAGGTATATGTATGGTACTTATAACGGAACATTGATGATACGTATATGGGCATATATTGGTAATTACATGAGCATATGTATGGTACTTATAAGGCCATACAAAAGGCACATATATTGGCATGTGTATGGTACTTTTATGGGCATGTGTATGGTACTTATATGGTCCTCCTAATGTTTCCCAGCATCAAGAAAACGGTAAATTGTAAGTGTCCTATCCTAACCTACCAGAGGACCAAACTCAGAAAACGGAACAGTACGTCACAATGGGGAGCAGCTTACATTTTCTGCCACACAGCCGTTTGCCAGGAAAGAATCACAGCCCGGGCGAAATCGTCATTTTTCTCAAAACTCAAAATCAAAACTAGCCATAGAATCGTTTTGAAAATGGTACCATTGTGTTTACCACAGCAATTTACATTTCTTTCTGTAAAGTCTTTCTTTGCTAATTTTCAATATTAAGGCCCAAACACCCATATATACCGAGATACAGCCAATTCAAATATCAGATATATCATCGTGTTTTCTAAACAAATTACTAAGGAAAATGAGTTGTAAAAAAAGTAATAATAATCAAAGTGAGCTAAATAATAAATGGATAATCAAATTAACATTGTATCTATATTCCTCATATACTTATAGACTACTATGCATGGTGCGTATATGGGCATATGTATGCTACATATATAGACATTTGTATGGTACTTAAATTGACATATGAATGGTACTCATATGGGCATTTATGGTACTTATAAGGGCATATGTATGGTAGTTCTAATGGTATATGTATGATACTTATAAGAACATATGTATTGTTTTTATTAGGGCATAAGTATGGTACTTATTTGGGCATGTGTATGTTATTTATAAGAGCTTTTGTATGGTGTTTATATGGGCATATGTATTGTTCTTAAATGAGCATATGTATGACACTTATGGTACTTGTATGGGTATCTGTATGCTAGTTATATGGGTATGTGTTTGGTACTTATGTACTTACGTACCATTTACCTTACACACACAGTCATCCTTATTTTATTGACATAGAATGATTAAATCAAGTAATAATTTTATTTTTTTTATTTTTTTTTCATTATTTTCTACCACAGACGTGGCCACACATTTAAAATGCTAAGCAGCATATGTACATTTTCTTCTGTCCTCCATGGACAGAGTAAGAGATCAGTCTAACATATAGTTCATTGATTTATTGAACAGTGAACCATAGAAGGTGATTCGGTACTTTTAAAAACTTGACCAGCGGACGAAGACAAAGATGGGGTACATACAGCCCGTCGCCTGCAAAGAATCCGAGCCAGGGCGAAATAGTCATTTTTCACAAAACTCAAAATCAAAACCAGCCATAGAATCGTTATGAAAATGGTACCATTGTGTTTACCACAGCAATTTACATTTCTTTCTATATAGTCTTTCTTTGATAATTTTAAATATTAAGGCCTATACACCCATATTTACTGAGATACAGCCACCTCAAATATCAAACCTATCATCGTGTTTTCTCAACAAATTACTAAGGTAAATGAGTTGTAAAAAATGTAATAATAATCAAAATGAGCTAAATAATAAATGGATAATCAAAATAACATTATATCTATATTCCTCATGTACTTAGAGACTATTTTTGCATGGTGCGTATATGAGCATATGAATGCCACTTGTATAGTCATATTTATGGTACCTATATTGGTATATGAATAGTATTATATGGGTATGTATGGTACTTATTGATGCATATGTATGAAACGTATAAGTACATATGTATTTTACTTATAGTGCATAAGTATGGTACTTATTTGAGCATATATTACTTATCAAAACTTTTGTATGGTACCTCTATGTGCATATGCATGGTACTTATATGGGTATATGTATGGCACGTATATGGCCATGTGTTTGGTACTTGTATGGGCATATGCATGGTATTTATCAGGGCATATAGAGGTACTTATAAGGGCATATGTGAGTTAAGTATATGGGCATATGTAAGGTAGGTATAAAAGCATTTGTATCGTACCTTTTTGACATACAGCCATATTTACACACATACAACCGACTGAAATATTAAACTTATCATCGTGTTTTCTCAATGCCTTGTTAAGGAAAATTAGTTATAAAACTTGTAATAATTAAAATTAGCTGAATATTAAAGGCATAATAAAATTAATTTCATTATACTTTAATGGAACTTATAAGTAGATTATATATATACACATACATACATAATATATAAATAAATACATATATATATATATATATATATATATATATATATATATATATATATATATAATTTGTCCATATATTTTCTAATATTAACATTTTATCTATATCGATCTAATATAAACAGCCAATCGACGGTTATTCACCCTTAATGCGACGTCGAATTGACATTAAATTAACGTCAGTTTCACCTTAGTTCTATTTTGAATTGTCAAGTATTCCACTTTGTACTGACATCGATTCAATATAATCGTTTTACTTCCTATTCTATAATCAGCTTAAATTCGGCGTCAAATTAACGTTGAACTTATGACGCGTCACGTTCAATATACGGTGATAAAATGTTGGCATTTTTTCTGTTTGTCTTCAATTCGACGTTTCTTTGACGTTGTACTGATGTCGATCCAGCGTCGAATTGATGTCAAATAAGCTTTGAATAAAAGCCAATTCAATGTTAGCGTTGGTGCAATTTGAATCGCCATCGATTCGACATTGCATTTGCTTCTTTTCGACGTCGAACTGACGTCTTATTGACGTTAAATAAACTTCGATTGGACGTTGAATTTACATCGATTCAACATTGCTTCGACGTCGAATCAATGCTGGTATTGGTTCTATCTTTAATAGAATTAAAATCTTTAGTCAAGGTAATCAAAAATAAACGTGGATTCAGATAATGCTTTGGTTCCATTTTAAATCACTATTTTGAGTCTACGTGTGGGTAGGATAGGGTAATAATTAGTTAGGTTCTGTTAGTTTAGGTTAAGTATGGTTAGGTTATGATACGTTCTGTTAGGTTAACATGGGTTAGGTTCTGTTAGGTGAGGTTAGTTTAAGTAAGGTTAGATTCTATAAGGTTCCGATAGGTTATGTTCTTTTAGGTTAATAATAGGTTTGCAAAGAATAAGTTCTGTTGTGTTTTGTTCGTTTAAGTTACGTTAGGTAAAGTTGTTAGGTTTGGGTTACAGAGATATAATAGGCTCAAGGACTGAACCCCAAAATTCATGTAGCTAATCAAGTTACATTCTTGATGAGCTAGTTACAAAATTCAATATACATCACAACAATGGGCTCAAGACTGGCTACAATGACAGTTTGTATATTAAGCAACTGACATATGGGGAGAGCTAGTGTCGTAATATATATATTTACCCTAAACACCGTCTCACAACCAGTGAGCAGCGGTGGAGAGGTTAAAATCACTGTTACTATCTAGTTAGCACACTGGTGTTATTTAATTTATAATTTCTGGTTGTAAATAATTCCGAATCAAATATTTACACATCTCTCGAACATTTGCTGCAGAATTTTATCTGAATATTCACGTATGTTGTCGCATTTCATCACAGTGACGGAGGGTGTGTGGATATCTTTGTCCACAGTTTACATTTGGTCAGGTCTTCATCAGCAGGTCATGAAAATTCCCAGAGATACTTATAACTGTGTCTAAGCCGAGCAGTGGTAACATCCAGGAGTCTACTGATTGTACTGGATGATCCATAGATGTGTGGCTCTCCTTGCATGACAGTAGAATCATAGATGTAATTATTAGTGTAGCATTTCACTTTGCCTCAGATCTACAAAGTTTTGTAGACATGTTGAATGTATTAGTGCTCTCCAAGGTTATAATCAACTTCATCTATGAAGGCAGATTCTTTGGCTAACTCATCAGATCGATCATGTCTTCGAAGGCCGACATGACATGGAATCTACATGAATTGGACGCAGTGATTTGTTGCCCCGTTGCGGCTTTCCCTGTTAGTAGCTGCAAAAGAGATTTTTACAAAATTATTTCATTGTCTCCGAATGCTTTTTTTTTACATGGTTTTTGCAATAATGTTATTCAATAGTGTATAATTTGAGGATTTTTATGAAGTTAAATGTGTGGAACATTTATGCTAAAAAAATATGGTGCTCATATTGGTCCATATATTTGTGAACAAAACTCTCAATATTATAATATAAACTCATACATAAACTACGTTTTTGTGCACCATAACTAATCACTAAGTAAGCCTGGTGAATTATAATATAACCACAACACAAGGTCTTCCTTACACACAGAGATCATCACACTAACGTGATGCATCAAATGAAATAGCTCAGTCGATTAAGGCAGTGTCTGGGATGCTCCCGGACGCAGGTTCGAATCCTCGTAACGGCCCTTGTGAATTTGTTCAAGGTCTTCCTGGCACCACACATTTTGCAATAAGTTTGTTGGTACATACAATGAACACATTTGATTTTATTCTCATTGTTATTGCCAGTTTGTTTTTTTCAAGTTCAATGCTGCAATGAGCTGGCAATATTATTTGCATTATAAAACATGTAGATCGCAGGAACATTTGAGTCACTAATATACTAACAATAATATGCTTTGAATAATATAACACTTTTCCCATTACACTTTATCGTATTCCCACCTATTTGTTAATAAACCATAAGGAACCACTAAGTAATTCTGTCGGGAGTGGTAATTCAATTTTAGCACAGTATTGAGTCACGCGCTACGGCCAAACTACGTCATATGAAGCAGCAACATCAGCCTTCACTATGCTATACACGTCGCCAGTTCAAGCCACACAGTATGAGAGTCCTCTCACTAAATCCCGAATACTAATCACTTTCCACAAGAACATTTTCGAAAGCAACGCGAGGTCATCTTGCATGATGCACGTAGCATCGGCCGCGTGCTGTGAATGAGTCTCCCGCTGAATAGCGTAACTAGTATTGTGATTTTTGTTAGTTATTTACATATACAAGAGTTCTTACATTCTTGCAAAGCCACTTACTAACACTCATGGCGTTTCGGGCAGGTCCTGTATCCTAATTTTCTCCGAAATACGACCCGCTAAATCTTTTAACAACTAGGCACCCATTCACTGCTGGGCTGAAAGGAGGCTACAGTTAAGGATCTGCGCCAAGTCGATCCTCCTCGAACAGGATACGAACCCAGACCGAAGCGCCAAGCGAGTGTTTTACCACTACATCACGTGGACTGCTCATATCAGGGTGTTCACCGATATTGGAACCTTGTACATGGCTTTAAATACAATCAGGATCAACTATGACACTTACCGCAAAACTGCAGTTACTCGCTTGATTCATTATCAAGTAGAGCCGCCATGTGGGCCCCGGCAGCCATCCTTGGTCGCTCTGGCGGTGCGAAGACTCGCGCAGCCAGGTGGAACGCGAACTAGGGAACTCCTGTGTTCTAACATCAAGCCTTCGCCGCCAACTGCAAGGGTAAAACAAGTTTGATTTAGTCGTCGTCTGAATATCTATAAAAAAAAAAGTCTTCCAAACTTTGGTAAATAAACACTGTGGGTTAATAAACACTGGAGTGCAGGCGATGAGTCACAATAACGTGGCTAAAGTAAGTTGATCAGACCACACACTAGAAGGTGAAGGGACGACGACGTTTCGGTCCGTCTGGACCATTCTCAAAATAAAACATTCTCAGTGTCAAAATAAACACTGGAGTCCCCAATAAACACTGGAGTCCCTAAATAAACACTGGAGTCCCTAAATAAACAGTGGAGTCCCTAAATAAACAGTGGAGTCCCTAAATAAACACAGAAGTCCCTAAATAAACAATGGAGTCCCTAAACAAACCACTGCATAAGGTCCTTAATCATAATTTTCCCCCGGAATACGACCCGCCAAACCGTTTAACAACCAGGTGACCATTGACTACTGGGTAAACAGAGGCTACAGTTAAGGACTAGCGCCCAGTCATCCTCCCCGGCCAGGACAAAGATAACCTATTGAAACTTTATGGCATTTCTCTCGATTATTTTCTACATCTGTGCGAAATAAAACAATACATTTATCCTAATTAAATAAACTGATTACTACATGTCCACCTTCTGCGATCGTTAAATTAATTCTAGAGGTTAAAACTAAATAATAATCAACTCAACCCTTGTAGTTATTCGAGATCAACAGTGTCCACAAGTACTGCAAGGCCGGTGATGCTTTAAACCTCCAGTCTTCGTTGCAAACTCACAAAACCATCCCCAGATTCACGAAAGCAGTTACGCAAGTACTTACGAACGTGTACATCTTTCCTAAATCTTTGACGGCTTTGGTTACATTATTAAACAGTTTACAAGCATGAAAACTTCCCATTCAACTGTTGTTATTGTTTTAAACAGCCACCTGGTGCTTCGGAGCTCATTAACTGTTTAATAATTGGAAACAAAGCCGCCAAAGATTGAGGAAAGATGTACAGGTTCGCAAGTGCTTGCGTAAGTGCTTTCATGAACTTGGCCCCTTACTCTGGCTATTCTGTACTGCAGGCATGCTAAACTTTTTTTCTCATAGATCGCACCTCGCACTTTGTGTCCGCGTTGATGTCTTATCTGCACCTATACTTACCGGCTGGCGATGACTACTCACTGACGTGACCCCCAGATATTTCTACAATATCGCGGCAGCCACACGACGATATCTGCCCTCTTCTCTGACTGTCCAGTGGAAGGCAGCGAATCACGGATCTGCTCGAACATTCCTACATTCTCCTCTAAGCAAAGGCACCATGTACTCTGGCAACTTCCTCGGGATATTCCTTGCTGACGGTAACGTCCCTACCACGAACCCTCTGTTGCTACCGGGCAAGTCCCTTCCGGTTACTTAGGGTTCAGTGACATCTGACCTGCACCATTTTGCCTCCCTCGCGAGTCAGGTGACTCCAGTTCGCCACTCTATTGGTCAAGCCTCGATCGTCATCACCTAATCAGCCAATAATCCTGCCCGAAACGCTGCGCGTGCTAGTGGCTTTACAAGATTGTAATTACTATGCTATGTATCCTCACAATCCCAATGTACCTTCTTGTATATAAATAAAAAATAAATAAATAAATAAATAAATAAGTACTACCATTAAACGCGATAGTTCACGGTTCGAGCTCCGCGGATGCTCATCTTCTATGGATAAGTTGATAAAGAAAATTGGGCTCCCGCCTCCAGTTGAGCGGTAACTATGCAATGTTATAAAGATTCATAAATTATTCATATGGGCGTATGACTCTTGAATACGGGTTGGTGCAAGGCTCAGGAGTGGTCGTAGGCTTCAACCGTGACTGACTACTCCGGAAAATAGATTAAATCTATATTTGGTGAACTCTTCGACCCTTAACGGGAATCAAGCTTAGAATTGTTGAATTGCGAAGTTATTAGCAGGCCTCTTACAGGCACGCAGGCGCGCACACGCACGCACTCATATACACACACACAATATACAAGCATACACAAACAAGCACACATGCATACATTTACACACAGGAAAACGTACACATTCACAGACAAGCACAAGCACACATCCCCGCTGATGGCGGAAATTAAATGGGCAGAGTTTCTTTCACCCTGATGCATATGTTCACCTAACAGTAAATAGGTACCCGGGAGTTAGACAGCTGTTACTAAGCTGCTTCATGGGGGTGTATGTGAAAAAAAAGTTGATTGCTTGACAGTTGAGAGGCGGGTCGAAAGAGCAGAGCTCAACTCCCGCAACACAACTAGGTGAATACTTGTTAATACAAAGATATTTAGGACTTCGTCCTGTTCTCAATCTGAAGTCCCGGGTTCGATTCCCGGGCAGAGCAACAATCAGCCCGTCCTCCAAACAAAGACCCAAAAGTGATGCACCCGCCTGTTGTTATAGATTCAGCTACTCGGAACAAGTTCCAAGTAGCACGGGCTATGGTGAGCCCGTAACTTTCCTGGCACAGGAGCGGGGCAAGCAGCACGGGGTATAGTGAGCCCGTAGTGGACTTACCTGGCACGGGAGTGGTGCTGATGTACCCGCCGAAAATCATCGACTATATATCCGTGAGAACCACAACTTGTTTACGGGCTATTCATGCCCGTGCCACCTCTCGGATGGCTCAATCTTCATCAATCAATCAATCAACTTGTAAACATTCAATGGCCTCCTTCGATAATGTTGACAAGGGTCAGCGGAAAGCATCTCTTAAGGCCATAATAAAATTGTAAAAGGAGCTTTGGAAGAGTTAATTTTTCAACTAACTTCTCAATAATATATTTTCAAAAATGACTTATGACATAGATCTATTTACCGATGCCACGAAAATCAATCTGAATTCTTTCCTCAGAAGAATTCGTGTGATGATGTAAGAGCGAAGAGGGAGAACGACCTATTGACATAGCTCGGGTGCAGGGGGGAGTTGTGTAAAATCCTGGTTTGTGCCTCGGAGAGGCTACAGGATCCAGTAAGTTCAGTAGAACTTCGGTTTCAACCCTTTTAACCCTGTCGTAGCTCAGTCGATTAAGGCAGTTGACCAGACCACACACTAGAAGGGGAAGGGACGACGACGTTTCGGTCCGTCCTGGACCATTCTCAAGTCGATTCTCAATCGACTTGAGAATGGTCCAGGACGGACCGAAACGTAACATACTTTAGCCACGTTATTGTGACTCATCGCCTGCACCGATTAAGGCAGTGTCTGGGATGCTCCCGGACCCAGGTTCGAATCATCGTCACGGCCCTTGTGGATTTGTTCATTGAATTCTTTCCTTATTGATCGATTGATTTTTCTGTAGCGAATATGAGTTAATTTCTTTATCTGCATAGATAATTAAAAATAATTGTATAGAGACATTCATAAATGCCACTGTTAAGGCTCTCATTATCCTCGCCCTCTCTCTGTACCCAGAGAACGAAATCATGAATGTTGTGTTTCGTTAAGGGACCTTGACTATATCAATAGATGGTTGCTCAGAGTGGCAGCTTGAGGGAAGGGACCTGAATGTAAGATGGGATGGGGAAGAAGGGATAACGAGAATTGGGATTTGAGGCAGAGAAGGAGGAATAGGAAAGAGTGAAGGGAGAGATTGGAAAAGGGGCAGAGAGGGCTGGAGAAGAAGACAGGAGGAATAGGGTAGGAGGAAAGGAAGGGAATGATTAAATATTCAGCAAATAAGTTAGAGAGGAACACAATACTAAATGTAACAAAGGAAGACACAACCTCATTACCAGAACCACACATGCAAATTTATAGACAAAATACCGAGAAAAACACCCAAATATAAATTAAAGTGAGACAACTGCTCATATTAATATATAATTAGTATTACGAAGGAGGAGGAAGAGGAGAAGGAGAACATAGAGGAGATGGAAGAGGATGTAGATTAGGAGGAAGAGGAATAGAAGAAGGAAAGGGATGTCTACTGTGGTGATCTGCAAAGACAACGGAGCTCGCCAAGAAACATCTAAATAGGATCAAGATTCAGACTTTGATGCCGGGAGACGTCTCGACGCTGGGACCTCGTCCAGGGTAATTGGATCTGACTCTCCCCACCAACACATTCTGCTGGGAAAGGGATAGGGGTAAGGAGGCTCAATACCACTAAATCCAGAATCCCTTCTCCCGCGGGTGATGCTGAAGGATTTGATTGTTTTAGGAAATTTCTCAAGACAGTAACGTGATAATAGGGTTCACAGGAAGTGGGTATTTAGGGAAGTGAGTAAACAAATATCAAGTAGGAAGTGAAATGAGAGAGAGAGAGAGAGAGAGAGAGAGAGAGAGAGAGAGAGAGAGAGAGAGAGAGAGAGAGAGAGAGAGAGAGAGAGAGAGAGAGAGAGAGAGAGAGCTAGCTCCCAGATGCAGGTCGCAGTAAACAATGGCAGGACCATTAACTAGCCGACCAGCTGTTTCAGGCACCGCCACCAGCTGTACAGGAAGCCTCACCAGCCTTGATATCACCGAGAGATTACCACTTTTCTTGCTATATGCCAACGTTTAATCATTAGGCTCCCACCCCACGCTCTCACGCCACACCTGCAGAGCCCAGAGACTTACTGCAGGCTGCTTCTTGTGGTGATGGTGTGGCTCGTGTGGCATAGCGATGGTGTGGCGTTAATTGGGCATGATTCCTGTGATTGCTTTGGTGTAATGACGGTGTGGTCATGCCTTGGTAGTATCGTGATGTATGGGGTTTTGGAAGCATTAAGTATTGTGTAATGGAGGCAGCGGAGTAGTGATAACTGAGCCTATGGTGGTTGGGGACAGGTACTTTTGAGGTCGCCGTTGTGTGCTGCCGTAGCAGTTCCGATGTGAACACGAAAAATTTGCAAAAAGTCAAAACATACACTCATTTCACCAGCATGCAAGCACACACACTCCCACATATACACCACTACATGCACAAGCACATACATACATGTGCATGTATCTAAATACACACACATGCACGCATTCATATGAAAGTACGGACGTGAGGAGCTGAACCTCACGTCCCTGGAAAACAGAAGAGTAAGGGAAGGCATGATAACCATCTACAAAATTCTCAGAATTGACAGGGTGGACAAAGACAAACTTTTCAGCACGGGTGGGACACGAACAAGGGGACACAGGTGGAAACGTAGTACCCAGATGAGTCACAGAGACATTAGAAAGAACTTTTTCAGTGTCCGAGCAGTTAACAGATGGAATGCACTAGGAAGTGATGGTGGAGGCTGACTCCACACACAGCTTCAAATGTAGATATGATAGAGCGTAACAGGCTCAGGAATCTGTACGTATACCAGTTGACTGACGGTTGAGAGGCGGGACCAAATAGCCAAAACTCAACCCCTGCAAGCACAACTAGGTGAGTACGCGAACGCACGCAAATATACTCACACGCACACATCCTCCACACACCACTAACCCAGATGTTTTTTTAAGTTTATAAAGTTGCGCTACCAAGCGGGGAAGAAGAGATGATCCAACCGAAACATTGTTGACCTACACAAAGCATGTAACATTCACATCACCTCGTTCAATATGGACAATTCGCATCCGGTTTACATGCAACATTTGTTATACGCCGTCAATAAGCATTCAACATCTAATCATTCAAATATACAAAGCGGGCTAATACTCAACATCGATCATTCAACATCCGGTTAACATTCAAAATCTGTTATTTTCAGCCACCTAATTTTAAACATCTGTTATATGCAACCGGCTAACATTCAACATCTCATATACAACTGACCAATATTCAACATCAATCATTTGTACCCAGCTCACATGCAATATCTACAATATGCAGCTGGTCAAACATTCCAGAGAATAATAGATACTACGGCTCACCATAGCCCGTGCTACTTGGAACTTCTTGTTCTAGGTAGCGAATCTTTAACAACAACATCATTCCAGAGAATACATTATTGGAGACATACAACAACATTTAGGATGTGACAAGCCAGCTTAATGGAGGCATATAGCGGAATGTGGGTAGCGGCTGATAGTTCAGAGTGTATTAATATGTGGGTACCGGCTGACTGACATCTGAAAGCTCAATTAGGGTATGGGTAATGGCTAACAGCTCAAACGTGTGAGTGTATGTGGGTATGACTGTCAGTTCAAATAACTTCCAAGGTGTATTAATGTATATGTTTGTAGTAGCTGACAGTTGTTAAAAAGTGTGTCTTGGTGTAAGGGTATTGGCTGAGAGCTTAACGGTGGTGTTATTGTGTGGGCAGCGACTTAACGTGTGGGGTAGTAGCTGATAGCTCAAAGGCGCATTAATTTGTAGGTAATATTGGACAATTCACAAACCGATTTGACTCACGCGTGAGTTGTGGTATAGAACACAACGCTGTGTCAACAAGTATCTTCTCATCGTCACAGCCCAACCACTTGAGGTGGACGGTAGAAGGACGGTCCTAATCATGCAGATCGGCGTTCAATCCCCGACGACCGTCCAAGTCCCATCCCAACTCCTTANTACTTGCCCTTGTGCCTCCCACGTAGGCTGAGTGGGAGGCACCCACTCAGCATGTGCACTCTGGTCAGCAAAGTCGGTTATCTTTCATGTTAACTTCTGATTCTCTTCGGACTCGTGGGTAAGAAATGAGGCTTCCCCTGTTAGACCTTACTGGAAGACCTACATTTGGCCCAGACCTAGCTTTCTCTCCAAATGCACTTACTAACTCTCTCCATTCCCCTCCCACTTCTATGGCTGGGTAGAGTTCAAAGCCCCCTGTGGTGATTATCTTATCCCCTGGTGTGACTCCTCCTTCCATTGTGACAACTGCACCGTTTATCCCCAAGGATAAACTGGTGTTGTCAGATAAACTGATGACAAAGATAAAATGGAGATCAAGGTCATCATCTAGAATCTTTCATCCCATTATCTCCAGTGTCTCCTGAATTCTGGCAAGCCGTCTTGTGTTTGTGTTTACTCAGGCACTCACTCTCTTTCCTGTATTGATCTTCTCTCATTTATATTGATCTGTCATGTAGGATCCTCTATGATCTATAATAGTGACCATTTCCCCATCCTCATAGCTATATTTTTGTTCTGCCCTCCTCTCATATTCCCCTGTTGACGGTTTGATAAGGCGGACTGGAATCTCTTCACCCTCTATGCCCCTTTTTCCAACCTATCGAAAGTACCTCTCTCATGAGCACTTCTGCCTTTTTATGACACCTTATTGGACACTGTCCACCTCTCTATTCTACACTATTCCTCCCGTAGCATGCGGAAATGCATTTCATGGTAGAATTTGAACTGTGATTGGGCTGTTTTGTATAAGCATGCAGCTTGGAAAAGACACTGGCAGACTCTTGATTCTTTGATTTTGTTTTGGAAGGAGTGTGTGGGTGACCTTTTAGAGCCGTCCGTATAGCTAAACAGAAGAGTTGGAGAGAGTTTCCACCATTACCGCTGACAGCCCTCGAGTCTGGAAGAGAAGCCGCAAGATTGCTAGTAAATTTGTTCGAAACACACATCCTGTCTTTCATCTTTCTGGTACTGTTGTAGAGGATCCAATGATGGTCGCAAAGGAACTAGGCTCTCGCTTTTCAGCCCTTGGCTCCGGTGCTCACCTTCATCCTGTTTTCCTTATAAACCCCTTCCGAAGTAAAGTACATTGGCCTTTTACACTCGCCATATCTTTCCTATAATCTTTTTTTTTTTTTTCTATAAGAACTCCAATCTGCCCTCTCTCTGGTTCTACAGTGGCGGGCTCAGACGGCATTCATTATGAGATGCTTCACCATTTACTAAATCCTTTTCCTATTGATATCACAGCGTTCGCAATACAGTGATTAAACGAGCGTGTATACGCTGCCACACTTGTCCTATTTCCCAAAAAGGAGTTCCTTATTTAAATTTCTTCCCAGTCATTCATTTCTCAATCTAAGACCGTTGACTGGGTTGGTGGTCATATGTTACTGGCAACACCTAAAGGTAGTCTGTCCCCGTGGCCTTCCTACCACTGTAACCAACAGTGGGAAACAGCTTTGGCAAGGTTACCTATTGGCCATACACATTGCACTCGCAGGCTTTTCCTTCGGTGGAATGCCACCCTATCTCTTATTGTCTGAACTGCATTGCCCCTCTTAGTTATATATCACCTGTTAACGGTCCTGATTTTCAGGGCATTTGTGTGTATTGCTGTTCAACTGTCCCTTTCACTTGTCCCTCGATAGAATCCTTGGTGAATCTGATACTTTTGATATTGCTTGCCTTATGTGCTTTTCTCATATTGGCATCCTTATATGTGTGTTTTGAATATCTAGTGACATTGATGATGCTACATAGCCTTCCCAGCTTGGTGCCTTTTTTATATAAAAGTAGATTGACCATGCACAACATTGAACTTTGTATAAAGTCATTCTAAAAAAATAACTAAAGGTCTCCAACAAATATATTTTAAAGTATTTTTGAAATCAAAGGCGTTAGTAAATTCCACTTGTTATATTATGTAGAATGTTAATCAATTCACGTTAAACTTAAAATGTAACATTATTAACAATTTAGCTGGAAGTGTGATTTGAGGAAAAGATATGTTAAAAACCAAACCAGCCCATCCTCCTATTTTGGTAGTACTTACAGCAACAATAAGGACTATGGTATTTATACATACCAATATACAACAAAATTAGAAAGTAGAAATCGGCACTATTGAGTTGGAGAAACCGGAAAACTATTTTCTAATGTTGCAAAGACAAACTAACCTAACCTAACCTTCCTAGGTCTAATACATGGTGTCTGAGACCTAATATAGTACATGTGTGCTATACTAGGCTTTGGAATATTTATTTGTTTTTTTCGCTTAATTTTTTCAGACTATAAAGTGAACAGTACAAAGTTATACAATATAATTGCCTAGAATGGCAATCTTTGTACAATGGTGCACGTTGTTACAAAACTACTATCTAAACTGGAGAATGGGTTGTAGAAACTGATCTTAATTTAGTCTTTTCTCACCATCTGCATAGTTTATCACTCGTACCTTTTTTCCAGATATACCTAAAGGAAATCCTGAAGGAAATGTGTGATTATAATGTTAAGAATCCACACAAGAACATGTGGGAACTCAAGCCAGAGTACCGCCATTATAAGAGTGACGAAAAGGTGGTGGAAGATCCAGGCAGTGATTAGGCTCGTACTATACCTCACTATACCTCACTATACAAGAGTGAAGATAAGGCTGTGAATGATCCAGGGAGTGATTAGGCTCATACTTCACTTTGTTCTCTTATGTTTATCCTTCAAATGTTCTTTCATATTTTGTCTCTTGAAACTAAAGTAGGATTAAATAGTTGGGTGTTCAGACTTTTTTTTTCTTCACGGTGGTAGAGGTGTGGTATGTAATTATTAAAAGTAGTGTAGTCCTATACAAGTTTTAATAATTTGTATATACAGTAATCTCTAAAACCATTCAATTCCTCATAATTTTATTTTGTAATTGCAGTTGAGATGGTAAACAAAAAGCATATTTAAGCATTTACTGATGCCATTACAAAACTATCCAATATTAAAACTCTGCTCGCGTAGCAGTTCAGAATTGCCTGTCGGAAAAATATCCACAACAACAAGAATTGTTTACAATATTATTTTCAGAGGTACTGTATATGCATTAAATGTATATTCATGAAGTAAAATAGACCAGGCAATGATGCAGGTGATGAGTCACAGTAATGTGGCTGAAGTAATTTGACCAGACCACACACTAGAAGGTGAAGGGACGACAACGTTACGGTCCGTCCTGGCCTGACCGAAACGTCGTCGTCCCTTCACGTTCTAGTGTGTGGTCTGGTCAATCAGACAAGGCAATGATATATTGCCAAGAATGTTTTAGTGTCATGTGGGCAGATGATCTGATTGCCAAGTATATCATAATTTCTTGGGCACAAAATTAAAAGATTTGCACACATGCCCAAACATCTGGATGAAGTATGGCCTTTGGCGTACACTGTGATGAAGCACCTGCAAAATATTAATGATAGTCCACTTAATTTATTTTGTAAAAGTCTTACATTTTAAATGTATATAATTTAAGATGAGCTTAATTTGTTGTAGTTTATTTAAAATTTGTACTTCATACAAATATTTTTCATTAAAACCACATGTATAATAAATTACATGTCATTGATTTCTCTTGGGGAAAACTGGTGTTCACAGTTAATTGTCGCCTTGAATTTTGTATATATACCTATATATATGCTCCAAAGCCAAATGTATAATTTGACATTAATACTGTAACAATGGATTTTTTATATTTCCTTTGTGTAATCTAAATTAAATTTCTACGTATTTTGGATAGATATTCGTAAATGCGTGTTTTGTGTGTTTACCTAAACATAGTTACAGTACGAGATAAGTAAGTTCGTACAAAACCTCCCGCAAAAAGCGAAGACTCTAGCTGTATTGCGCCACCAACATCCAAATGTTGAAGATAAAGATCTTGGATAGGAGGGAGGTAAGGAATGCTACCTATCTACATTTGTAGATTTCTAGAAATAAAGTTTTCATAGAAATTATGTACATTACAAAAATTTGTTATTGCAATTGTTAAAATTATGCACAAAATTACAAGAAAATCTTCGTGAAATTTTGTGAATATTGTAGAAATGTAGATTTTTTTGTAAACGTTTTGTATGTAATTTTAACATAATTGCTACAAAAAATATATAATTTTGACAAAACTATGTAAATTCTCCATAATTTCTACCAAAATTCAATGTAGATTGCATGTAGAAATAGTCTGAAAGTTGTAGATTTTATATATATTTTTCCAATTATGCATTTTGTATAAATTTTGTAGAAAGTGTGTGCAAAAATCTTCAGAATTTCTACAAATTTATAAAATCTCAGGTAAATTTCTACCAAATTTTGTAGAATTATTTTGTTTGCTATGTGTGAAAGAGGACCTAAATGTGACCACCAATGCAGAACTGAACACGATGGTATCCTCAGTCTGTATGGTTCAATATACTAGTTCAAGAAAATACGAGCCGACAGTGGGATTATGCTACTGGGCAGACACGGCAACACCAGAGGAAGTTAGTGATATGCTTCGTGTGATCAATGTGGCATCACAAACCCAAACATTTATAATGGGTAGGACTTTGAGCACGAGACAATAGATTGTGTAAATCTAATCACAAGCAGGAGAACAATTTCTTGACCTGGTGCAAGACTCTTGTGATAGAGCCCACTCGTGGTAACAGCATTCTAGATCTGTGACAACATTAGAAGTGGACATGATCAATCAAATTCAGGAAGAGGAAAGGCTCATCCTGTCATGTGATCATAATATTTTAAGATAGATCATAATTATAGAACTGTTCCTATGCATAAGAGTCCAGGATGATGACTTTCTAGATTACCACCTCGGAGAATATAGAGGAATTGCATAACACCTGGAGGAAGCTGACGGGCGACCATGGCATGGAAGCAGGATGGGAAAATTTCAAAGGTCATTTCACACAATATTTAAAGTTATGTAAACGGAGAAAGAAAAGAACAGGAACAAGGTGTATGGCCTAGATAGTTAAAGCTTTTTTACTAAGTGGAACCTCTAGAGAATGTTTAAACCCACAATGTGGAATATCAGATTAGATGTATAAAAGGGGATTAAATTCGGCTACCCAGGAAATTGGTTTCAGTCAAAAGAAAACTTTGCCAGAACATAAAGATCAAGTCATTCCATTCATTGTGTGACTAACCAAGTTATAATGGATGACAAAAGGGCAGCAAAAACTTTTGCATTCATTAAGTGTTCACACTAGAAAGATTGCATGACATCCCATTACCACAAATATTTGTAGGCGAGAACAAATTAAGGGTATACCCCCTAATATGTGACAGTTGGGAAGAGCATTGACAAACTAAAAGAACTAAAAAGACCCAAAAGCCTCTGGTGTGGATGGAATTCAATCCAAAGATGTAAAGAAACTGTCAGATGCATTATGCCTACCACTGAAAAACTTTTGGACATTCTCTGGACCACGGGATAATTCCCTTAGTTTAGAAATACACAAATGTCACCCTTATTTTCAGAAAAGGCAGAAAGAGCTCTGCAGAAAACTACCCTCCTCCCACTTTTAGACTAGCAAGGAAACAGGCATATGAAATAAATGGCAAAATACTAGAATGGATAAAACGATGGTGAAGACAAAGGGTCGTGCTAAATAGGAAGGAATCTGACTGGGAAAAATGTGGCGAGTGAGGAACTAAGTCCATTTTAGGACCATCCTATATATACATCGGTGACAGATGGGAATATTACAAACCACTGCAAAATTTGCAGACGACACTAAGATTTATGGTAAAGTGAAAATGGTAGTCTTACAAAAAGATCTACGTGATATCCACAAATGGTCAGAAGACTGGCAAATGATTGGCATACCAGGACGGTATGCCAACCCGGATACACCTTGCATATAATCCACTTCACAGCTACCAAATTATTAGCATTACCTTGAAGCAGATTGATAAAGAAAAGGCCCTTGGAGTCTGAATCCATTTATTGAAAATGGCTCAAATGGCAGAAGAAAAGAAAAAAAAAAACATAGGAATAATCAAGCATACCTTTTACTTTAATGAAAAATATATTAATTGAATAAATCTCTGGTGTGCCCCCACCTGGATTATTGCATCTAGGCATGGAGAACTCGTCTTCAGAAGGACATGGCTTCAATGGAGAAAGTTTTAACACCAGACAACAAAAATCATTCCAGAACCAAGTCAACGCTCATACCAGGATAGGTCGAGGGTCACAGGGCTAGCACTGCAAACTACGCATAGAGCTGATCATAAAACATTCAAAATCCTGAACATTTTGGAGGATGGTGATCTGGACAGTTTCTTCAAAATGCTAAATGTAACAAACAAGGAGTAACTTTCAAACTCAAGTCACAGCATAGGACTGAAAAAAAAAGATACATTGGTTTCACCCTGTGGGTGAAAAGGTAACTGCCTACCCACCATAGCCATAAATGCCAAAAAACTACCTAACTTTAAAATCCAGCTAGAAAAGAAAAGAAATGGGGAGCACCTTTGACAAGCTGCCAGCTTCCTGTCCTCATTGAGGCCATAAACAGTATAAATTGTGCCAACTTTAGTGGTTCCATGTGTTTAAACCCTATTGGGTGAAGTCTTGCATCAAGCAGTTGTCCCATTATGCATCACATTAGACCTTTAAGCCTGAAAAATACTGAAGTTGGAGTACAAGATCAGACCTGTTAGTCATGTGTGTGTCAAACTTATGATCTTTAGCAGCTGGTTTATAGATGTAGACACTGAAGAAATTCTTCCATCCTTTGATACACAAGTCCAGATGGATACACCAGTATATGACATAAGAATAGTTTGAATAACCACTAAAGAATTCTTAAATTTCATTATCCTGCCGCCTCGTATTCATCCAAGATCGAATTTTAAATGGACAAGCAAACTCAAAATTAAGTGGCACATGTCTGATGGCTTTCTTCCTAGAGATCAATGGTACTGTTCACAGTTTATCGTTCGTACACGAAACCATGTCGGCAGTCGGATGGAAAATTTTTAGCTCAAGAGACTAGTGTAACAAGAGCACTTAAAAAAGTTGGAGAGGAATGGAGTTGGCAATAAGAGAACAATGCAGTAGACCAGCAGGAGTGTTCACTAAACTATTTCCCCATTCAGGTGACAGCCCAAGCATCCCACCAGCAAGCACCTTTGGAGGTGCTTATCAAGAGAGAACTGGATAAGCACCTCCAAAGGATACCTGATCAACCAGGCTGTGACTCATACGTCAGGCTGCGAGCAGCCGCGTCTAACAGCCTGGTTGATCAGTCCAGCAACCAGGAGGCCTGGTCGATGACCGGGCCGCGGGGACGCTAAGCCCCGGAAGCACCTCAAGGTATCCTCAAGGTATCCCTACTCCAGGGCTTCTCAAAATGCAGGTCACTGCTCTTTAGTGGGTGGTGACAAAAAGCAAGCGAGGTTTCAGTAATCTGCAATTCGTGAGGATAAGGTTACGCATTTTCAGCCAATTGTGGCAGACACACTTGCTATTTTTCATTGGCTTAGAAATTCACCTTTAACCAATTAAAAGGATAGCCATTATTAGTGTATAAATCTTAGCTCACAATTTAAACCTGGAGATGGAACAACCTTAACACAACATGTGTGCATCAGTCTCTGGTTCCAAGTTGTAGTAAACTAATAGTACAAATCTGAAGTCTAGTGAAATTGTTTAACATGTTCTAATTGTCATGCAAAATTGTTTTTTCCCGCAAACACCCCCCCCCTCCCCAAACCTTTATCTTCCTAAAACTAGAAGATTAGTTAAATTTTCCATCAATAATTATGATTTTATGGCATGTACAAGGAAAACCTTGGAACCTGCTGCTTGGGGCGACAGGAGCTCATCCGTATTAACCTTCCCTGGCTTTGCACCCTGGAGAGGCCACTCCAGACCAACAACCAGAATGCAACTCTTTAGTCTTGAGACTGATGGCTGCCTACTAAAGAAAAGTTAATGTAGAGATTTATTACTATACTGGGCTGCCATATAGAATGGAGTTCTGTGGAAAGAGAAACTGGTAACTAAGAACAGAACAATCTTAGAACACTGGAAAGTCAAGTCAGCATTCAAGTTTCTTTAGGTTATCAATTCACTGCCAAAAACCACAGGACAAGTTATTCATCATAGATACCTAGCAAGGCCCGAAATTGTGCCACAATCAGGTTTTACAGGCAAGTCACATACACTCTGGTCTGTAGGGAGTGGTTGGTAACCAATGTACATATATCACCCTCCCCCCCCCATTGCATTGTTCCAATTTCATTTTGACATTGACTTCAAGCCATTAATAGTTTCCTTGACTCACTAGTTAAGGATTTACTAATTCCCACTTAATTCCCACTTTTTTTTGTACCCTTACTACACTTCAGGTCCTTGGTGGCAAGTTGTGTAGACTTTAGGCATTAAGAGACTTCCTGGCTAAGGTATTCAAGATGAGCTAGTGTAAATTTGATTTCTTTTACAACTTCACCATTCAGTAAATTAGGACATTATGTGAAAACAAATATCAAAGGCTGGCCTCTATTGACAGACTTAACATGGTGACAGGCAATGTCATGTCACTATGCAGCTGTTATAGACGTTCTTAAGTACCGAGACTGTCCTCGTTGTCTGGCTGTGGTCGGCCGAGCTGAGTTACCACAATTAATATATTCGTTTTAAGAATTCTTAGAACATTTGAAGTTAATCTGAACTCTTACAGACATCTTTACAGCCATTGAAGCAGTCATGTGTAACTTTAACTTAAGTTGTCAAATTGGGTAGATTCTTTAAGCTGTACAGCATTAATAAAATACAAGAAGTTATACTGACCCTCCAGTGAGAGACCAGTTAATGTAGGACAGTCTACCTGGATGATTCCAGGTCGTTGGGTCTCACTTTTTGACGCTTATCCACATGAACTGGATCCCACCTAAAACATTATGTAGATATGTAAAAATTCTTTGCCATTTGGTAAATAAAAGCCCACCAGTATGATCATATTTAAAGTTTAATGCACATCTATTTTAATAATTTATAATAAACTAAGTAACCTCACTTCTGGCAATAACTTCTTGAAGTCTTTCTTATCTTTGTTGATACTAACTAGCTAGAAGCTTCTGCCAAGACTAGCAGTAATCATTTACTCATTCCCAGTGTAGGTATTAGTATTCACAAACCATGATATTGTAGTTCTTGCCAGCCATTTTTTTCCATGTATCTGAAACCACTGAAAATTAAATTAACCTACATCTACTCAAGGTGACAAAAGCCATGTTGAGGATTCTAAATCTGCATCTTTGGTAATTCAAGCACATTACTGGTTTGTGCTATGGGATTTATAGAGTAACCAAATCAAACTAGAACACTTTACTTAACATGTTACCAGGTATTCCACAGGATGGAGTGTCAAGCTCAATGTGGCCTTGAAGATCGAGAAGCTGGGGACCAATGGACGCTGGGGTACCTAAATTGCAAGGAGGAGTTGGAAGGACAAAGGTGCCGCTTGAAGAGTGAACTGTTGGATGTAATATGGAACTGGAAAGAAATAGTTTTAAACCAGTTAGTGTCTTAATTAAAACTGTAGACACTTTCCCTGAAGGACTTTTGGTAAGGGAGAAGCGAGACAAACTGGTGCACACAGCTGGTTTTGCTCTGGAGATGGAAAAAGACTACTAGAGTCCCATCTGGGGCTATGTAGGGGTCCCCAGGAGAGACTACACCAGTATTTTAAGTGGAATCAAAAGTAATACCAATTTAAGACTAAAGAATCCATTTAGTTTTTACTCTGGTGCAAAAATAGTTAATAAAGCAAGCCAAGATAAACATTGAAGAATTTTATCACATTTGCAATAATTACAAGATTAAGTTAAGCAGGATATTTGTTTCAAAGTTAAATTAGTAGTCATCTTAAGTTACTACTGTCTAAAATACTTAGAAACCATTTGTTAAGCCTGTAGGCTAGGGTTGTAGATCACTCGGATATTTGTAGACAACTTTCAAACTTAGACACTCAAACTAGACAAGTTTCTGGGGGTGGGGTTAGTTTATTCTAGTTAATACTAAAGTAATTGGAATAAATACAGTCAATGTGAATGGCTATACTGTACATTACCAAACTAAAACTTTCTGAACTGCTAGAGCAATCCACTGTGGGGAAAGTGTCCGGAGACTGGCATCTGAATATTATTTGCAGTGCGTTTGTCAAGCTTACGACTGCTTTGTGTAGACGCCTCCGGGCGCTGACTATTGCACCACTATAAACTGGTAGTTAACTATCGTTTAGGTGCAATGGTCAGGATTAATTATTCTGTTAACTTGTTATATTATAGAGCTACGCAACTACACCAAAATCATGAATAATACAATCTGATATGCTACTCTACTTTAAAAAAAAAGGTACTTTTACGATTAATATGTTAGACATGTAATTTGCGTCGATGGCAAACAAACTAACACTGATGCACATCCTAAGGATTAAAATCCTGGTTCATAGAAATTTTCACATTACTAGATTTACATCCGAGTTTAAGTATCATGTTATTGAACCTTTTTAACTTTAGTTTTGAATTTGAGGTTTTAACATCTAGTTACCCTACTGTATCCTAAAAGAAAATTATAATATTAACCGAATTGTTAACGTTTAAGGCCAAATGAGGGCTAGCCTCTTATGATCAAGTATGGTAATGGAACGTCACAAGCCACTTTGGGTTAGGTTAGGTTAGGTTAGGTTAGGTTATTGCCACACGCAGCATTATAGCACTTAACCCCAACATTCGATTCAAGACAAAACTAAAATAATTCTAATTTTACGTCTGGAAGAAGACACATATGACAGAGTCCAGGATTTCATATGTAGTACAAGTGGTGGTAGTCACATACGGCAGAGTCCAGTACCTCTTGTGTAATACATGTCCAGGAAGTCACATATGACAGAGTCCAGGGCTTCATATGTAGTACAAGTAGTGGAAGTCACATATGGCAGAGTCCAGTACCATGTGTGTAGCACATGTGAGTACACTCAGCTGGTGTGTATGCTCTGCCTCATTTTGACTACTGTTCTATCATGAATCTCACAATTATACTTAAATTTATGTATTGCATTGTATGTCACAAATTTATTTGTTGTATTCGATTTCTGTTTAATACTCTGATTTCTGATAAAGAAAAATGTAAATATTTATGGCTCATAAACATTGTAATTCATTTAATGGAGCAACAAAAACATTTACATGTGAAAGTTTGTTGAAAAATTTTACTTTTTGCAGTATATGTGTCTCACAGAGCTAATAGTAAGAAATGTCATAAATTTTGTTTTTAAATGATCTTTGAACAAATAATATATTATATACAGAAAACGTATATTTATATAGGACGACGTTTTTATCAACACTAAATAGATTTTCTCAATTGATAATGTTCTGACGATAATAGATAATGTTATGTCTAGAATGCCTCCACCTGCATCAATGAACAGTGTTGAACACCTAAACAATGTAATATTCACAAGTACCGAAATATGTGACCAACCTTTGACC
>WNGS01163813.1:4984598-4995386 GCA_020271785.1 Procambarus virginalis | reverse complement strand
TCGAGGTAAAATAACACGATGGATGACAATCTTGTTGGCGTCTCAAATACACGCTGTAATACAAGAAATATAAAGTAGAATTGACTAGGCTACAAATTGTGCTCATATATTCATGAAGCTGAACTGAGTGATAAATATTACTAACGTTTGGTTTGTGATTGTATATTCTTCCTAACGACAAACTACTCACTAAGGCTCTAAACTACCAGATGCATCTAAAAGAAAGAAACCTGTGAGCGTAACCGAGTACTAAAGTTTGCCGAGAGGAGCGTCTGCTGGACTCAGTGTTCACTGCTGTGCACACTTATTCACGGCCCGGGTGGTAACTGTAGACGCTGGGTCACTATTGAGGCACTAGAGAACACTGGCAAGTAAATTCCACTTATTAATTGAGTGTCGACGTAATTCTTATCGACAAGAATTCTCAATTAATGCCACGTGCCTCACCACGCTGTCTCGTGTGCGTGCCTTGTTGTTGTCGTAATGGCGTAATGGCCTCTCCCTCTCCCGCTCTCGCATTCACCACGGAAATTATTAAACACAAACTATTCTTTCCCGCGTAATTATGGATGAAAATGCGATAATATGAACTGGGTTGAAATTATAGGGATTTAATAATTATAATATTCTCGATAAATAATCTCTAGCGAGAAATGGAGATAATATTTATACTTCTCCAGAGTATTCAAACGTAACAGAATAAAAACTGTTACTGAATAATTTTAATTAATAACTCTTGATTTACATTATCAGGAGTAATATTATCAGCAATATGCTCAGATTAATTTATATTGACACTATGGTTAGTGGTGTTAAGAGCTACTGCAATTAGTAAGTTAATAGTAATTTATCATAAGATAATAATGGATGATAAGTGTTGGAAATTTCCAACACAAACCATCACCAGAGAAATCTTAACAAACAACACAGAAATCATTGATAGATACAGCGACAGCAGGCGGCTTGACATCTGCGAGGCACTACACATCAAGAAGTCAACACCAGCAATCAACAGCCAATTAACGCACAACTATATTCTACCCACTTCAAGACTCCGCTCCAATATAGAAACATCAAGAAATATGGGCCAATAGGCCTTCTGCAGTTCTATTTGTACCAACTTCTATACCCCGTTCTGTGTTTTGTTGAAAGTTTGTTTTTCACCCCACTATTGTATTACATCACCTCACCCAAATGAAGGTATAAGAGCCAATGTTGTTCAGGCATAAGTTGTGTGTTGATAAACTAAAGTCTTTGAAAATGTAATAAGTTTTACGAAACGCGCTCAAGTGTCGCGTCAGACTAGAAATAAAAATGATTTTGGAGAATTGATTTTTCATTTACCGTCACCAGTAAAAGAAACATAAGGAAAATCGAGAAAATTCGTGTTAGAATTATTATTCTTACTTTTTCGGTCATATTTAATAATATATGTCTACAGGAAAGACTGCTACCAAAATATACCAATATAGTAGTAGTAGGCATCTGTCAATCCCGTGGGGTTATGGAGTTGTTGTAGTCTAGTTGGATGCAGCACCTGCTGTGGCTGTGAAGGCCAACCCGAGAATGACAGTCTCGACTGCAGCGAGCGCAGATCAACGCCGAAGCGGGTGCGTCTGACAGTAGTCGAGACCTCCTCTGAAGTCTATTATCCTCCGCCTGCCTCTTCAGTTCATCCTCGAATTGCTGGAGTCCCTTCTGCACTTTATATCTCCAGGCAGATCTGTCCGCAGCTGCTGCCTCCCAAGTGTCGATGTCGATGTTCATCTGCTTGAGGTCGCGTTTGCAGGCATCTTTGAAACGGAGCTGAGGTTTTCCGGTAGGTCTCCTTCCTGATGCCAGTTCTCCATACAAGAGGTCCTTCGGTATGCGGCCATCGACCATGCGTGTGACATGTCCCAGCCATCGCATGCGTCTCTGTTTCAGGAGAGTGAACATTGAAGGGACTCCTGTTCTCTCGAGTACAGTGTTGTTGGTGACGTGGTCCTTCCACGTGATGTCAAGGATGTGTCCTCAGGTTCCGCATGTGAAAGGTATTAAGCCGTTTCTCCTGGCGAGAGCGGAGGGTCCATGATTCCGAGCCGTAGAGAAGTGTACTCACCACACATGCCATGTAGACTTGTGCCTTGGTGTGCACTGTCAGTTTGGCATTTTCCCAAACGCGCTTTGTGAGCCTGGCCAGTGTTGTTGCGGCCTTCCCGATATACCTGTTGAGCTCAGTGTCCAGGGAAAGGGTGTCTGAGATTGTGGAGCCCAGGTACACAAACTCGTGAACTGCCTCCAGCGCATAGTCTGCTATATTTTATACAGGGTAGCTCATTGACATCTTGTCCCATCACCTGTGTCTTCTTCAGGCTGATTGTCAGGCCGAATGCAGAACAGGCTGCGGCAAAGCGGTTGAGTAGAAAATATACCAAAAAATACCAATATTATATATATATATATATATATATATATATATATATATATATATATATATATATATATATTGGTCGGGGTGTCACGGTTCTTGTTAGTGAAGGGTTAAAGCAACGGTAGACTGGATCTCCTCTCCAGGTGGTTGCTCCGACAATAACCCTTACTCACTGTCGTTCTACGGGTCTTCCCTCGATCCTCTAGGCTCCACTGAACGCCCCGGAGAGTACCCCAGTCGATGTTTTATAATAATTATGTCAGAGATACATTTCCTCTTGCAAGTCTAATTTCTGTGAAAAACAGAGGTACAAAGGAAAAATATACACCTTCAATTTTATTTAAAACACACGTTTCAGAGAATATGCTCCATCTGTTGTATAATAACTGAACAAATTACTCAGCAGCAATTTTTCTAAAAATGAACAATTAAAATAAAGTTATGTAAATCAGAATTCAATAAAACGCTTTAGACCATACTAAGGAGTTTGTCTCAGTCTTGAGACCTTGATAGGCAAGTCGTTCCAACCCACAGATTTTGTTCTTATTTTTTCCCAGACTCTAGATCTTCCAAACGAAGTTGTGTCAGCTTCCAGACCTTGCTTAGGAGACCGTCACAACCTCCAGACTTTGAAACCAGGTAGTCCCATTCTCCAGACTATGCTAACCAGGCCGCCACAGTCTTGAGAACTTGCTAACGAAGCCGTTCCAGCTACCAAACCAAGGGGTCGGGATGGAAATTTTAGTTGAAGGAACGCAAGCTGAAATTTGCATACATGATTTTTCCACTCTGTTACTTCAGTGGACTTGAATATGCTTCACTCAGATTGCTGTTTCGTCTGAGTCACAAATTATACTTGGGAATGTCGTTTGATTTTAGTTCTCGTTTTCAGATTTCATTTGAATAGCGTCATTGAATGATTTTAACATGTTTAGTAAGGTAGAAAATTTAAAGCTTTTTCACACTCTCGAAATATTAAGCATCAACATCTATAGACCAAGGAGGAAATATAATCTAGGTTCGTAAGACTTATTTTTCCACTGAAAACGTGTACATTAGACGCTTGTCGAATCATGATGAATCGTCAAATCGTTATCTCTATTCTCTAACTTTAGAACAAATTAGTGATTAGAGATAAACTAAATGAACAACAATGCGTGAGAATGTGTGTGTGCGAGCGAGTTCAATCTTCCTAGATAACCTTCGTGGTGATTAATTCGGCGTACCCACCAACCTTAATCATTTCCAGGTAACATGAGTTGCTTCCGACGCACCGCTCTGCAAGTGAGAAAAAGCAGAGTCCGGTCTTAGAGACGAAATTAAACAGTAACAGCAATAGTGGCTGGCCTACCATAGCAACAGCAGACTACCATAACAACGGTATATTTCCATACCAACAGTAGACTACTGTACAAACAGTAGAATAAGAATAATTAAGCCTTCCTTAATAACGGTAGATTACCATAGCTACTGTATATTCCGATAAAAATAATAAACTACTTATTAACAAAAACAGTAGTTTCTATTGCTAAGCAACTTTCTACATCAACTAGCTTGACCTACAACCCCCACCCTTCATCCCATCAACCAGCAAGACCCATAACCACACACTCAACCCCATCAACCATCATTAACATCAACCCCATCAACCAGCCAGACCCCCCAAGCACACCCTTACCCCACCAACCATCATTAATCAACTCACCACCATCTACAGAAAGCGTACGACACACTAAAGAATCCAGACCCCTCCAAGAATGTCTTGGGGAAGTCTAACCAATCAATATACTGGCAAAACACGCAGAACGGCGAGTCTGCAGCCCTAGTGGGAGTTTCCTGAAGATAAGAGGTCTCAGTATTGTTTTATTTTACAAGCTTAATGGGCCCTCGAGAGGAGTTGGATAATGTTTCTTGTCAGAATGATTTTAAGTTTAGATGGTGGGTGGGCTGCTTCGCCTCGTTCAAGTCAGGCTCTAATGAAGAGATCTCTTTGATAGTAGATAAGCTTCTTCCGTGGGGGATGGATGGATGGATGGTGTGTGTGAGTGAGAGTGTGTATGTGTGTGTCTAGTTCACATAGTTGTGCTTGCGGTGATTGAGCTCTGCTCTTTCGGCCCGCCTCTCAACTGTCAATCAATCAACCGTTACTAACTACTAACTAACTGACTTTTTTTTAAACATACACTCACACACCAAAGGAAGCAGCCCGTAACAACTGTCTAACTCCCAGGTACCTGTTTACTGCTAGGTAACAGGGGCATCAGGATGAAAGAACCTCTACCCATTTTGATTCTCGCCGCCGTCGGGAATTGAACCCCGGTCCAGAGGATTACGTGTGCACCGTGCTGTTCACTCGGCCACCAGCGCCTCCTGTGTGATCGTGCTTGCGCGCGCGCGTGTATGTATGTGCGTGTGTGTCTGTGCGCGTGTGTGTGTGTGTGTATGTATGCGTGTGTGTCTGTGCGAGCGTTAGTACTTATCTAAAGCTTTTCATGACCACGCATCATCTTCTGTACTTTAACAGATAATCTCTATCTTTCCTCCATTAAAAATAAAGGTTGGACGTACTCGAAATAATAGGAGGGTTCAATAATTTAGTATGAGTGTTATTTCTTGACTTTACTATTATATTCGACCTTCCAACGTATAAACGACGTAACTGCTCTTCGCGGAACCATGCTAACCGCGCGCCCTCTATTTCTGTTTATGTCGGAGCTGAAGGCCGCATCAGCAGTAGTTCCTGGCCAGGTGGTCTCCCGGTCACCACCTGAGGCTCTCCTGGGGTTGTTGATGTGGTTTTAGGTTCAACAACTGGGAACAAACAGTTGTAAGTAGCACGGGCTATGGTGAGCCCGTAGTGGACTTACCTGGCACAGGAGCGGGGCAAGTAGCACGGGATATGGTGAGCCCGTAGTGGACTTACCTGGCACAGGAGCGGGGCAAGTAGCACGGGGCTATGGTGAGCCCGTAGTGGACTTACCTGGCACAGGAGCGGGGCTGTATTGCTCTCCTAGGAGTATTGTCAGCGTGCTTATATATACATGAGGCACCACCCAATCTCATCATGAGTACGCCAAGCTATATCATCATACGCTGATGAGTACAATACCCCGTCCTACGAGCACATACTCCCGAAGCTAACGCACCAAGCTATAACGCTATACTATATGAAGGTAAGAGTCTAGTAACGTTTGGGCCTTTGCTGTTTGAGCTTCACCTTACGTTAGTACTCTAGCCTTTGTATACTGATAAAATACAGTTCTTCCAATCTCATTTTTATTAATTTGGATTTTGCTTTGGATCTGAGAAGGAATTTAATTGAAGTTTTAACGTTAGGTAATTTCTTCGTTTGATAGCCATGGGGGTAGGCACCGTGCTGGTTTAAATTTATAATTCTTGGTTAAACCATCATTTGACTATATTGAAGATGTATTTAACATTAGGGTTTCAGTTTTATATTGTATCTTTACGTTGCCGGTGTTCGGTTGTTAACATCGTTAATAACCGAACACTTCCAGGCATATCCTCTCGTTACGCTTCTGCGATTCTTAAACAGTATGCTTGTCCCATCAAGTTAAGTGAACGAATGTCGACTATATTTTTATTTTGTATCATTGTCATTACGTTTAGCTCGTGCTCTAAACTCGAGTCAATTACAGGGCCGTTCTTGTACCAAATTTCTGTGTTTTGTCTGTAAAAAGCGTTATCAACTCATTTATATTTAAGTACATACGTGTAATTAATTCGTACATAACTACCTCATCCGCTTCACACATGTAGTTGTGTACATAACAACATCATCTCTCCGAGATTCCGTCTCGTGAATAAATCGACAAGGATTTGAACCTGCGTCCGAGAGCATCCCAGACGATGCCTTAATCGGCTGAGCTACGACATGGTCAAAAAAAGAGTTGAAACCGAAGTTCTACTGAACTTACTGGATCCTGCAGCCTCTCCGAGGCACAAACCAGGGTTTTACAATCGCAGGTTGGAATCCTCGTCACGGACCTTGTGGATTTGTTCATTTAATGCATCACGCTATTGTGATTTCTGTGTGTAAATTCCATCTTGTCTGTAGTTGAGACTCTTGGTGATCTCGCTCCTCATGTTCAAGTGTGTCGACTAAGCTTCTGTCACTTATGTAATCAAATGTTATTTGTCTTCTAGGGATTGTTGCCATTGTTGTCAGTTCTGACGCTGTTGGTGCGTATAGCATCGCTGTTACTTGTTATGGTTCTGTCTTAAGCTCTTAGTATTTCAGGTGCTGTTTGTGGTGTTAAAGCTGTTGATAATAGTGGAGTTACTGGCAGTGGTCTAGGAATCGGATGGTTCCAGCAAGCACAATATATGGTTTTGTTCGTGAAGCAAATTATGTATTACTCTTAGGAAGTTAAAGAGATAGACGGCCTGTTTAACATATGTGGTACACGAACATGGAGACAAGAATTAAGTCTCCGAAAATGCCTAAATTATTAAAAAACTAATCCATTTTCAGAATATTGCATAAATGGAATGTGGAAAAAAGTAAAACAACGGATACAGAGTACATACAAAGCACAAATGAAGATGTAACAACCCATAATATTCGGGAATTTACAGTCGATTGAAAATTCAGAGGTGGGAGACAGAGTCGGCTCTCAACCCCTTATAATCACACCATACTTCCAGCATGTCTCCCAATCAACACTTGTGCTAAGACCCTCCAGCTGCCCAGTCTTAGTTCAGGTCTTGGTTCACTCTCATTGAGTGATAAGTCTTGACACTTATCTACTTCAAGCACACTTTATCTCATCTTTAATTCCCATCCATTGGTCACTTCCCTTCCACATGCTGACCAATTCCTTATTTTCTTATCTTTGTTATCTTCAGCACTCTTGTCTTTTCTTCTCAATTATGTCTTCCTTTTCTTTCTCTACACTCGTTGTCTTTTTCTGTGCCTTCCCCCCACCCCTTCGTCCTATTCCAAATCCTTTCTTGACCCCTTCTTAGTCCTATAGTGTCGTAATGGCGTGGCGTTTCCCCTGATAATTATCTTCCTTCCCACTTCCTGTGTTCTTGTTTTTTTTTCCTTCGATTTCTCTTCCCGTCTCTTATCTTCCCTTTCCTCATCATCTCTCATCTTCTTTTTATTTGGCTTGCGTTCCTGTCTTTTCTATTCATATTTCTTCCTCAGACCAATAGCCCAGCATTACCGTTTTAGTCCTCCTTTCCCAGATCGAGTGCCCCGTTCCCAGATCTAGTGCCCCTTTCCTGAAGTCATAATTCCTCTCTCCTCTCCACAGACCTCTTCCTTACCCTTTCTTCTCATCCGGAGACCAATTCTCTGCCTTACCCCTTCTTTAAACATATACTCTTCCATTTCTTTCCCAAGATCAACACTGTCCCTCCGTCTCTTCCTCACTGAGATTTTTTTTCCTCATTTTTTTCCTCATTTTTTTTCCTCGTTTTCCTCACTGAGATTTCTCCCAATTACATAAAAAAAAGGGTGTCTCCACCTCATTTTGTCCTTCTCATGAACATTTCCTATTCCGTCCCCCTCCGTGCAACACACCATGCTGGCCACTAGTGTTCAAGAGGAACATCAACTCGGCCATTAAAGGCCAACAGAGGACCGTGGAGACGAGGCAGGGAGGCTGCGGCGTCATCCTCGGTTGCTATGGTGATATCTCCCTCTTACCCCCCACCCCTCGCCCACCTGTTTTTCCTATACGCTGTTTTGCCGTTATGCGAAGATAAATCCACCATGTAATGAGGTGGATGCTGTACAAATAAGCTGGGAGGATTATTACAGACGGCAGAACGAAATCCATGATTAATCCAGCATTTTCGGTCCGATACCCACTGCCCACCACAGGTCTGCCACACACTACTTTGTGTGCTAGTTCAACCACACACTAACTTGCTAGTACTCTGATCACTGTCTTGTAGAGTTGGTAGTGTACGTGAGAGTGAAGGTGGTAGTGGAAGTGAGAGTGAAGGTGGTAGTGGAAGTGAGAGTGAAGGTGGTAGTGGAGGTGCGAGTGAAGGTGATAATCTGGGTGTGTGGTGGTGGGATTGCAGGTGAAAGGGGGGAGGGTGAAAGTAGAGATGGAGTGAAGTTGGAAGGAGGAGGCGGTAGTGGAGGTGGGAGTATTGCGGGAGTGCAGGTGAGAGTTGGAACGGAGTCCGGTGGCAAGCCCATTAGGAGTATTGGGAGGTTTTCCTCACTGAGATTTCTCCCAATTACATAAAAAAAAGGGTGTCTCCAATTATTCAAATTTTTTGTGCCCTCTCACATTCCTTTTATAAACACATGAACAGAATCACCCTCTCCAATCTTCTTCGTCCTCATTCTCATAATTCCCCTTTCATCTTTCCTGTTTCTGTTACAGCATGATCAACGATACAAAAAACTGTTCACTGACAAGAAAAGGGATATGATTTTGTCTTTTTTATAAGTGGATTTTTTTGGGGGTGGGGTGGGGTAGAAAGGGGGGGAGCTGTTAGGTTGAGGGGGTGATGGAGAGAGGCCATGCTCCCATTACCCATGGGTGGGGGGGGTGGGGGATTAACGGGAGGGGTAGGCATTAAGAAATTTCTCATTGTTATGCCAAGATTTTCAAACGTCCTTGCGTTTCAACGATGCCTCTATGGAGAAAGTTTAAAAGATTCGTGTGTTTGTGTGTCTGTCCTTTTTTGCGGTCTCGTCTCATACTGTCTCTCTATCCAAGTTTCTTTTTTTCTTTTTTGTTATTCTCTGTCGTAATTTGCTAGTTCTTCTTTGGTCTCTCTTTCCATCTAATACACAGCTCCTTGTACATTAGTTTCTCTTATCATTCGTTCCTTCATCTTTATCCTTCAGGCTTTCCCCAATCCATCACTTCAAGTTCTCTTGTGTGTTCTCATTTAACTAACACCTTCTTTATACCACCATTGTCACCATCCCATCACACAGGGTCTCTGTTCCGCTTGCTGCTTTTCCGTCCCTCCGTCTGTTTCTCCTTTCCTTACCCCTCTTTCATCCTTGAGCACCCTTTCTTGACCAGCCTAGCCGGCACCATCCACCCACCCACCCTCAGGACTCTAATTTGAAACACACACACGAACAAGGGGACACAGGAATCGACAGGGTTGATACAGACAGGCTGTTTAACACAAGGGGCACACGCACTAGGGGACACAGGTGGAAACTGAGTGCCCAAATGAGCCACAGAGATATTAGAAAGAACTTTTTTAGTGTCAGAGTGGTTGACAAATGGAATGCATTAGGAAGCGATGTGGTGGAGGCTGACTCCATACACAATTTCAAGTGTAGGTATGATAGAGCCCATTAGGCTCAGGAAACTGTACACCTGTTGATTGACGGTTGAGAGGCGGGACCAAAGAGCCAGAGCTCAACCCCCGCAAGCACAACTAGGTGAGTACAGGTGGAAAACGTAGTACCCAGATGAGCCACAGAGACGTTAGAAAGAATATTTTCAGTGTCATGGTAGCTAACAAATGGAATGTATTAAGTAGTGTTGTGGTGGAGGCTGACTCCATACACAGTTTCAAATACAGATATGATAGAGCCCAGTAGGCTCAAGAACCTGTACACCAGTTGATTGACAGTTGAGAGGCGGGACCAAAGAGCCAGAGCTCAACCCCGCAAACACAACTTGGTCAGTAGACATATACACACACGAATCCAGCCCCACTAACCATATGCAAGCATACATGCAAGAAAAACAAAGAACGGGAAGAATATTGCACGAAGACATTTTTATCAGGCCTCCTGATCTCTCCTCTCCCATCAGCGCTCTATCCCGCGCCTCTCCCTCCCCTCCCTCTCTGGGAATTGTCCCATTCTTCGTCCTCATTGTATCTTCCCTCATCACTTTACCCTCTCAATCTTCACGCCCTGCCAGACGCCCCATTCCCATCCTTCTCCCTCAACGTTAATCTTCACCCAACTCTTCCTCTCTCCCCCCCCCCCCACCTCTTCCTTTCCTTAGGGATATTCCTCATTCGTTTCAACCTGCGATCATTCTCAGCGAGGCTCCTTCCCTATTTACTAACATCACGAGGCATCCCCCTTCCTCCCTATTCCCCTCTTGCCTTCAATTCTACCACTATTCCTATTTCCTCCCACTTGGATGGAAAGCTGAAGGAAATCCATTTATCCATCATCGATGGATGGAGCGATAGATAGATAAATAGATGGATGGAGATGGTTGGAGAGAAAAATAGAATGGATAAATAGATGAATAGATATACAGATAGATGGATGGATGGACAAATGAATAGATTGATGGCCGATAGATAGATGAATGATAATTGACGGATAGATAATTGGATACATAGGTGGATAGATGAATGGGCAGATAGATGGATAGATAGATAGAGGGATATATATA
>WNGS01163813.1:4956136-4973779 GCA_020271785.1 Procambarus virginalis | reverse complement strand
ATTACTAGATTTTAGCGCCATTAGAAATAAAAAATTACTGTGTATATATATTAAGCAAATCTATTGTTTACGTTCTCCGACACATAAGGTTTCTGGCCAAGTTTTCTATCACAAGCCAAGTCGTCTCTCTCAGGCCACACCCCCAACCACCACTGTCCCTAGCCACACCCTAGCCACCAGTATCCCTAGCCACACCCAAGCCACCAGTGTCCCTAGCCACACCCTATCCACCACTGTCCCAAGCCACTCCCCCAGCCGTCACTATCACAAGGTAAAGTCTTCCTTAAGCCTTATAGTCAAGTACCACAAACGGTGTTATCAGACCCGAGTTTATAATGGTCCAGGACGGACCGAAACGTTGTAAACTGTGTTATTTTATTTTCAGATGTGTGGGTTGGGAGTGTAATTTTCAGCCCCATTTTTGTGATTTACTGTATACTTACATAACTTTATGATTATCTCTTTTCTTGTCACTTGTGCTTCGTCCTTGACTTTCATCAGGAGGCTGTGTGTGTGTGTGTGTGTGTGTGTGTGTGTGTGTGTGTGTGGTGTGTGTGTGTGTGTGTGTGTGTGTGTGTGTGTGTGTGTGTGTATGTGTGTGTGTGTGTGTACAAGTGTTCTCAAACGAATATGCACCATCCCAACTGAAACAATATCCCACCAGCTGCTCCCGGAGCAGGATCAGCCTAGCGTCAGTCTCCCCAGCATCAAACAAGTGTGTGTGTGTGTGTATCTACGAAGCCCAGGGACGCAAGTTCAATCCCACCTCAATGTCATGCTGCTTGTTCACACATACTTCACATTGTTGCAATTGAATTATTTCCTAAATGCAGTATTCACTTGCTCTTCAAACATATCACACATCTTCTTAATTGCACAAAAATCCTCCACTGTCGGCATTCTTGCCTCTACCGCTATAACAGTCAGAGGATTGACCCGTCTCGCGTTAGACTCACCAAGGCTTTTATAGTTATTAATCATTAGGCTGACACAATCGACTTGAGAATGGTCCAGGACGGACCGAAACGTCGTTGTCCCTTCGCTTTCTAGTGTGTGGTTTGGTCAACATATTTCAGCCACGTTACTGTGACTCCTCGTCTGCTAATCATTAGGAGTCAACAGCTCTCAACCTAGCTGAAGTACTTGTTAATCAGCGAAGAATCACAGAAGCGATATAAATGGCTCAGTACCTCGATCAGAGGGCTGGTGAGGTCCGTGGCTGATTGAGGTACACCTGATCGTTCCCTGAATCGCCCTGCTGAGATATTCTGGGTTGAAAACATATCTTCACACAAGCGGGTAAAACTGCAGAAACCGGTCGAGTTATGGTTTCATATTTTCATCATCTCTTTACAAATGGCCATTGACAAGTAATGTAATTTATGTGTAATTTATCGCAAAGTTCTTATTCAATTGAACTTTCCCCATTGGCCAGTGGAAAATGAAACTAATAGCTGTAGATAGATAGATATGATAGAGCCCAATAGGTTCAGGAACCACAAATTAGTGATAAACACAGTAAAAAAATCTCCTCCGAAGCCAGATTGAATTATTGAAGATCCAGCGTGTGCAACATGTTGAAGAACAGAGTTTGTTTCACATGCTTGTTATGGATTGCAAAATGAGTCTTTGTTTTTTGTTATCCTGGATTCGAGAGAGAAGTAGGCCACTTGTAGACTAAATACCTACGTCATTGATACAGTGAAATGCTGAACATTCTCCACACTTACAATAACGCCATCCGGCTCCTTCCTGCTCAGTTTACAAAGTTTCAAAACAATTGTTTACTGGTACAAAAAGAGTTGTACACGTGGACAATGGTTTCACTTGTGCTACAAAGCCTCGCCGTCCTTGTGCCTTCTTCTGGTAAGTCTTCCACTACTTACTTGTACAAAAAGAATATTAAATAATAATCTGCCATATTAATTATTAGGCTTGTCCAGGTGTTTGTGTGTTGTTTAACGCTCCATGTGTGCCGTCTGGCTCCCTGTCTGTCTTATCCGGCTCTGTCTGTTTGATCGGACTCTCTGTCTATCTGGCTCTATGTCTTGTCTGGCTTCATGTCTATCTTATCTGGCTGTCTGTTCTTTCCTCCTCTTTTCTTCCCATCTTTCTTAGTCTTTTCTTACCTGGCATCTCACTTCCCATCTTCTCCTCTTCCCCCCTTTCTCATGACACTTTTCTTTTCAAACCTCAAAGGGGAAGGGGGAGAATCGGAATTTTTCCCCGCATGTCTATAAGGATCTAACGTCACAAACGCACACATGGAGTGACGACCTTTTGGCACATAGCATTATCCTATCCCTAGAGTTGGCGTTCATCCTAGCGTGACACAGTGAGGTGATCCCCGACCTGGGCTTCAAAAATATATTGTGTATTATACGTAGAAATATTTTAAGCCTTTTGATGTCTTTTGAGTGAAGGATAATTTTTCTTTCTTTCTGCTTGGTTTAACTCCTGTTGACACAAAGTCATTAAGGGGTTTAATTATCTTTGTAGAAGATGTATTGTGTTTCATGCTCTCTATTGCGTGGGGTTTTATGCTCTCTAGTGAGTGGGGTTCCGTGCTCTAGCGTTTCCGTACGTTTCTAGCACAGAAGGGGTGAGGAAACCTTTCTTTTATCCTGTACTTAAGTGAACAAATCCCCAAGGGCCGTGACGAGGATTCGAACCTGCGCCTGAGAGCATCCCAGACGCTGCCTTAATTGACTGAGCTACGACATGGTCAATAGCTTAGTCGATTAAGGCGGCGTCTGGGATGCTCCCGGACGCAGGTTCGAATCCTCGTCACGGCCCTTGTGGATTTGTTCATTTGATGCATCACGCTATTGTGACTTCTGTGTGTATCTTGTACTTCAAAATATAGCAGTAGTTTCAGTTTCAAAGTTGTTTATTTGATTCATTGTTTACGTGTCTTTTTGGCCTGTTTCGCACTGCTGGGTCGGTCGGTTTATCAGTCTCTAGCCTGACCGACTTGTAAGTGATATATTCACCCGAGAGGTTTACCCGAGTTCTCGGTGTATATTGTGAGAATTTACTTTAGTCCTACACAATGTGTAAGATTATAATATACCGTTTCCCTTCCAAGTCCTGTATAGTTGTATTGGTTTAGTGATTTTTGCTCAAAATTACTTTTCCTTACCCCACTTACCTTACCTTATCCAATTACCTTACCTTACCCAATTACCTTATCTTTAACCGCTTTAGCCCTAAACTCTCTCCTAATACGACAAAACTAAGAGATCCTTCTCATTTGTATTTAAATAAATAGTAAAAGGCCACAGTTTGTTAATATCACAAAAAAATAAGTTAAAATAAAATATGTGAAAACAAAAAAATCGTATATATGCCTTTGGAATAAAAAAAAGTTAACCCACCCATATCATCGAGGGTCTGCAAGCTCAGTGAGGATGGAGAGGTAATGAACAGGGGACAACATTTGCATACATTCTCTCTATATGCAAATTTTACCTTCTGTGTAATCAAGCTCTCTTGACCCCCCTATAACCCAGCGACTCTCCCCTCACCTGTCTATTAAATGAAATAATGGAGAAACTTTGCATGTTCCCAGACCTGTGTAATAAGTTGAAGTCATATATATATCATCCACCCAACTGTTGTTTCAGTTTTATATTTATAGTAAATATTAAGAAAATTCAAATGACACATTCACATTCCCAAAAATTCAAATACCCTTCGACTACTGTTGTGAGTTGTATTAGTTCTTGTTAATCTTCCTGAAGTTGATTAGTGCTAGACGGCCATGTTTTATAATAATTATGTCAGAGATACATTTCCTCTTGCAAGTCTAATTTCTGTGAAAAACAGAGGTACAAAAGGAAAAATATACACCTTCAATTTTATTTAAAACACACGTTTCAGAGAATATGCTCCATCTGTTGTATAATAACTGAACAAATTACTCAGCAGCAATTTTTCTAAAAATGATCAATTAAATCAGAATTCAATAAAACGCTTTAGACCGCACTAAGGAGTTTGTCTCAGTCTTGAGACCTTGATAGGCAAGTCGTTCCAACCCACAGATTTTGTTCTTATTTTTTTCCCAGACTTTAGATCTTCCAAACAAGGTTGTGTCATCTTCCAGACCTTGCTTAGGAGACCGTCACAACCTCCAGACTTTGCAACCCAGGTAGTCCCATTCTCCAGACTATGCTAACCAGGCCGCCACAGTCTTGAGAACTTGCTAACGAAGCCGTACCAGCTACCAAACCAAGGGGTCGGGATGGAAATTTTAGTTGAAGGAACGCAAGCTGAAATTTGCATACATGATTTTTCCACTCTGTTACTTCAGTGGACTTGAATATGCTTCACTCAGATTGCTGTTTCGTCTGAGTCACAAATTATACTTGGGAATGTCGTTTGATTTTAGTTCTCGTTTTCAGATTTCATTTTGAATAGCGTCATTGAGTGATTTTAACATGTTTAGTAAGGTAGAAAATTTAAAGCTTTTTCACACTCTCGAAATATTAAGCATCAACATCCATAGACCAAGGAGGAAATATAATCTAGGTTCGTAAGACTTATTTTTCCACTGAAAAACGTGTACATTAGACGCTTGTCGAATCATGATGAATCGTCAAATCGTTATCTCTAGTCTCTAACTTTAAAACAAATTAGTGATTAGAGATAAACTAAATGAACAACAATGCGTGAGAATGTGTGTGTGCGAGCGAGTTCAATCTTCCTAGATAACCTTCGTGGTAATTTAATTCGGCGTACCCACCAACCTTAATCATTTCCAGGTAACATGAGTTGCTTCCGACGCACCGCTCTGCAAGTGAGAAAAAGCAGAGTCCGGTCTTAGAGACGAAATTAAACAGTAACAGCAATAGTGGCTGGCCTACCATAGCAACAGCAGACTACCATAACAACGGTATATTTCCATACCAACAGTAGACTACTGTACAAACAGTAGAATAAGAATAATTAAGCCTTCCTTAATAACGGTAGATTACCATAGCTTCTGTATATTCCGATAAAAATAATAAACTACTTAGTAACAAAAACAGTAGTTTCTATTGCTAAGCAACTTTCTACATCAACTAGCTTGACCTACAACCCCCACCCTTCATCCATCAACCAGCAAGACCCATAACCACACACTCAACCCCCATCAACCATCATTAACATCAACCCCATCAACCAGCTAGACCCCCCAAGCACACCCTACCCCACCAACCATCATTAATCAACTCACCACCATCTACAGAAAGCGTACGACACACTAAAGAATCCAGACCCCTCCAAGAATGTCTTGGGGAAGTCTAACCAATCAATATACTGGCAAAACACGCAGAACGGCGAGTCTGCAGCCCTAGTGGGAGTTTCCTGAAGATAAGAGGTCTCAGTATTGTTTTATTTTACAAGCTTAATGGGCCCTCGAGGGGAGTTGGATAATGTTTCTTGTCAGAATGATTTTAAGTTTAGATGGTGGGTGGGCTGCTTCGCCTCGTTCAAGTCAGGCTCTAATGAAGAGATCTCTTTGATAGTAGATAAGCTTCTTCCGTGGGGGATGGATGGATGGATGGTGTGTGTGAGTGTGAGTGTGAGTGTGTGTTTGTGCCTAGTTCACATAGTTGTGCTTGCGGTGATTGAGCTCTGCTCTTTCGGCCCGCCTCTCAACTGTCAATCAATCAACCGTTACTAACTACTAACTAACTGACTTTTTTAAAATACACTCACACACCCCAGGAAGCAGCCCGTAACAACTGTCTAACTCCCAGGTACCTGTTTACTGCTAGGTAACAGGGGCATCAGGATGAAAGAACCTCTACCCATTTTGATTCTCGCCGCCGTCGGGAATTGAACCCCGATCCAGAGGATTACGTGTGCACCGTGCTGTTCACTCGGCCACCAGCGCCTCCTGTGTGATCGTGCTTGCGCGCGCGCGTGTATGTATGTGCGTGTGTGTCTGTGCGCGTGTGTGTGTGTGTGTATGTATGCGTGTGTGTCTGTGCGAGCGTTAGTACTTATCTAAAGCTTTTCATGACCACGCATCATCTTCTGTGCTTAACAGATAATCTCTATCTTTCCTCCATTAAAAATAAAGGTTGGACGTACTCGAAATAATAGGAGGGTTCAATAATTAGTATGAGTGTTATCCTTGACTTTACTATTATATTCGACCTTCCAACGTATAAACGACGTAACTGCTCTTCGCGGAACCACGCTAACCGCGCGCCCTCTATTTCTGTTTATGTCGGAGCTGAAAGCCGCATCAGCAGTAGTTCCTGGCCAGGTGGTCTCCTGGTCACCACCTGAGGCTCTCCTGGGTTGTTGATGTGGTTTTAGGTTCAACAACTGGGAACAAACAGTTGTAAGTAGCACGGGCTATGGTGAGCCCGTAGTGGACTTACCTGGCACAGGAGCGGGGCAAGTAGCACGGGCTATAGTGAGCCCGTAGTGGACTTACCTGGCACAGGAGCGGGGCAAGTAGCACGGGCTATGGTGAGCCCGTAGTGGACTTACCTGGCACAGGAGCGGTGCTGTATTGCTCTCTAGGAGTATTGTCAGCGTGCTTATATACACATGAGGCACCACCCAAACTCATCATGAGTACGCCAAGCTATATCATCATATACTGATGATATAGTACAATACACCGTCCTACGAGCACACACTCCCGAAGCTAACGCACCAAGCTGTAACGCTATACTATATGAAGGTAAGAGTCTAGTAACGTTTGGGCCTTTGCTGTTTGAGCTTCACCTTACGTTAGTACTCTAGCCTTTATATACTGATAAAATACAGTTCTTCCAATCTCATTTTTATTAATTTGGATTTTGCTTTTGGATTTGGGAAGGAATTTAATTGAAGTTTTAACGTTAGGTAATTTCTTCGTTTGATAGCCATGGGGGTAGGCACCGTGCTGGTTTAAATTTATAATTCTTGGTTAAACCATCATTTGACTATATTGAAGATGTATTTAACATTAGGGTATCAGTTTTATATCAGTTTTCCGGTATCAGGGTATTTTCCGGTATCAGGGTATCAGTTTTCCCTTTACGTTTCCGGTGTTCGGTTGTTAACATCGTTAATAACCGAACACTTCCAGGCATATCCTCTCGTTACGCTTCTGCTATTCTTAAACAGTATGCTTGTCCCATCAAGTTAAGTGAACGAATGTCGACTATATTTTTATTTGTATCATTGTCATTACGTTTAGCTCGTGCTCTAAACTCGAGTCAATTACAGGGCCGTTCTTGTACCAAATTCTGTGTTTTGTCTGTAAAAAGCGTTATCAACTCATTTATATTAAGTACATACGTGTAATTAATTCGTACATAACTACCTCATCCGCTTCACATATGTATGTAGTTGTGTACATAAAACATCATCGCTCCGAGATTCCTGTCTCGTGAATAAATCGACAAGGATTNACAAACACACAAACACACACACACAAACACACACGCACGCACACGCACTACGCACACACACCCAGGGCAAGCGGGATGTAAGACAACAGAACGAAGCTGGAGAGAGGGACTGGATGAGTCATTCATGGAGATGATTGTTAAGGCATGGAAGGAAGTCAGTGGGGGATTGAAGGAACTGAGAGAAACTATATATAAGCTGCAGACAGAACTAAGTGCAGCGCAAGGGAGATAAAAAGCCTAAAAACAGGCCCTCCTCAGACTCTGGCCCAGGGGACCAACCCCCAGGTACCAGGAGATGTAGCAATGGCAGGGACCGCACAATTGGCCCAACCTTTGCTGAAATAATGAAGAGCCCAGGAGCAATGTCCACAGTCAAGAAGTTGTAATGAAAGCAGTAACCTCACAGGAGGCAGCTAGATGCACGAGCCAGCTAATGGAAAGGAAAGAGCTGTAGTAGTGGTAGGTGTGAAGGAACAGAGGGCTCCACAAGGGAGGAATCGAGGGCTAAACAAAGCTGAAGTGGCAGGGATATTAAAGGAGATAGGAATGGAAGGGGCTGAACGAGACATAGAACAGTTTTTCCGGATTGGCCAGTACAACAGAGACAAAAAGAGATTGATCAAGGTAGTATTCAAGAGCGAGGACATCAAAGAGACATCCTAGTAAAGAAGAGCAAACTGAGGTATGCAAGGAACTACAAAGAGGTATATGTTCAGAGAGACATGACCAGAGACGAGATAGTAAGGGCAGCAGATGCAAGGAAAAGGCGCAAGGAGAGGGAAGGGAGCCAGGGAACCTCAGCCTCCAACCCAGCAATCCCAGAGGGGAGTGGGGAGCCCCAGTCCAGCAACCCGGCCCAAGGGGGGAATGCAACACCCCAGCACACCGCCCCAATAGGGCCCTCCTCCCCCCCAGCACAAACCCTCCCTTGCCCATGCACAAGCCCATCAGGAACCCAAGTCCTCTCCCCCTCCCCTACCCCAAGTAGCCCCTGCTCCTCACCCCCAGGACTTCCTCCTGCCCCAAGCAGGCCTGAGGAAGACCTAAGCCCTCCATCCCCCACTCCCCTCCCCCTGAACCCCTGGAAACTACCTCACAGGAGGAGGAGCCTACCCAAGTAACATTGACCATAGAACAACTTCTTCCTACACTTGTGGGGGAGTGAGGGTGAAACTTGATACAAGAAAGTGAGCTTCAAGGTAATGTACTCAAACATTGATGGGATTACCAATAAAGCAAGTGAACTGGCTGAAAGGTGCAAGAAGAAAACCCTGATGTAGTAGGACTAACAGAAACAAAATTGTCAGGAGTGATAACAGATGCTGTGTTTCCAAAGGACTACTATATAGTAAGGAAAGAGAGGGAAGGGAGAGGAGGTGGAGGAGTGGCCCTGCTGATAAGGAAGGACTGGAGTTTTGATGAGATGGAAATTCCGGGCTGTGACGGATTCAGAGATTACATAACAGGAACTATAACAATGGGTGGACCTAAGATAATAGTGGCAGTCATGTACAACCCTCCCCTAAATGACAGAAGACCAAGACAGGAGTTTGATAGGAACAACATGGCAACCATTAATATAATAGAGAGAGCAGCTTCAGTTGCCTGCAGGAATGGCTCCAGACTCTTAATCATGGGCGATTTCAACCATGGAAAGATAGACTGGGAGAATGGGGACCCACATGGTGGTGCAGATACGTGGAGAGCTAAACTCTTGGAAGTGGCAACAAGGAATTTTCTGAGCCAGCATGTCAAGGAACCCACAAGAGTGAGAGGCAATGATGAACCAGCTAGACTCGACTTGATATTCACCCTGAATGAGTCAGAAATAAGGGAAGTCAAAGTGGAAGCCCCCATAGGAATGAGTGACCACAGTGTACTGACCTTTGAGTACTTGGTGGAGGTAGGGATAACCTATCCAAGGATGGGAGTGGAGGGAAAAAGACTGAATTACCGAAGAGGAAAATATGAAGAGATGAGGAGCTTCCTCAGAGGAATACCATGGGAAACAGAACTTAGAGACAAGAATGTGCAGGTCATGATGGATTTTGTCACCCAGAAGTGCCAGGAAGCTGCAGACAGGTTTATCCCTGTCCAAAAGGAGAAAAACGAAAAACAACAGAAAACCCATGGTTCAACCAGGAATGCAGGGTAGCGAAGCAACTGAGTAAAAGAACATGGAGAAATTACAGAAATAACAGAACACCAGAGAGCAGGGGGAGATACCAGAGGGCCAGAAATGAGTACCTCAGAGTGAGGAGAGAAGCAGAGAGACAGTTTGAAAATGACATCGCGAGTAAAGCCAAGACCCAACCAAAGCTGCTCCACAGCCACATCAGGAGGAAAACAGCAGTGAAAGAACAAGTGATGAAGCTGCGAAAAGCGGAGAACAGATACACAGAGAATGACAAGGAGGTGTGTGAAGAACTCAACAAGAGATTCCAGGAGGTCTTCACAATAGAACAAGGAGAAGCCCCTGCACTAAATGAGGAGGTGGCAAACCAAGCAACCTTGGAGGAATTTGACCTCACCAGTGATGAGGTCAAAAGGTGTCTGCTGGAGCTGGATGTGACAAAGGCTGTTGGGCCTGACAGAATCTCACCATGGATACTAAAGGAAGGTGCAGAAGCACTAAGTGTGCCACTCTCTATGGTGTATAACAGGTCACTGGAAACAGGAGACTTACCAGAAAGTTGGAAGACAGCTAACGTGGTCCCAATATACAAAAGGGTGACAGGCAAGAGGCACTGAATTACAGGCCAGTTTCCTTAACTTGTATACCATGCAAGGTAATGGAGAAGATCGTGAGGAAAAGGCTCGTAGAGCATCTAGAGGGAAATAACTTTGTAACGCACCACCAACATGGGTTCAGGGATGGTAAATCGTGCCTCACAGGTTTAATAGAATTTTATGACCAAGCAACAAAAATTAGGCAGGAAAGAGAAGGGTGGGCCGACTGCATTTTCCTGGATTGCCAAAAAGCCTTTGACACAGTACCGCACAAAAGGCTGTTAAAAAAGTTGGAGCAACAGGCAGGAGTAAAAGGGAAGGTGCTCCAGTGGATAAGGGAGTACTTAAGCAACAGGAAACAGCGAGTAACGGTGAGGGGGGAGACATCAGAGTGGCGAGATGTCACCAGCGGAGTCCCACAGGGCTCAGTACTTGGACCCATCCTGTTTCTAATATATGTGAACGATCTTCCGGAGGGTATAGACTCATTCCTCTCAATGTTTGCTGATGATGCAAAAATTATGAGAAGAATCAAGACGGATGAAGATAGACAGAGACTACAGGATGACCTGGATAAACTGGAGGAATGGTCTAGAAAATGGCTGCTAAAGTTCAACTCGGGAAAGTGTAAGGTGATGAAATTAGGAGAAGGGAGCAGGAGGCTGAACACAAGGTATCATTTGGGAGGGGAAATCCTACAAGAGTCAAATAGAGAGAAAGATCTGGGGGTTGATATCACACCGAACCTGTCCCCAGAAGCCCACATCAAAAGAATATCATCAGCGGCATATGCTAGACTGGCCAACATAAGAACTGCCTTTAGAAATTTGTGTAAGGAATCTTTCAGAACCCTGTATACCACTTATGTAAGACCAATCCTGGAGTATGCAGCTCCAGCCTGGAGTCCATACCTAGTTAAACACAAGACAAAGTTAGAGAAGATTCAGCGGTATGCCACCAGGCTCGTCCCGGAACTGAGAGGATTGAGCTACGAGGAAAGGCTAAAGGAGCTGAACCTCACATCCCTGGAAAACAGAAGAGTAAGGGGAGACATGATAACCACCTACAAAATTCTCAGGGGAATTGACAGGGCGGACAAAGAGAAACTCTTCACCACGGGTGGGACACGAACAAGGGGACACAGGTGGAAACTTAGTACCCAGATGAGCCACAGAGACGTTAGAAAGAATTTTTTCAGTGTCAGAGTAGTTAATAAATGGAATGCACTAGGAAGTGATGTGGTGGAGGCTGACTCCATACACAGTTTCAAGTGTAGATATGATAGAGCCCAGTAGGCTCAGGAATCTGTACACCTGTTGATTGACAGTTGAGAGGCGGGACCAAAGAGCCAAAGCTCAACCCCCGCAAGCACAATTAGGTGAGTACAATTAGGTGAGTACACCGTACATGGGGCCGGTGGCTGACTGGATAGCACGCTGAACGCGTAGTCCTTTGGTCCCGGGTTCGGTTCCCGGCGAAGGCGAGAAACAATGGGCAGAGTTTCTTTCACCCTGATGCACCTGTTACCTAGCAGTAAATAGGTACCTGGGAGTTAGTCAGCTGTCACGGGCTGCTTCCTGGGGATGATGGCATGGAAAAATAGTAGTTAGTAACAGTTGATTGACAGTTGAGAGCAGGGCCGAAAAAGCAGGGCTCAACCCCCGCAAACACAACAAGGAGAATACAACTAGGTGAATACACACACACACACACACACACACACCACACACACCACACACACACACACACACACACACACACCACACACACACACACACACACACGTACACCTCAAATCCAACTTGAGTTTCACGACATATTGGGTATTAATAATGTTCTTGAGAGCATTAACGAACAGTGCGATCGGCAACACAATTCCATTTACTACTTTGCCGATAGCCGGCTCGAGGATATCTCTCGCTATTCCCTCGATATCGAGTGCCTCTCCAAATACACGAATAATTAAAGATTGGCAGTGAACATTATGACACGCCAGAACGCCAATCTGTTCTTACTGTAGTTTTATATCAAGCAATTACGAATTGGTGCCCATGTCCCTATTTCCCTTGAACACTAAAATCGAAGCTAGAGCCTACTCCATGTCCCTACGTAATATTTTCGCTGGTAATTCTGATCCTGGCATCAGCTATATTTCAGGTGCAACTCTTTTTTGTGCAGTTATAAAAAATATCTATTGCAAAAAGATTTGTATTTTATTCGATTATGTTATCACTTATTCGCACTGAAATTCAATTTATCTCACACAGAATGCTGTTAACCAATTGAAAAAAAGAAAATTAAGATCGCAATGAAATCACCAGTGAATTCAGAAATGAGCCAATACTTCGGGAACAATTCGCAATTAGGTTTCGATTGGCTAAGTTAGTTGGAAGAATTAATTTTAAATAAGGACCCTGAATAAAGTTAATAGGAGCTAAATACGCGGGGTAACGAAGAGAGAAACGTCACTATTTGTCACAGAACAGAGAGAAGTTAGTTATTATTGAGGAAGAACATTCAGTGTTCTCTCAGCGACGTCGTGTTCTCTCAAAAACATGGTGTTCTTTCATGGACCAAATGATCGCGAAAGGTTATCAAGGTCTACAAGTGATTTTATCGATTCCGTCTAGCTTTATTGCATTTCCCTTCGGCTTTGCATCGTTTGTCTATTCACACAAATTTGCATGACTCCTTCTATCTTTTTATGTCTCTTTATTTCCTGTCCTTCAGGTATTTCCCAAGTTATTCTTGCTTTATCTTGTATAATACATCTTCACTAGAAACATTTAAAAAATATATAAATTTTGGGCTATCGAGGAAGATGTGGTTCACTAAAAATTTTTTTTGTGTGTTTTGGTAATTTTGGTATTAAACTCTATTAGTTTGTCAGACATAACTTCCCCCATATAAATCCCTTCCTCCCTTTCTTTTCAACGTTTATCCTCTCTCGGGGTTCCTTTGATTCTCCTTCCTCCATGCTTTTCCTTCCTCCTTCCCCTTCTTCTTTTCCTCCTCTCTCCCCCTCTTCCTTCGTCGCCAAAAATGACAAATGAAGCATCAGTTCGAAATGAAAAGAATCCAGACACACGAGTCGGGGTGTTGGTCAGCGTGATCCATACTGGAGCAAGAGACGGAAGGGTTGGTAACTCTGATGCATGGTCCACCCTTAAAGCACACACACACACACACACACACACACACACACACACACACACACACACACACACACACACACACACCACACACACCACACACACACAAGGGGAATTTGCGAAGGAAGAGAGGGATTGAACGAAGGAAGGAAGCTAGAAAGCAGGATGATGGGATAGACAAGGGAGACTAAGGGATTAGCAGAAAGAGGACATGGTGAGGAAGATTAAGGAATGACTGAAGAAGACAAGCAGTAACATAACTAAACTCCAACATCGAAGTTATTATTTTGGTCGGTAGTTGGTCGTTTATTTGATTAGTACAGTACTCGCAAGTACTGTGACTCTTGGTACGAGGTGTGTACTGTAGTACTCGCGAGTGATGTGACCTGAGACCAGAGTGAGCAGAGTACGGTGATGTAAGTCCTAAGATAAGGTCTATTCACTAGACCTTATCCTAGGTCTTTCTATTCTATTCTACTATTCACTAGACGCCATAACCTGAGGGACAAGGTGGGGGGCTCACAATTGCTATGTGTGACCTGGAAATACCATATACAACCTACGACATAACTTTCTCTTCCACTCCTCTCTCATTTCTCTTTCTCTCTCTTCTCTATGTTTCTCTCTCTTGTCTCCTTCTTCCACCTGCACCCAGCCTGCCTCCACTCCAGGCAGGATAAACTCCAGTATTCTGCACCATCAAGGAAGGACAGATAACAAGGGTCATTATTCCCCCACAGTAGCGTGGCTGCCCGCCATTATCAACAACCACTCTGGGCCTGAGCCTTGCGCTTCTACTACAACGTAAGAGGCTTGTCATACACTGCCATTAAAGACACTTTGTGTGATAGTATACTGGTATATATATAGGTAGATTGGTGCGCTGATATCCTCGTATATCGGTAGATTGGTATACTGGTGTCCTGGTATATTGGTAGATTGGTATTCTGATATATTGATAGATTGGAAGGTTTGTATTTTATTATCTATAGAAGTAAGTTTTATTCAAAGCAGCCAATACTAAAGGCTTTTTTTATTTATTTTTCCTAATTTAAAGCCTGATTGTTATCTTGGTTTGGTTTATGGAGGACGTCATTCCAAGTACGAACCTGTTCGCTCGGGCATTCATCTAGTTACTAGTCAAACCCAACGGTGCTTAACCTGCCTGACTGAGCGGTGGGAATATCATTCCCTGGCCAACACTTTCTGCAGATCGACAATTCTTCAATACTCAACACTTTTTAGTTGTGAACTTTCTTTCTGTTGACTACCTACAAATGCAACCACATTAATATTCTCTCTCTCTCTCTCTCTCTCTCTCTCTCTCTCTCTCTCTCTCTCTCTCTCTCTCTCTCTCTCTCTCTCTCTCTCTCCATACTGTTTGCTTTAGAACCCTTTTGATGCGAAGTGCTCTATCCCCATTCTGGGAGATGGGTCACGTAACCCAGAGCATGATAGGCCGTAGTATTGAAACACCAAGGGGGAACTATTAACCCCTTTCTGATGACCCTCATTTCTTTATGGCTCGTCCTTCAAGTTATTTAGAAACCCGTATTAGCCACCGCGGCATCTCCCTAGGTTGCTCGGGCTTGTTTCCACAATCTGTGAACTTGTCTCAGGTTGTATGGTGAATTGAATTCTTTAAAAAAAATGAAGTCTGGCCACCTTTCCATATCTAATCTGTTGTCAAGTCACATATCAGTATGAAGTATGTAATGCGAAATTAGAGACACACTGAGAGACATACTTAGCTCAACCTCTCTCGCTAAGGATTATAAAACCCTTCGAGGCTATGATTTGTATATAAAAACCATGGTGCATCGTACCATAAGAGGTTCACATTATAGTCTACTGAAATTCTTCGTAAGACTAGCATGATAACAGTGTTGACCAGACCACACACTAGAAGGTGAAGGGACGACGACGTTTCGGTCTGTCCTGGACCATTTTCAAGTCGATTGAAGAATGGTCCATTCTCAAGCCAATCGACTTGAGAATGGTCCAGGACGGACCGAAACGTCGTCGTCCCTTCACCTTCTAGTGTGTGGTCTGGTTAACATACTTTAGCCAACAGTTAACATACTCATCGCCTGCAAGATAAAAGCGCTGGCAATCTTGTAATGCCGGATATCCTAATGACATCCTCACGAACACAAGAGTACATCTCCAGCTGGCTTGTGCTGGTGGTGTGAAGAGTCTAACTATTGTACAAGTAGTGAGAAAATAGCCCTGTTCCTGCTCGCAGAGATTATACATGGACGCACATTGGTGCTGAATTACTGCTGTTGTTTACAGGTGTGATGAAGTGTTTTAGAATCTATGAGTGTTGGTGTTGCTGGTCTTGCTGGAGGTGGGGTTAAGGGATGGGTGGCGGAGGTTGGTGGCCTGGGTGGGTGGACTGGATGGATAGACAGGGTGGGTGGACTGGATGAGTAGACAGGGTGGGTAGACTGGGTGGGTGAGATTCCGTACCCCAGCTGTCACTGGCATATCTATATATATTTCTAATAAGCGTACCTATAGTAGGAATATATGTGTGTGTGCATTTTATCTATAATATAAAAGAATATGTATGTATGTATGTATGTCCATTAGGTTCAAATCAAGCAGAAAAAAACAGATCCTCACATTGCTTGCAAGGAAAACATAACCACAGGCTCGTTACTTTAGTAATCAATAATATTTCGCAAACATAAATTTATTAATGAACAAAAAGCATGAATTATTTTGATCATTGACGCGTTGTGAAGCTGCATATCTGTTCGTGTTTTTGTTCTAGAGGGAATATATATAAATAATTTTTTTATGCTGGTAAACTGCTTAATTATCATTTGGGAAAATTTAAACAGAATATGTTTACCAAAGTTGTTCATTAAGTGTGTTAAATATAATTATTTTATTATAAAAAATAATATAAATTATTCAATATTTAACTAAAATATGTATTTAGTAATACATTAAATATAGAATGATTATTTAGTTGTTTATCAAACATAATATAATTTGTAACTGATTATCAGAAATATCTAAATTATTTATACAAAAATATTATGTGTTTATTTAGTAAAAAAAAGCTTATTTTTTATAAAAATAAACACATTATTTAAATTAATAATACATAAAAAGTAACATATTTTATTTTTATTAGATCCCTGTAATATTATAACTATTAGGTATTTATCGAAGGGGGACCACCTCTGGTACCATTGTAGAGATCCATTGCCTTGGGGAAGAGAATAAAGAGCATTGAAAATATTTTAGTATTTTATATTGAAGCATTTATTTTGCCCCAAGTATGCAGAATTTCCCGGCATTCTAAATCATTTGTTTATTAAATGGAGGAATTAAAAAGAACTGCTCCCATCTTTTTGCTTAATTAGGAAGACAATGAGGAGCTCACCAACACACATTTATGGTTAATGAATGGCAATTAATCAGTTTAAAAAAATACCTTAATTAGGCCTTTTTTTATTTGTCATTGAGCGATGACAGATGAAAAATTTCAACATTCAAATTAAAATTTTATATATCTGATTATTTTTTTACATTTTTATGCATTTCTATATTCGTGTCTGGCTGCAGAGAGACTTTGTCATATTTTAAATGGCATATATAAATACTGTAATTCTTAATTTTTATATTAACCTAGCAGTTTAATCGATTATTTGATTCAACATATAATTATTCAAATTTATTATCTGAAAGGCTATTTAGACCAATGGCTTTCTTGATAGTTATCTTTTATATTATTGTAGATATCAGTATTTTAAAAAGGCTTTTGTCACGACCCACTAACAAGCTTTCTATGTACTCTACAAGGAAGGCTCTTGTTAGCATCACATCCCTAATCCTCCATTGTCTCTAGCCACACCTAAACCATCACTCTCCCTAGCCACACCCCCGCCACACCTCCAACCACCACTATCCCTAACCAGGCATCCCATTCGTCTAGTATCAACACATCACCAAATAACACGGAGTTAGTTTGCAAGTTTTCTTGTTAAAAGTTGAATCTGCAAAGTCCTCCAGCCCAAACACCCGCTACAAAGTGGCTACGAGAGTTAAAGATTAAATTTGAGTGATCTCGAGGCCATGTTTGTCGCTGGCCCAACTCTGTCAATGATGATCCGTTGGAGCCAATGGCTTTGCATCTCGTATTATCTGTACATCTGTTAATGTGAATGGAGTTTTGTCCGATCCTGTGATAATGTGCTAGGAATTTTGTCCGATCCTGTGATAATGTGCTAGGAATTTTGTCCGATCCTGTGATAATGTGATTGTAATAGTATCCATACTACCGACAGCTAATGAGCAGTGTAAATAAATAAGATATTCCCATTCATGACAGTATATGTAGCAGA
>WNGS01163813.1:4902267-4950005 GCA_020271785.1 Procambarus virginalis | reverse complement strand
TAAGGGTAGGATTTATAGCGAGTAACGTAAGGGGCATTGATATTATCGGGTGTTATTCGCAAAACCATTTTTCAATACTGCATAAATCGTCCAATAAGCTGGAAGCTCACTGGTTAAATCGTCCAGTAAGCTGCAAGCTCTCTGGGATTCGTCCAATAAGCTGCTAGTTTCAATAGGTAAATGTTCCAATAATCACGAAAACTCACTTTTTAATTAATTCGATAAGCAAAATGCTCTCTTGTCAGTCTGTTTAATAAACTTGGCACACATGCTGAAAAATATCGATCAGTAAAGTTCAAACTCATTAAACAATTCGTTCAATGCAAACATGCTGAATTTATTTGTTCAATTACTGGTAAACTGATTTTTTAAACCACCAATAAGCTCGGATTTCGCTATATATTTTTTCATAAATGAGGTGAACGTGTTCGTTAACTCGTCCAGTATATGGCGAGTTCGCTCGCTAACTCGTTTATTATTCAGTGTTTTACAGAGAACTCGTTCGCTAACGTCGTCCCAATATATGCAGCAAACTCACTCGCTAACTCGTCCAATATACAGGGAACTGGCTCAGGATTAGAGGGTTAATGAAGAGCAATGGTCGGCCCGTCAATCTCTGGTGTTGACTGACTGGCGAGGGGGTGTCGTTAACAGGTAAGTAAAGGGTATTTTATTCATGCCTGGGCCCCTTTGCCTGGGGATCCTACCCTATGGGCGGGTTAGAGGGAGTTGGGATTGGTGTGGAGAGGGTGTGGAGAGGGAGGTTGTGGGAAGGGTGTTAGGGAGGGTGTGGGGGGTGGGTAGCAGGTGTGCAGGGATTAGTGAGAGGTGTGGGGGAAGAGGTGTGTGCATGGGCCAGGTAGGTGAGGGGGCTAGAGGGTAGTATGGTATGAGAGGTGAGACTGTGGTGGGCATCGGTAGATGGGACAGTGTGAGACGCGTTGCATCAGGAGTAGTGGGGAGGCATCAGGGATGCGTGTAAGCAGACGAGGCTGTGTAGGAGGGCACAGTGGGTGTGGGAGGGTGACAGAAGGTGTGGGAGGGTGAGCACAGGGATGGGTGTGGGTAGGCGTATGGGCAGGTGTCGGGAGATTCGAGCGGACAGGAGGGTGCCGACAGAAGCTCAGTCTCGCATGGCTCCACACACCGTCTCCTATGGACCTCACCCGGAGGACTGCAAGGGATGGATTTGCTTGCCAGCGATAGTATGGAGGAAACCAGTCCTGAGCACTTATGCGCGTGGTGGCGGTGGTGGTGGGCACTGGCAAAAGAGCTCGAGACCGAGAGCCGTAGGATCCATACCAGAACAGGACGGTGTACCTGCAAGAAGAGGAAAGGGCCAGATGATTGGCAGTCCGGCATCGAACAACCGGAGCAGATCACAATAGGGACGGGAATACAGACACACTGTACGAGAGCACTGAAGGGATGGTCTTGCCCGGCATATGTAACACTTCCCTAAATAACAGAAGTGGAGAGTTAAGAGAAGAGAACGACAGAGAAAGACAGAAAAGGAAATAAAAGATGAAAGAAAAGATAATAAACAAGGAATTGGTTGATGATGAGCATAACCAAGTGAAGGAAGCGTCCCTTTCCACTCCTGGAAAGGGACAGAAAGAGAGAGTGTGGGTAAATGAGGGATTGGGCTGGAGAACAGGAGAAGATGGAAGGGGGGGGGGGTGGGGGGGGCTGAAGAGAAAGATGCAATAGAAGGAGAAGAAGAATAAATAGAGGTAGGGGAAACCAATTGAGAAAATGAGTTATAAAGGGCAAGGGAGAGTTGGCAAGTTTAGGAGGAACGGGAGAAAGATAGGGAAGAAGGGAGGAAATAGGGTTTTAAAGAGAAGGGAAGGGAACTATCAGGGGGAAAGGCGCCAAACCATTACGACTATATAGACTTCGGGGGCAGAGGGGTCAGGAAAGGATTGGGGATGGGACGGGGGGAAGGAATGGTGCCCAACCACTTTGGACCGGTCGGGGATTGAACGCCGACCTATTCGCCGTTCGATTCCTGTGAGGGGGACAGACACTGGCTGCCACACCTTTCTTTCCAACCTATTGTCTATGTTACCTTGCAGTAACTAGGCACCCAGGAGTTCAACTACTGTTGGGTTGCATCATCGGAAATGGTCATATATATATATTATATATATAAATATATATATATAATATAATATTATAGTCTATAATATCTCTATATATATATATATATCCCCTGAACCCATTACTGGTGTACATTTCCCATGTATTAACATAACAAAGAAACCACACACCAGAAACCCATTACAGCAGGATCATGTAGGATACACAGCCATCCTAGATGCCAGACCAGATTAAATGACCAGATTTCATTTACGTTTCTCGTGAAATTAGATATCACCTTTGTTACTAATTATCTAGGTATATAAGCGTCGCTTAAAAGCCACTATATCGTTTCATGAGATTTAGTTATGATTCTCAACACTTCTACGGGAGAGATAAACAGAACCAGACAGAGATAACCAGTAGGTAGAAAGAAAGTAGAAGAACAGAATCACAGTTTGACTGAGTGAAAAGACAGAAACCAATGATTAACACAACAGGAGAGCCTCCATAAAAGCTATGAAAAAAGCATCCTTTTCCCCTTTAAATGTGTTTTTTTTTTAAGATAATCATAAAATAGTAAATAGTCGTCACGAAATACGAAAGCATTTAACGAAACATTTATGTAACGAAAACATACAATTGTTCTGAGCTGTTCTGGAAGGGGGCCGCCTGACAGCTGGGTGCACCGACAGCGCCTCGGATTCGTAGTCCTGAGGTTTCCGGGTTCGATCCCTGGTGGAGGCGAGGGAGGAGACAAATGGGCAAAATGTTTTCTTTCACCCTGGGGGGATGCCCCCTGTTACCTAGCAGAGTAAATAAGTACCTGAGAGATAAACAGCTGCCTGCGGGCTGCTTCCTGGGGGGTGTCTAACAAAAAGGGAGACCTGGTCGAGGACCGGGCCGCGGGGCTGCTAAGCCCCGCAAATCAGTCTCAAGATAACCTCAAGATAACTACCGTCACAAGAACAGTCTCTCCCCACGATGTCTTCATCCTGTCTCGTGCGTCACTCATCATTCCTCACGTCAACTCATGAGTACATTCATCTCTCGGTGTTCCACTTGGATCTTGGTGTTCCACTTGTACCTCAGTGTTCCGACCTACAGTCACAACATATGAAGAGAAGGAGGTCAGCATAAGGATTTGGGATGGGGACCGGGGAATGGGAATGGCACCCAGCTCACATTTGGACGGTCGGGGATTGAACGCCGACCTGCATGAAGCGAGACCAGACGGCTCTACCGGTCCCCCCAAGGGTAGGAAACGAGGAGAGAGAGACGACAGAGTGAGGAACCGGAATAGGTTAAGATCATAGTGAGAGAGGGGATGAGAGAGGGGAAAAAGGAGTATTGAGAAGGTTGAGAGGGATAAAACAGGTTAGATATTATGCATCGCTACCCGACAGTTACTGCAAAATGCTTTTTAAACTGGTAAGACACAAGTTTTAAATATTGTGAGGAATTCAAGGCCAACGGAGGGCGAGTTCAGCCTCTAGGGGGTCAAGAGAGAGGGGCAGGCAAGGAATGCAGTCGAGAAGGGAGGAAGGGTGATAAAGAGGAGACGAGGAAGATAGAGGGCGAGAACGACGAAGGGAACGGAATAGAGGACTGACAGGAACGGAGATGAGAAGCAGCTTATAATGACGGACAAATGTCATGACGGAGACTTTTGTGTCTAAGATGGGACAGGTAGGAGAGAATGTAGGGTGCTCTTCGGACATCAAATTGGTGTCTGATAAAGGATGTTACCATCACTGTCCCCCTGTCCCATGTAGAGAGTGGTGGCTCGTTGAGACAGTCGCAGGACAGTAGAGGGCAGGTTATAGATTGCCCTGAAGGACGTGAAGGCTCAGGAATGTGTCCTTGAGGACTTGAAGGATCAGGAATGTGTTCTTGAGAAAGTGAAAGAGCAGGAAATTCACCTTGAGGAAAAGGAAGGGGGTGAGGATTGAGTGTGTGCCTTTCCCCTTTTTGATTCCTTAGGGGAAATTAAGGTGTAAAAAGAGGAAGATAACATTAAAGCTTTGAAAGGAATCAATTTTGGAACATACCTGAAATATGTTCCTTGAGTATAACTCGATATATATTATTATTACGAGTTCCCCCCAATCCCCCCTCTTTCTCCCTCACATTCAGGAACACAATGGCGCCTGAATTCCCGCTCACTCATGAATCATTCATTTGGTAAATATCAAAATTTTTTCCACCCTCTACCACTGCCCCCCACCACCCACCTTTCTCCCAATTCCCCTCCCACCACTCTCCCCTTCCCTCCCCACTTCCTTTCCTTCCCCGTCCCTCAAAGCTCGTATATTCATAAGCAAGTCCCGGACAGTTTTCCAACTCATTATACTTTGACCCATTCTTCTACAGCTGGTTCCTTGTTCGTCCATTCTACACCTCCTCAGTCGTTTCAAACCTATACTAATTCTCTAGTCAGTTTGACTTTTCTCCGGGCTTTTCTAGACTATCTATCCTCCTGTGATTTGGTGTTGGGTTTAAGGCCAATCAACTTCTGTATGGTTGTTAACTCTAAGGTCTGTCACCCTCTCGAATGTAATTAAGGCCTATTGCCCTCTGGAGATATTTGAGGACTTTCAAATCCGGGAGGTAATTAGGACCCTATCAGCCTCTGGGAGGGCTATTAAGGCCCTTATCAAATCTCAGGAAGGTTATTTAGGCCAATCAACTTCTGGAGCACCTGTTGACGGGATGAGAATGTACTCTGCCCCAAGCCCAGACTTTCGGCGTTTTATATTCATCAATATTTGAACAAATTGGCTAAGAAATGAAACGGTAAAATAGCATCGCTTCTAAAAGGGGACAGAAAAGCTATTACAAAAACTACATACTAACAGCACGAACATTACTCATCATTACAATTTGTAATCAAATATGATCATGATTGATGTAATAAGAGAAATGCCACAAATGATTAACTGGAAAGAGAGGAAGACGACTATTTTAATTTCCTAACAAACAAAGCTCCAAAAGTTTATGTTGACCAGACCACACACTAGAAGGTGAAGGGACGACGACGTTTCGGTCCTTCTGGACTATTCTCAAGTCGACCAATCGACTTGAGAATGGTCCAGGACGGACCGAAACGTCGTCGTCCCTTCACCTTTCTAGTGGGTGGTGTGGTCAACATATTTAAGCCACGATATTGTGACTCATCGTCACCATCAAACAGGTATAGTGAACATAGTTAAAAGCTGCCCCAAGGTTCCAGTTCCAGCACCTCTGGAACTGGAACGGCCAAATCCAGAGCTGTCCGTCACTCCCAAGTCCGGCATTACAAGCTCCGTGATAAGTCATTCCTTAAAACAAAATGCAAATATTTATTTGGAAGAAGCAGGCATAGAGGGCAAGTTAATTATCTGGAGGACTGCTAGAAGCCAGTATACTTGGAAGCGATATCGTGACAAGGAGCTGAAATGTGACGATTGAGTGATAGGAATGGTGCTCAATCACTCGGACCACATTCTTCCTCAGGTTTCTGAACGTCAAGAAACTTATCGTATTAAGTGCCCTTAACCTAACCTACCAGAGACACTAAGCAATAAACGGGACAGAAAAAAAGGGACAGACAGGAGAGAGAGAGAGTAGGGAACAAGAAGTTCTGTATATCACACACACAGCCATGCCAAAGTTACTGTCAATTGCACCATTCCCAAGTCAGCCTCCATCGGCTCTTAACGCCCACATGGGGTTAACTGACGGCAACGTAAATTCTACTTCTCCTTGGTCGCCTTCCGAGGTCGTGGGAATAACTTGCACATTTCTTATCAGGAAGTTAGCGAGCACAGGGGTAGAAAACCTTAAGGTTCTTCCCTTTTCCCTTCTGGGACCATTTATCTGTATTTGGACGATCTTAATGTATAATAGTTTTGATGCAGACGAGGAGTCACAATAACGTGGGCTGCAATATGTTGAACCAACCACCACCACTTGAAAGTGAAAGGGACGACGACGTTTTCGGTCTGTCCTGGACCATTCTCAAGTCGATGCGAATGGTCCTGGACGGACCGAAAAGTCATCGTCCCTCCACCTTCTAGTTTGTGTGGTTTGGTCAACTTAATATTTTGATGTCTTTTGCTGTCAAGGTTATGGCCAATCTCTCATTCATTTTTACCGAAATTGAACTGAAACATTTCTGTGTTCTATAACTGTCCTGGGCAGTATTGTCTATCTTTGAGTTATTTATAGTGAAGTGTGTCCAACAGCTCTGTTCTCTCTTATCTCTACCAGGGTCACATGGCATACTTTTCGGTATAAAAATTTGTAATTTCCCAAACTGCGAATACGTGCCCGGAGCCAGAATTGGGGGGGGGGGGGGGGCTGCCACATCATGTGCGTCATAGCGTCGAACTTGGGTTTGTTTGGAATATTTGGAAAACTACAGGGAGGGTTTGGGCAAAATGCGATCCCTCGCTGCTTTCAGTCAATGGCATATTTTCGGTATAAAATTCGTTAATTTCAAATTGCGGATACGTGCACAGAGTCAGAATTTAGCTCACAAAATATGGCTTCAAGGGTCGAATTTGGGACGGTTGGGATATTTGAAACTGCGATGGGGGGCCCTTGGACAAAAGGTGACCCATCGCCGCTCTCAGTAATTGGCATATTTTTGGTATAAAAATTCGTAAATTTCACACTACGAATACGTTCCGAGAGCCAGAATTAGGCCCCAAAATATGGATCAAGCTGCGGCACTTGGGTTGTTTGGAATATTTTGAAAACTACAGGGATGGTTGGGCAAAATGCGATCCCTTCGCCTTGCTTTCAGCAATTGGCATATTTTCGGTATAAATTCGTAATTTCAAATTGCGAATACATGTAGAGAGCCAGAATTTGGGCTCCAAAATATGGCTCAAGAGTCGAATTTGGGATGTTTCGGGAAATTTTGAAAATTGCAGAGGGATTTGGGGAAAATGTTACCCCTCGCCGCTCTCAGTAATTGGCATATTTTCTGTATAAAAATCGCTAATTTCATACTGCGAATACCGTGGCTGAGAGCCAGAATTTGGCTCCAAAATATGCTCATGGGTCGAATTTGGGATGTTGTGATCTATTATAAACAGCAGGGGGGTTTGGTGGCAAAATGCGACCCTCACTGCTCTCAGTAATTGGCATATTTACGGTATAAAAATTCGGAATTTCCAAACTGCAATACGTGCAGAGAGCCAGGAAATTGACTCCAAAATAATGGCTCAAGCGACGAAATTTGAGATGTTTGGGATGTTTCGAAATTGTAGGGAGGATTTGGGCAAAAATGCGATTCATCGCTGCTCCAGTAATGGGCATTTTTACGGTATAAAAACTAGTAATAATTTCAAACTGCGGAATGGGTGAGCAGAGCAAAGAATTTTTCCATCCCAAAATAATGGCTCAAGGGTCGAATTTGGGATGGTTTCGGATATTTGGAAACTTCAGGGGTGTTTAGGCAAAAATGTGACCCCATCGCCGCTTTCAGTAATTGGCATATTTTCGGTATAAAAGTCGAAATTTTCAAACTGCGAATACATGCAGAGAGCCACAATTTGGTTCCAAAATAAGGCTCAAGGGTGTCGAAATTTGGGATGTTTGGGATATTTTGAAAACTGGAGGGAGGGTTTGGGCTAATGATGCTCCATCGCCGATTTTCAGTAATTGGGCATATTTTTGGTATATAAAATCTTAATTTAAAACGTGCGAATACGTACACAGAGCGAGAATTTGGCTCCAAAATATGGTTCAATGGTCGAATTTTGGGATGTTTGTGATATATTTAAACTGCAGGGGGTGTTGGGCAAAATGGTGACCCATTACGGCTCTCAGTAATAGTAATGCATATTTTCGGTATAAAAAATCGTATATTCAAACTGCGAATACGTGCAGAGAGCTAGAATTTGGCTCCACAATATGGTTCAATGGTCGAATTTGGGATGTTTGTGATATATTTTTAAACTGCAGGGGGGTTTGGGCAAAATGTGACCCATCGCCGCCTTAAATAATTTGGCTATTATTGTCGATCTAAAATTCGTTATTTCAAACTGCGAATACGTTGCAGAGGAGCCGAAATTTGGCTCCAAAATATGCTGAAGGTCCGGAATTTGGGAATGTTTGGGATATTTTGAAAACTGCAGGGAGGGTTTGGGAAAAATGTGCATCATCGTTTGCTTTCAGTAATTGGCATATTTCGGTATAAAAAGTCGTCATTTTCAAACTGCGAATACGTGCAGAGTGTCAGAATTTGGCTCAAAAATAAGGCTCCAATGGTCGAATTTGGGACGTTTGGGATATTTTGAAATACTGCGATGGGGGTTCTTGGGCAAAATGTGACCCATCGCTGCTCTCAGTATAATGGTATCCCTTCGGTATAAAACATTTGTGAATTTCAACCTGCGAATACGGGCCGAGAGCCAGAATTTCGCTCCACACATATGGCTCAAGCGTCGGAATTTGTGATGTTTGGGATATTTTGAAAACTGCAGGGAGGTTTGGGCAAAATGTTGACCCATCGCCGCTCTCAGTAATTGGCATATTTTCGGTATAAAAAGTCGTAATTTCCAAACTGCGGATACGTGTAGAGAGCCAGCAGAATTTGTCTCCAAAATGATGGCTCAAGGGTCGAATTTGGGATGGGGGGGGGGGGTGGGGGGGGGGGGGCGGTTGGGATATTTGAAAACTGCCGGATGGGGGGGCTTGGGGCAAAATGTGACCCATCGCTGCACTCAGTAAATGGCATATTTTCCGGTTATAAAAATTCGTAATTTACATAAACTGCAATACGTGCCGGACCGAGAGCCAGAATTTGGCTCCAAAATATGGGCTCAAGCATCAGAATTTGGGATGTTTGGGATATTTTGAGACTGCAGGAGGGAGTTTGGGCAAAATGTGGACCAACGCCGCTCTCAGTAATTGGCATAGTTTCGGTATAAAATTCCGTAATTTCAAACTGGAATACGTGCCGAAGAGCCAGAATTTGGCCCCAAAATATGGATCAAGCGTCGAACTGGGTTGTTTGAATATTTTGAGAACTACAGGGAGGGGTTTTGGGCAAAATGCGACTTCCCCACTGCCTTTCAGCAATGTGCATTTTCGGTATCAGAATTCGAAATTTCAAACTGCGAATACATGCGAGAGCCAGAATTTGGCTCCAAAATATGGACTCAAAACTCGAATTTGGGATGTTTCGGAAATTTTGAAAATTGCAGGGGTGGTTTGGGGAAATGCGACCCCATCGCTGGTCTTAGGAATTGGCATATTTACGGTATAAAAATCGTAATTTTCAAGCTGCGGAAAAAGTGCAGAGAGCCAGGAATTTGCCTCGAAAATATGGCTCAATCGTCGAATTTGGAATGTTTGGGATATTTTGAAAACTGCCGTGGGGGGTTTGGGGCCCAAAATATGGACCCATCGCTTCGGCCTCCTAAATTGGCATATTTCGGGTACAAAAGTCGTAATTTCCAAGCTGCGAATAAGTGCAAAGAGCCAGAATTTGCCTTCCCGAAAATATGGCTCAATCGTCGAAATTTGGAATGTTTGGGATCTTTTGAAACTGCAGGGGGGGTTTTGGGCACAATATGACCCATCGCTAAATCTCAGTACTTGGCATATTTTCCGGTATAGAAAATTCGTGAATTTCAAACTGCAAATACGTGCAGAGAGCAGATTGACTCCAAATATGGCTCAAGCGTCGAATTTGAGATGTTTGGGATATTTTGAAAACCGCAGTGGGGGTTTTTGGGCAAAATGTGACCCAACACAGATATCAGTAATTTGCATATGTCCGGTATAAAAATCGTAATTTCAAACTGCAATGCGTGCAGAGAGCCAGAATATTGGCTCCAAAATAGGGCTCATCGTCCGAATTTGGAATGTTGGGAATATTTTGAAAAATTTCAGGGGGGTTGGGCAAAATATGACCAATCGCACCTCTCAGTATTTGATATAACTCAATAATTATCTAACAGGCATGTAACTAAGTTGGGGGAATGAACGGCCATCCTAATCACTGCTGCTCCTAATCACTGTAGCTATCTTCACTAACTACTGGCTTCATCTCCGTAACTCTAATCATTACCCAACACCGCATTTTCCCCATCTACAGATTGAATTATGCATAACGAACATAAAACAATATAAATTTAACACCACTATTAACGCCATCACAGTCCAGCTAGACCTATTAACCCCACAAACAAATGCATCACGCCCATGCGCATTAACACCACCAATTTCGTTACCAAACGAAAGCTGCTAGCGTTCGTGTAAATTGTAACGTTCGTGTTCTTGTAAATATTGCCAAAACTATCTTCCCTTACCTCCTAATGTTCCTTTCGTTAGCTGACCCAGACATTAGTCGGATGTAATGACTAGTTCAGGCAACCCGTCACTCGTTAGTAGCAGTAGGCATCCATCAGTCTCAGGAGACTGTGGAGTTGCGCTCTGGTTGTCGGTCTGAAGTGGCCTCACCAGGGCGCAAAGCCAGGGTAGGTTGATTCGGGGGAGAAGCTGTTACCCAGGCAGCAGGTCCCCCGAATCAACACGCAGGTGTTCACTCGTTAACACCTGCGTTAAGATACATTAACGCAAATAACGCTGCAAATATTCCAGGCGCTACGAATGCCAGTAACGCTTCACACACGCTAAATTTTAGCGCCCCAGCGCTACTAACCACATGCACTACTCTGCCTCCATACGCTCAAACGCCTCCAAACACGCACATTGCACTACACATTAAATAACGTTGATGATAACACACTTTTTCCCTTTCCTTCTAAACCATGTTCACTACACACTGTATTCATCAGTATACCCATTTTCACTACACACTGTATTCATCAGTATACCCATTTTCACTACACACTGTATTCATCAGTATACCCGTTTTCACTACACACTGTATTCATCAGTATACCCGTTTTCACTACACACTGCATTCATCACACTTACCGTCTTCACTACACGAGGACAACACAAACATTCTACACTACACCCCACCCTAATAACTGCAACCATCTTCACTCCACAGTATCTCTGTAGTGAAGATCGCCCAGGAAAGGAGCCCGTAGCGGCTGTCTAACTCCCAGGTACCTATTTACTGCTAGGTGAACCGGTGCATCAGGATGAAGGAAACAATTCCAATTTGTTTTCGCTTTTGCAGGGAATCAAACACGGGCCATTAGGACTACGACCCCCAGACGCTATCCACTCAGCCACGAGGCCCCTTCACTCCTGTGTGTGTGTGTGTGTGTGTGTGTGTGTGTGTGTGTGTGTGTGTGTGTGTGTGTGTGTGTGTGTGTGTACTCACCTATTTGTACTCACCTATTGTGCTTGCGGGGGTTGAGCTTTGGCTCTTTGGTCCCGCCTCTCAACTGTCAATCAACTGGTGTACAGTTGACGTGTGTGTGTGTGTGTGTGTGTGTGTGTGTGTGTACTCACCTACTTGTACTCACGGGAATTGACAGAGTAGAAATAGACGAAATGTTCACACGGAATAGTAACAGAACGAGGGGACATGGGAGGAAGCTGGAAACTCAGATATGTCACAGAGATGTTATGAAGTTTCTTTTAGCGTGAGAGTAGTGGGAAAATTAAATGCACTTAAGGAGCAGGTTGTGGAAACAAATTCTATTCATAATTTTAAAACCAGATATGATAGGGAAATAGGACCGAAGTCATTGCTGTAAACAACGATGATTCGAAAGGCGGGATCCAAGAGTCAATGCTCGATCCTGCAGGCACAAAAAGGGGACTTTCTGATATACGTAAATAATCTCCAAGAGGGTATAGATTCATTCCTCTCAATGTTTGCTGACGCCAAAATTATGAGAAGGATTAAGACAGAGGAGGTATTAAGACAATATTTTCAAGTGTCTTCTTGAAGCTTCAAGAAGACTTGGACAAGGTGCAGAAATGGGCGAACAAGTGGTGTTAGAGTTTAACCCGAGCAAATGTAATGTAGTGAAGACAGGTGTAGGGAGCAGGAGACCAGATGCAAGGTATCATTTGGGAGATGGAATATTTCAAGTGTCAATGAGAGAGAAAGACCTAGAGGTCGATATCACGCCAGACCTGTCCCCTGAAGCCCATATCAAGAGAATAACATCAACGGCATATGCCAGGTTGGCTAACATAAGAACGGCCTTTAGAAACTTGTGTAAGGAATCATTCAGAACTTTGTACACCACATATGTCAAACCAATCCTGGAGTATGCGGCTGCAGCATGGAGCCAATCCATATCTAGTCAAGCATAAGGCTAAACTGGAAAGGTTCAAAGGTTTTCCACCAGACTAGTACCCGAACTGGAGGGTATGAGCTACGAGGAGAGATTACGGGAATTAAACCTCTTGTCACTGGGAGACAGAAGAGTTAGGGGGAACATGATCGTCACATACAAGATTCTCAGAGATTTGATAGAGTAGATAAAGACAGACTATTTAACACAAGGGGCACTCGCACTAAGGGACACAGGTGGAAACTGAGTGCCCAAATGAGCCACAGAGATATTAGAAAGAATTTTTCAGTGTCAGAGTGGTTGACAAATGTAATGCATTAGGCAGTGATGAGGTGGAGGTTGACTCCATACACAGTTTCAAGTGTAGGTATAATAGAGCCCAGTAGGCTCGGGAACCTTTACTCCAGTTGATTCACAGTTGAGAGGCGGGACCAAAGAGCCAGAGCTCAACCTCCGCAAGCACAAATAGGTAAGTACACACACACACACACACACACACACACACACACACACACACACACACACACACACACACACACACACACACACACACACACAATTTTTATAAATTTATAAAACAGAAACCAGTATATAATTTTCAAATATTTATTTCCGAAATAATTGTTTTCAAATAAATAAAATTAAATGTAAAAATGATAATAATAATACATATAAATATAAAGTTTCCTCACACACTGTGAGCCACCTGGGTGGTGGTGGGGACTGGTGGCGCCCCATCCTCCAGGCAGTGGCTGGTGTCTGGGGCACTCTGTGAGGTGCCCTGTCGGGTCTCCTGTGGGTGACATGCGAGGGCTTCCATCAGCACCTCCACAAGGGTGGTGGTGCTGATGCAGGTGTAGACAGTATGGGTCTAGACAGGGGCAGACTTCTCTGGTTCCCCGGACTCCTCGTCGTCTTGATTGCTTCTCTCTTCGACTCTTCTTCTTTCATAATTCTTCATGGACACAAAGCAAGTTGCGGCGAGACATATTACTTTAGCTGCCCAGTACCAGAATATTGGCTGAGCACCGATGGTGTCCATGAAGGTGATGTGTTCTGCCCCAGCGGCTTCTGATGGCATCTGGACCTGCAGGTAGTACAGGTAGGCCAGGGCCTTGTTGGCATGGTTGTCACCCCACACAATAACGTACCCTAACCACGTGGAGACAAGGCACGACGCCACCCTATACCTAATTACGTATATTAATAACCAAAGATAAAATATCACTATTAACATGACTACATTAAGCACGAGATCTGTCTTGATTTTTCTCACTTGATCCTCCGTGATCTCTTCGCTTAGAACATCATTTTTTCTTATTATAACCTCCTCAGAATGATCCAGGAACTCATTCGATTCCTCGTGGCTCATCTTAAGCTTGCCTACGAGATCCTTTAAACTGTTAAAATCATCCGTACTTTTGCCTTGCAGCTCAACCGTGTCAGTCAGGTCATAAATGCCATAAATCAGGCACACAGTGTCCACTGCAATGATCAACAAAAATATCGCCTCTACAATCCAGATCAAAAGACCTTTTCCTTCTATACCCATTTTGGTGGAGGATAAAGAAACTTTTAGAGGAAAGCGCCAAGCCATTACGACTATATAGCACTTGGAAAGGGTCAGGATAAAGATTTACAATGTATATCAGTATTATGAGTTGACAAATGTTACAAGGTATCATAGATACAAATAATTTAGTTAGGGTTAGAATATCCTGGTCGCTTAGTGTAAATTGTAAGGGTAGTGAAATGACTTGAATAGTGGTGTGTCAGTGTGAATAGTGGAGTGTCAGTGTGAATAGTGGAGTGTCAGTGGAGTTATAGAGTGATGTTGAGTGACAGTGAAGTTAGCGGAGTGATGGTGAGTGACAGTGAGGTTAGTGGAGTGATGTTGAGTGTTAGTGAAGTTATGGAGTGATGTTGAGTGACAGTGAAGTTATGGAGTGATGTTGAGTGACAGTGAAGTTAGTGGAGTGATGTTGAGTGTCTGTGAAGTTAGTGGAGTGATGCTGAGTGTCAGTGAGGTTAGTGGAGTGATGTTGAGTGACAGTGAAGTTAGTTGAGTGATGGTGAGTGACAGTGAAGTTAGTGGAGTGATGTTGAGTGACAGTGAAGTTAGTGGAGTGATGTTGAGTGACAGTGAAGTTAGTGGAGTGATGCTGAGTGACAGTGAAGTTAGTGGAGTGATGTTGAGTGTTAGTGAAGTTAGTGGAGTGATGGTGAGTGACAGTGAAGTTAGTGGAGTGATGTTGAGTGACAGTGAAGTTAGTGGAGTGATGGTGAGTGACAGTGAAGTTAGTGGAGTGATGGTGAGTGACAGTGAAGTTAGTGGAGTGATGTTGAGTGACAGTGAAGTTAGTGGAGTGATGTTGCGTGTTAGTGAAGTTATGGAGTGATGTTGAGTGACAGTGAAGTTATGGAGTGATGCTGAGTGACAGTGAAGTTAGTGGAGTGATGCTGAGTGTCTGTGAAGTTATGGAGTGATGTTGAGTGACAGTGAAGTTAGTGGAGTGATGCTGAGTGTCTGTGAAGTTATGGAGTGATGTTGAGTGACAGTGAAGTTAGTGGAGTGATGGTGAGTGTCGGTGAAGTTAGTGGAGTGATGATGAGTGACAGTGAAGTTAGTGGAGTGATGGTGAGCAACAGTGAAGTTAGTGGCTGAGTGACAGTGAAGTTAGTGGCTGACAGTGAAGTTAGTGGAGTGATGCTGAGTGTCAGTGAAGTTAGTGGAGTGATGATGAGTGACAGTGAAGTTAGTGGAGTGATGTTGAGTGACAGTGAAGTTAGTGGAGTGATGTTGAGTGTCTGTGATGTTATGGAGTGATGTTGAGTGACAGTGAAGTTAGTGGAGTGATGGTGAGTGTCGGTGAAGTTAGTGGAGTGATGGTGAGTGACAGTGAAGTTAGTGGAGTGATGTTGAGTGTCAGTGATGTTAGTGGAGTGATGGTGAGTGACAGTGAAGTTAGTGGAGTGATGTTCGTCATTCTTTCACATCATCATGTGGATCAGTGTATAAAGTCTGGCTCAACTACCTCACTTCTTTCTCTGCTTAATAAAATTTCATTTCTCTTCTTTCTTCCTGGTTGCTTCTGTGCCTAGCAATCAGGATACTATGTGAATCTTTTGAGTATCTTGCATATCGTGATCATACCTTCTGACTTCCTCTCTCTCTCCACCAGCAACTTAATATTTATTGTTTTCTTTGTGAACGATTAAGTGTTTCGTGCCTATTTGTGTTTACCTATTACAGCAACCCATCCTATAATACGTTCTAATTTAGCACGTTACGGTCCCCATCGTACAGATTATAGCGTACTATGAGAAGTAGAAGCTCACAAAAATCCACGCTTTCTATCTATCGGTAGGTTAGGTTAGGTGGGTAGTATGGGCTCGTGCGTTTCTAGTTAGGTTAGGAGGTTGGATTTTGTACGTTGTGGAAAATCAAGAAAACCTACAGTTATCAGAAGACGGAGAAATGACGGCATTTCGGTCCGTCCTGGATCATTATCAAATCGTGTCTGGTACGACTAGATATTGGTCCAGGACGGACCTAAATGTCATTGTTTCTTAATTTTCTGGCATGTGGTTTGGTTATCATGTCTTCATCCACGTTATTGTGACTCAGTCTGCAGACAGGTATCCCCTCTTAATCCGATATCCAACTCTAGTTCAATATTTTCATCCTCCTCAAAAACTGACTACGATCTACGACCTGAGACAAGGATATAATCCTCTTCATCATCCCTACTAAGCTAACCTAACTTAACTAAAACTAACTTAACCTAATCTAAACTAACCTAAACTATCCTAACTTGCCCCGAACCTAATCCAACTTAACAAAATTAAGTGACGTAATGTTGTGTAATATTCAGTGCTCATGCGGTTGATGGCCTTACTGGGAAGCCATGATATTCATGCCTGAACAAGTTCAATTCCCAGCTAGATCTCTCCAACGATCACAACGTCACTAAAAGGATGTGCTAGATTGCCTAACCAAATCTAACCCGCGAATATGAAACAGGAAAATGAAAATGAACAATTAAAGTTTTATGAAAATGCGAGATTAACTTGCCTTGGTTCGGAGATTTTTTGGGGATTTTTTTTGCGATTTTGGGGGGATTATTTGGGCATTTTTTTCATGGGGAATATTTGAGAGATTTTGGGAGAATATTTGTAAGATTTTGGGGGGAATATTTACGAGATTTTCCGGAGGGAATATCTGCAGAGAGTTGCCCTTCTACCTCTACTTCTTCCTCTACTTTGACCTTCTTGTCTGGCTCCGGGAGGTCCATTGGCCTCCCTATGTATTATATATATATATATATATATATATATATATATATATATATATATATATATATATATATATATATATATATATATATATATATATATATATATATATATATTTATTTATACAAGCTTGGGAACTACAGAGGGTAAACTCAGACAAAGAAACAATGTACGACAAACCCAACGTTGAAATTCATCTCTGCCAACAAAGCAAAACAGCTCCGAAATAAGTTGTCTGTTGACGTTGTATTTGCTAATGTTAGATAAACTACAAAAGTAAAAAAAGAAAATGCCAAGGAAAGAACTTTTGGATGAACAATGAATTGTTAAGTTGAGTAAAATCTTGTCTTTTGCACCTTTTCTTAAACTTGTGTATTACATTTTCCTTTTCCCATCATCCTTCATCAGTACTTGTCTCCCTACCACCTCCCTTTTCTCTTCCACTTCCTAATTCACCTCTTCCTTCTAATTTTTCCCTTTTTCTCATCATTCTTCTTTTCATCTTTCTTCGTCTTCTTCTCCTCCTCCCCTTTATTCTGTTACTTACATCTTCCTACTTTTCATGTTCTTCCTGTTACTCTCGCCCATCCTCTCTCCTGTTCCTCAACTTTCTCATATTGCTTCTCATTCTTCTCCACTTGCCCCTTCCATCTCCTTATCATCCTTTAGCCCCTTATCATCCCCCTCCTCTTTCCTCACCATTATACATGTCTTTATTAATATATTCCTCCTTTTCTCTCCCTGCATGCGACTCTTCCACTTTATACTTCTTCCTCCTCTTCCACTTTCTTCTGTTTCCCCCTCTTCTTCCTTCCTTCTTTCCCTATTCCTTCTTCCTCCTCCCATCCCCTCCCTACCTGTCTTCCTCTGCAGCACCAGCCGTGTCATTCTCATTATTCATTATTCACGAACCTTAATACTTTACTCTGAATACACCGCCGGTGAAAGGAAAATGTTGGCCCTTTTTTATAAATCTGTTAATTTGTATTCATTGCCAGCGTGGTTAAATATTGTCTGGAGGGATGAGTAATGCCCGAGGCTCACGCGTGTGTCAGAGGAATGAGGGAATGTTGTAGTGTGAGTGAGTGTAAGTAGAAGGGACTTAAATGTTGGGATATTAATGGTTGGTATACATTTATTCCATATTATTCCATACTATTAGCACAATCAAGTAACTGGAGTAACAACATTGAAAATAACTGAGCGAGAAACGATAACTTGTATAAGTTGAAGCTTTAAAAAACACAGGATCTCTTTGGTATGGAATATTGCTTGGCTCTCTCCTCCCCCTTCAAGGTAGGCGAGAAATCTGAGCAAGGAAATATGAAGGGACTCTTTTTTCCACCCCACATGGAACCAGTTAGGCTTTTTTACTTCGTGGTATCGCCTCAGTGCGCGCCACTAGCACAAGGAAAACCCAACATACTGAAGTGAGAGATATGATAGGAAGAGAGGAACGAACACAACATCATGTACATGTGATATCAAAACTATTAGATAACGTGGACTGAACTTGCCAGGCTTTTCAACCATATGCTAACAAATGTAAGAAATATTGCTAGAATAAAGACTGAAACTTCCACCAGGAAGCTTGGTAAGTTCCTGTAAGAGTTACTGAATTAGCTGGGTTTTTGGTGGCTGGGTTAGGTTAGATTAGGATAGATTAACTTGACTCTGTGGATTACTAATGCACAATTCAGTCAATCACCATATAGTACCAGAACAATTGTGCAGGTTCAGTAAGATTACAACTCTCGAAATCCATCACAGTTAAGACTCGAGTATATATTTAATAAGACATTTATATAATTGACACTATTTCCGTGTTACTCTTCGTGGTCATTAATATTTTGGATTTACTTTTAAGACTAACGTTGATACGTTTCATTTTATTGCAGGTAATATTAATATTTATAAGTTGCTCTATATTTAACATCATTTGTATGAATGTACTTGGATTAGCATCATTAAATACTTTGTATTGGAGAATACTAATACAAAGTTGGAATACATCATGATCAGGGGGAGCAACTTACGAAGTTAAAATATATAATATTTTTTCCTGCAACTATTTAGTAAATCTTTTTCACAAAATAAATAGAACATCCCACATTGGTGAGCGGTTTAGGAATTAGCATCCACTGACATCACTACTCTTTTTGCAGGCGAGGAATCACAATAACGTAGCTGAAGTATGTTGACCAGACCACACACTAGAAGGTGAAGGGACGACGACGACGTTTCGGTTCGTCCTGGACCATCTCAAGTCGATTGTCGACGTAAGAATGGTCCAAGACGGACCGAAACGTCGTCGTCCCTTCACCTTCTAGTGTGTGGGGTCTGATCATCACTACTCTTCTGGACGAACATCTGTGTAGCGAACACTACGCTTTAGATTATTCCAATGGCTGTATAACTTGGGGTCAAGCTTAGAGCTGGGAAGTCATAGCTCAAGCTGAAGCGTAATACCTTTAAAACCACTGGTATTGTTTCCTTAAATAATAATCTCGAAACAATATAGACTTAAAACTTGGTATTCCTCACCGAGCACTGTAATAATTGTGTGGTTTATAGCCCTCGTGGTACACGTTCCGTGGGTTAATGCTTGGGTCTCGCTCGTATCTCAACAAGAATCATATAAATGAATTTCAATGTTGAAACGAGTTCTCTAGTGCATAAAATATTTTATTTCCCCCTTAAGGATGTTTATATGACTTGAATTGTATATTTTGATGTGGGGTACTACATTTTTTTTTCCAGGTGACAGAGATGTAAAGTTTTACAGATGTAATATATTGGGAGACTTTTCTTTGTCGTAAATATGTATATTCATTTCTTCATGCCGTGTGTTTTCACTGATGAGGATTTGTAAGTCAGTTCTCGGTCTGCGAGTTTTCAACTGTGCGTCGTCGAAAGTATCACCGGGAATCGAACCCGGACCCTATGATTACGAATCCAGAGCGTTGTCCACTCAGATATCAGGGCCCCCTCTCGTGTGTGTGTATAATTTATGAATATTGTGAATAATTTTGTATAATTTACTAGTGTGTGCCCCGTTTAATCTGTGTGCGTGTGTGTACGTGCGTGCGTGAGTGTGTATGTGTGTGAATCTTTTAGTGAATGAGAAATAAATTGTATAAATTCAATACACTAGATCACTGATGGTAAGAGGCGTGACCCGGGAGATGAAGCTCGTCCCCCACAAGGACACACCAGTGTGCCTCATCTCTCGATGCCATTTACCCAAACGGAAAAATAATTTAGACGGCTCTCAAATAACAGACGCAGGAAGCAGCCAATCAACTAGCCGGTCAGAGTGTAGAGACGCCGTGAATAGACCAATCATATAGAAGGAAAGGTCTCACAGACGTCGTAAAATGGAGCCAATCAGGCTTGGTGTTTGGTCTTTATGGGCATGAGAAATGGATCAAATATTTGGGCCATTTGATCCTAATGTGCCATCAAGCATTTGACACTTAAGGTGTCAAGGATTGTATATGGTAGGAAAAATGTAAGGAGTTGGAAATCAATGAAGACATATGAGGAAATGTATGTAAACATTATTAACAAATTGAAATGTTTTAATGTAAAGAGAAAACTAATTTATAAATGTGATCATGTAAATATATTATATATATATATATATATATATATATATATATATATATATATAATCTATATATATATATATATATTATATATATATATATATATATATATATATATATATAATATATATATATATATATATATATATATATATAATGTTATAAATGCTGATGCGTGTTAAAGTAGGGGATCTAATGGAAAAAGAGATTCCAATATTAACAATGATGATCCCAAGTTATAAATGGGTATCTAAAGTTAAAATTGGGAATCCAGAGGTAAATATTTTCTTAATGTTATAAATGGTGATATAATGTTAAAAGAGGAAGAACACACTATATGTTTCAAACTGATGACATTTGGTTCAGCTTCGTGAATCATGAGGGATTACTTCACCACACAACAAAGGACTCTCTGTATAAGTCAGGGTTGGTGGGAGAGTGGCAGAGGCGACGGAAGAGGAATGGGTTTAGAGAGGAAAGGATGGGAGGGAATGGGATGGAAGATTGGTGTATGTGTATGTGTGTTTATTAGCTCTTTGTGCCTGTAGGGGTCGAGCTGATAGCTCGTTCTCCTAAGATTCCCCTTATCCTAACCCCTAATTCCTCCCCTTATCCTAACCCCTAATCCTAATGTCCCCTTATCATAACTTACCAGAGGACCCAAATAGAAAATTGGACATTATTTCCAATTTTGCGAGCTGTTACAATTTTCTTGCACGACGATTTTTGCCCTTGGATAGAGTATACGTCAAAATGCGACGTTCTATTGGGGAGGACGAGTTGAATTGCTCAAGTCGTACGTTTCGAGCAAATAGAATGAGGCATAATAGAATAGGTTAAATATATTTCTAAACACAACTTAAAAAAAACAATAGCATAAGATTCATTGACGACTCATTGCATTACCCAATAGGAGCTAAACTCAGCAAGCAAGGTGCATTACGCAATAGATGAGTGGAGAGGCGGCCCAGAAGCTGAAGTACGTTCAGCAAACGCAGCTAGGAAAGAACAGACACGCGTCGCGCATACATCACCTCGCGCACCGACAAACTCTGCCAAATCGCAAAACTTGACGCAAAACTTGACAGTGGAAGTTCTCTTCTCCAATTCCCTAAACTGAATACACAGGCAGACTTCCCCCTTCCTCTTCTCCTTCTCTAGTCCTCCTCTTAATGTATACACAAGACGGCGTACCCGTCTATATATATATATATATATATATATATATATATATATATATATATATATATATATAATATATATATATATATATATATGGAAGTTTATGATATCCCTACTAGCGTAAGGAACTTGTGAAGGAGCCCAATAGCTGCAGCAGTCATAGATCAATATGAAGTAGTTTCAAATTATGTACTGTGTTAATAAAGTAGATCTATTAGTGAGAAAATATCCTCATTACTAATTTAACGTCATGAAACGCATTTCTTTTAACATCAAGCAAAAGTTGTTAATCCTTGCCCTTTTTTGCCACAAACTTTAGAGGCGTAGTTAACATAGCCTCCAGAGTATTTCAGCTTCCAGTGGATGTTTGAGGCAGCTTATAAATGTTCACAATTCTTACTCTGAGGTAAAATGGTCACAAATAAAGCGTGCATTAACTTTAGGATGCCTTTAGGAATATTACCGCGCGGCCAGTACAAAAAATTACTGTAAAACGCTCCATGAATGTTGCTCCAGAGAGACCAGAAGGGAGTGCCAGCCTGAAGTTCCACAGCCCCACTGCCAAGAGTAATGTGCGAAAGATACTGTTATTTCCTGCAGATGTATATATCTGCAGGGCCGTAAGGACCAAACTCTTCCTCCCTCCGCCAAGCGTTCAGGATACTGTAACCACCTCACCAATGTCGGGGTTCGAATCCTCGGTGGGTCTTTCACTCAGCGAGGGGTCCTCAGGGATTTATGACTACGCGTTCATGCAACCTTAGTGTCATTTATATATATATATATATATATATATATATTATATATATATATATAAATGTATAAATATATAAAACTGAGGTTGTGAGTTTTCAGTTGTATCTAGTCCTGGGACCATTCAGGCTTGTTTGCATATATATATATATATATATATATATATATATATATCTATATTATAATATATATATATATATATATATATATGATAGTGTCAGACCAGGAGGAAGAAATGAAACAAGAATTCCTAAAGTACTTTCGTATATTACTATTCTTCAGAAGGAATTCCTTCTGATTCATTCTGAATGTATTAATATACGAAAGAACTTAAAGAAATTCTTGTTTCAATTCTTCCTCCGTGGTCAATTCTTCCTCGGCAGTGTCAGACAGTGGTCTGACACGTTCCCTTTTTCATCACGTGTTTCGTGATTTACACACACACACACACACACACACCACACACACACACACACACACCACACACACACACACACACCTTTGCTGAGCACTCTCCTTACTGCTCAGCAAAGGAAAGAAAAACATCTTCTTTAAAGTTCACGTAGTATTAGTCTCATGCAGGGCTAGGCTTGTTCTGACAGCCCATTCCCGAACTGTCAGAAAGCCAAGTATATTGGAAACTCCTCTGCATTGCCAATGCCCTAGGACATGAAATGTTTGAAGAGATTCTTGCCAGTTCTGCACAAGAAAAGTCTCACTAGAAGGCTTGGTTGGGGTGGCCAGAGAGGTCAGCAATGTATTTTATATAGAGTTCCGTTTGAAGTTCTCTGTGGACATGAAACACAGAGACAGAGAAGGAGGATGTTGAGCTTCTGGCGATGAGGAGACAATAATGGTATTGTCGAGAATATGCGGCGAGTTCATGTATTTGCTGAGGTACTCGGCCATGTCAGCGTGAAGAACATGGGGCCACATCTTCTCTACACACACACACACAGCTCAGTGACTTCTACAGCTTCACAACTATGGCCGACGCTCCAAGGGTCCCCCAGTGATCTCCCAAAATCTTATTTGTGGCAGGACACAACTTATCACACATGGTTGCTGAAATTGTCCATCCTCTAAACATGTCTTAGAGAATATTTTTCACTACTCACTATTCTCATAACTGCAATATCCTCGTTACCTATTACGAATTATTAGGGTTCTCCCGAAGCTCTTGAAATCTGCTTTAGGCAAGATGCTTTGGTTCTATTGTAAATTATTTGAATTTGTAGTTCAAAAATGGTCAAATTTAGATAGATGGGATTTGATAGTCCGTCCTCAAGCCAGCTGGCTTATGCATTAGCTAACTCCTATGACGCATTAATTAATTTAAAAGTACTGTGCAATCCAAATCTATAATTTCTCATCAGTAATTAACATATGTTATCTAGCAATCTCTAACACACCATGGAGGACAGATGATATTTATATAAGCTGGTTATCATTATTAAATGAGATCAGATAAATAGTAGTTTAATAGGCAGTGCATTGAGTAGGACAACAAATATATTGGAGGTTAATAGGCAGAACATTGGTATTACAAATCCCGAATAATTGGCAGTATAATACGCCGATTAATTGATTACCCACTTTTTCACTAACAAGCATTTATTGGTGAAGCTGTTCCCAAATGTTCCCTAAAGACCTCACCTTTGACCAGTGTATGTTTGTAGCGGTATTCGGCTGCATACGGAAGTAAATTACACGGATTCCATACTGATTGATCTCATCAGTAGATCTNCTCTCTCTCTCTCTCTCCATCTCCCTGCTCTTTCTTCCGTCGAATTATCTGCACCACCTTCAGCAACCATCTCGGGTTCCTGCAACGCCTGAGGGATCCTCATTACCATGAGTATTGTCTTCCGTTGCAGATCAAAGGAGAGCTTCACCTCCTCTCGGTGGCATTGCCTGTGACAAAACTCTTCTGCGGGTTACATTACGAGGGAGACAATGATTATTATAATAGGGAGAAGGAGCAAAGAAAACGAAATAATAATAGATAAATTAAAAAATTCCTTGCCCGTTATAGAAATAGAAAACTGAAGATATTTTCTTTATTTGTTAGATGAGAGAATTTTTGGGTTGCTTATATGATATTGATATTAGCATATTCTGTGTGTTGGGTGTGTGTGTGTACTCACCAATTTGTACTCACCTATTTGTGCTTGCGGGGGTTGAGCTTTGGCTCTTTGGTCCCGCCTCTCAACTGTCAACTGGTGTACAGGTTCCTGAGCCTACTGGGCTCTATCATATCTACATTTAAAACTGTGTATGGAGTCAGCCTCCTCCACAATACTGCCTAATGCATTCCATCCGTTAACTACTCTGACACTGAAAAAGTTCCTTCTTACGTCCCTGTGGCTCATGTGGGTACTCAGTTTCCACCTGTGTCCCCTTGTTAGCGTCCTGCCAGTGTTGAACAGTTTATCCTTGTTTACCCGGTCGATTCCCCTGAGGATTTTGTAGGTGTGATCATGTCCCCCTTTACTCTTCTGTCTTCCAGTGTCGTAAGGTGCATTTCCCGCAGCCTTTCCTCATAACTCATGCCTCTTAGTTCTAAGACTAGTCTAGTGGCATACCTTTGGACTTTTTCCAGCTTCGTCTTGTGCTTGACAAGGAACGGGCTCCATGCTGGGGCCGCGTACTCCAGGATTGGTCTTACATATGTGGTGTACAAGATTCTGAATGATTCCTTACACAGATTCCTGAACGCTGTTCTGATGTTAGCCAGCCTCGCATATGCTGCAGACGTTATTCTTTTTATGTGGTCTTCAGGAGACAGGTTTGGTGTGATATCAACTCCTAGATCTTTCTCTCTGTCCGTTTCATTCTGTGTGTGTGTGTGTTTGTGTGTGTGTGTGAAACAACACTGTTACGGGCTGCTTCCTGGGTGTACTCACAACTAGGTGAGTACACCCAGGAAGCAGCCCGTAACGGCTGTCTAACTCCCATGTACCTATTTACTGCTAGGTAACAGGAGCATCATGGTGAAAGAAATTCTGCCCATCTGTTTCCGCCGGCGCCAGGAATTGAACCCCCGGATCACCCACAGGACTACGTATCCAGCGTGCTGTCCATTCAGCAACCAGTACCCAAAGTGTGTGTATGTGTGTGTGCGTCCTAAAAGAACTGACGATTTTGTTTAGTTGGTTTCAGTTGGATGGTCCCACACCCTTTACAGCCAACCGTAAAACAGATCAGAGGGCGCAGTGGGACCACCGGACAGAGTTCTAAACACTATTAAAACCTCTCACTTGAAGACTACCACCGACAGAGACCAGCGTCACTCCTAAACTGGGAGGCAAATGGTCCAGGACGGACCGAAACGTCGTCGTCCCTTCACCTTCTAGTGTGTGGTCTGGTCAACTCCTAAACTAATCATTGCTCTCGCCGGTAACATCCTGATGCGAACATTCAAGCATTTTTTATATTATTTTTTAACAAATACTCCTTAGTAAAAGTAAAAAAAAGTACACACACACACACACACACACACACACACACACACACACACACACAGACTGGGAGAATGGGGACCCACATGGTGGTGCAGATACGTGGAGAGCTAAACTCTTGGAAGTGGCAACAAGGAATTTTCTGAGCCAGCATGTCAAGGAACCCACAAGAGTGAGAGGCAATGATGAACCAGCTAGACTCGACTTGATATTCACCCTGAATGAGTCAGAAATAAGGGAAGTCAAAGTGGAAGCCCCCATAGGAATGAGTGACCACAGTGTACTGACCTTTGAGTACTTGGTGGAGGTAGGGATAACCTATCCAAGGATGGGAGTGGAGGGAAAAAGACTGAATTACCGAAGAGGAAAATATGAAGAGATGAGGAGCTTCCTCAGAGGAATACCATGGGAAACAGAACTTAGAGACAAGAATGTGCAGGTCATGATGGATTTTGTCACCCAGAAGTGCCAGGAAGCTGCAGACAGGTTTATCCCTGTCCAAAAGGAGAAAAACGAAAAACAACAGAAAAACCCATGGTTCAACCAGGAATGCAGGGTAGCGAAGCAACTGAGTAAAAGAACATGGAGAATTACAGAAATAACAGAACCCAGAGAGCAGGGGGAGATACCAGAGGGCCAGAAATGAGTACCTCAGAGTGAGGAGAGNTCTATATATTCAGACTCTATAGTTCTGCGTCATTGTGCCTGCATGCATTGGTTTGTAGAGTACTTGTGTTTGTAGAGTAATTGTGTTTGTTGAGTACTTGTTTTGTTGAGTACCTGTGTTTGTAGAGTATTTGTTTGTGAGAGTACTTGTGTTAGTAGAGTACTTGTGTTTGTAGAGTAATTGTGTTTGTTGAGTACTTGTGTTTGTTGAGTACTGTGTTTGTTGAGTATTGTGTTTGTAGAGTACTTGTGTTTGTAGAGTACTTGTGTTGTAGAGTACTTGTGTTTGTAGAGTGCTTGTGTTTGTTGAGTACTTGTGTTGTTGAGTACTTGTGTTTGTAGAGTACTTGTGTTTGTTGAGTACTTGTGTTTGTTGAGTACTTGTTTTGTAGAGTACTTGTGTTTGTTGAGTATTGTGTTTTGTTGAGTACTTGTGTTTGTAGAGTACTTGTGTTTGTAGAGTACTCGTGTTTTGTAGAGTACTTGTGTTTGTAGAGTACTTGTGTTTGTAGAGTACTCGTGTTGTACAGTACTCGTGTTTGTACAGTACTCGTGTTTGAAGAGTACTTGTGTTTGTAGAGTACTCGTGTTTGTAGAGTACTTGTGTTTGTAGAGTACTCGTTTGTTGAGTACTTGTGTTTGTAGAGTACTTGTGTTTGTTGAGTACTTGTGTTTGTTGAGTACTTTGTTTGTAGAGTACTTGTGTTTGTTGAGTACTTGTGTTTGTAGAGTACTCGTGTTTGTAGTACTTGTGTTTGTAGAGTACTGTGTTTGTAGAGTACTCGTGTTTGTACAGTACTCGTGTTTGTACAGTACTCGTGTTTGAAGAGTACTGTGTTTTGTAGAGTACTCGTGTTTGTAGAGTACTTGTGTTTGTAGAGTACTCGTTTTTGTAGAGTACTTCTGTTTTAGAGTACTGGTGTTTGTAGAGTACTGGGTTTGTAGAGTACTTGTGTTTGTAGAGTACTTGTGTTTGTAGAGTACTCGTGTTTTGTAGATTACTGGTGTTTGTAGATTACTGTGTTTGTAGAGTACTCGTGTTTGTAGATTACTGGTGTTTGTAGAGTACTGGTGTTGTAGAGTACTTGTGTTTGTAGAGTACTCGTGTTTGTACAGTACTTATGTGTGAAGTACTGTTTGTAGAGTACTCGTGTTGTAGAGTACTTGTGTTTGTACAGTACTCGTGTTTGTAGAGTACTTGTGTTTGTACAGTACTCGTGTTTGTAGAGTACTCGTGTTTTGTAGAGTACTTGTGTTTGTAGAGTACTCGTGTTTGTAGAGTACTTGTGTTTGTACAGTACTCGTGTTTGTAGAGTACTTGTGTTTGTTGAGTACTCGTGTTTGTAGAGTACTTGTGTTTGTTGAGTACTCGTGTTTGTAGAGTACTGTGTTTGTACAGTACTCGTGTTTGTACAGTACTCGTGTTTGTTCAGTACTCGTGTTTGTTGAGTACTTGTGATTGTAGAGTACTCGTGTTTGTAGAGTACTTGTGTTTGTAGAGTACTTGTGTTTGTAGAGTACTCGTGTTTGTAGAGTACTTGTGTTTGTACAATACTTGTGTTTGTAGAGTACTCGTGTTTGTGGAGTACTTGTGTTTATAGAGTACTTGTGTTTGTAGAGTACTTGTGTTTGTAGAGTACTCGTGTTTGTAGAGTACTTGTGTTTGTACAGTACTCGTGTTTGTACAGTACTCGTGTTTGTTGAGTACTTGTGATTGTAGAGTACTCGTGTTTGTTGAGTACTCGTGTTTGTTGAGTACTTGTGTTTGTAGAGTACTCGTGTTTGTTGAGTACTTGTGTTTATAGAGTACTCGTGTTTGAAGAGTACTCGTGTTTGTAGAGTACTTGTGTTTGTACAGTACTTGTGTTTGTAGAGTACTCGTGTTTGTGGGGTACTTGTGTTTATAGAGTACTCGTGTTTGTAGAGTACTTGTGTTTGTAGAGTACTCGTGTTTGTAGAGTACTTGTGTTTGTACAGTACTCGTGTTTGTACAGTACTCGTGTTTGTACAGTACTCGTGTTTGTTGAGTACTCGTGTTTGTTGAGTACTTGTGTTTGTAGAGTACTCGTGTTTGTAGATTACTTGTGTTTGTACAGTACTCGTGTTTGTTGAGTACTCGTGTTTGTTGAGTACTTGTGTTTGTAGAGTACTCGTGTTTGTATAGTACTCGTGTTTGTTGAGTACTTGTGTTTGTAGAGTACTCGTGTTTGTTGAGTACTTGTGTTTGTAGAGTACTCGTGTTTGTACAGTACTCGTGTTTGTACAGTACTCGTGTTTGTACAGTACTCGTGTTTGTAGAGTACTTGTGTTTGTTGAGTACTCGTGTTTTAGAGTACTTGTGTTTGTACAGTACTCGTGTTTGTACAGTACTCGTGTTTGTTGAGTACTTGTGTTTGTAGAGTACTCGTGTTTGTGAGTACTCGTGTTTGTTGAGTACTCGTGTTTGTTGAGTACTTGTGTTTGTAGAGTACTCGTGTTTGTTGAGTACTTGTGTTTATAGAGTACTCGTGTTTGTAGAGTACTTGTGTTTGTACAGTACTTGTGTTTGTACAGTACTTGTGTTTGTAGAGTACGTGTTTGTAGAGTACTCGTGTTTGTAGAGTACTTGTGTTTATAGAGTACTCGTGTTTGTAGAGTACTTGTGTTTATAGAGTACTTGTGTTTTGTAGAGTACTTGTGTTTGTAGAGTACTCGTGTTTGTAGAGTACTCGTGTTTGTAGAGTACTCGTGTTTGTAGAGTACTTGTGTTTGTAGAGTACTCGTGTTTGTAGATTACTTGTGTTTGTACAGTACTCGTGTTTGTAGAGTACTTGTGTTTGTAGAGTACTTGTGTTTGTAGAGTACGTGTTTGTTGAGTACTTGTGTTTGTTGAGTACTCGTGTTTGTAGAGTATTTGTGGTTTTAACACCCCCCCCCCCTCCAAGCACTACAATTATCACCTTCTGTGGTTGTGTAAACCATCCTCAGGTAAACCAGCCACATGTAAACCAAATCACAGGTAAACCAAACCACAGGTAAACCAGCCGCATGTGAACCAAACCACAGGTAAACCAGCCGCATGTGAACCAAACCACAGGAAACCAGCCGCATGTGAACCAAACCACAGGTAAACCAGCCGCATGTAAACCAAATCACATGTAAACCAAATTACATGTAAACCAGTCGCATGTAAACCAAATCACAGGTAAACCAAACCAAAGGTAAACCAGCCGCATTTAAACCAAATCACAGGTAAACCAGCCGCATTTAAACCAAATCACATGTAAACCAAACCACAGGTAAACCAGCCGCATGTAAACCAACCCACAGGTAAACCAACCGCATGTAAACCAAATCACAGGTAAACCAAACCACAGGTAAACCAGCCGCATGTTAACCAAACTATAAGTAAACTAGCCCCAGGTAAACCAAACCACAGGTAAACCAAAGCACAGGTAAACGTTCTGACTGGGTCACCAGGCTCACAAATGTTTTTAAGCAATAATATACACAAATCATTCTGAAGTAAAATTGACAATAATAATAATAACAATATTAATAATAATAATGATAATTAACCATATTAAACACACTAATATTGATAACGAATCAAAGTAATGAAGATAAAGAAAACGAGCCGATATGTTTCCCTCGTTGACAGTAATGTCCTGGACAATACCTCTAATGTCCCGGACAATACCTCGTGTGCCCCTCATTGTCCACCAGGACAAATTGAGGTGGTTGACGGTGGATTAATCCAAAACAAGTGGGTTGGGGGTTGTCCCCATCTGAGGGTCCCCTCCACCCCCTTTCCTGGTCCACCCCCCCTCTATCGTTACCCCCAGGTGGGTCACCCCCCCCCCACCCTCCATGGCAATTACCTCGGGGTGGGGGGGGGGGTATAGTCCTGTCGTTGGCTGGCAGTTCAATAGTGCCTAAGTGGCAGTGTTTATGCCAGGTCAGGTCTGGAGGGCCGGCAGCCTCCACGCTTCGTTATGTGCGCCTTCGATCACTCTCCCGCAATTGTGTGCGACTCTCAATAGGACCGGCGAGTACAGTACAATAGGCCCATCAGGTAATGCACAGGTGGTACTCGGCATGGTTTGAGTGGTGGTAGTCGCTACGGTCTGAGTGGTGGTAGTCGCAATGGTTTGAGTGGTGGTACTCGCTATGGTCTGAGTGGTGGTAGTCGCTATGGTTTGAGTGGTGGTAGTCGCTATGGTTTGAGTGGTGGTAGTCGCTATGGGCTGAGTGGTGGTACTCGGAATGGTCAGAGTGTATTGTACTCACATGGTCAGAGTGCATTGTACTCACCATGGTCAGAGTGTATTGTACTCACCATGGTCAGAGTGCATTGTACTCACATGGTCAGAGTGTATTGTACTCACCATGGTCAGAGTGTAGGTACTTGCCATAGTGGTATTGTTGGGTGAGGTTAGAGTGCGCCGTGGATAGGCCGTTTCAGGTGGAACAGCAAACCAGATTAAATGGACTTGACATTTGCAACAATGGTTATGGAAGAGGACCCGACCTGCAAGACTCAGCCCATGACTAGGTCAATAAAAGTAACGCCAGTGAGCTTAACGGTGAGTTTGACGCAGAGGACCAAAAACCAATCAGCAATAATCGCTGCAAACGCAACAGAGTCGATAGCAATAGCCCCCCCCCTGCTGTCACCCTGGTGAGACTAAGGGCTGCAGGAGGTGAAAGCCGGAGGTGACAGCAGGTCACAGCACACCCAGGCGCTGACGGGTTAAGGTGACAATCCGTCGTCGACTCAAGTTTATTACATCCAGCGGTCGACCGCACACACACGCATTCATAAATGTTTACATGCTCTTCATTCAAAACGAGAATTTTCTCAAATATATATTAATATTATATTATTAGCATATTGTGCATATATAGGTTAGGTTAGGTGTTTAGGTTCTGTTGGCGATTATTTGTTTTTGTAGTACGTGGGTGAAGCATTTACAGCGTTGTGGTTCGAACAAAATTCGTCAGTGAAGCACTTGTTCCGGATATGTTCGAACGTCAGCAGTTGTGAGTCGTGTGTAAACCGCTTTTCATTCATAAACAGGGGGTTTGGCGGGTGCATGGAATCACTTTTGGATCTTTGTTTGGAGGACGGGCTACTTTGTTTCGAGGATGGGCTGTAAGGTGAAGCTACTGACTCTACCTCAGGCTTCGAAGCACGCGACTAGCTCGACTCTCCGGCAGCCAGCTCCCCGTGAAGCGTTGTTAGACGATTAACTCAATTACTGAAGGCTTCGAAGCCCGTAACGCTCGGTTTAGAGCCGTGGCCACCTCTTAACACCAATACAATAAATTCAGTTACTGGAAGCTTGGAAGCACACGAACCTTTACAGCTCTTAAGGCGCCCTCGACCACCAGTACAATAAACTAAATTACCTGAAGCTTCGAAGCACACGAATCGCAACACATGGCCCTCCCCCCTCTGACCCCTCTCTCTCACCCATCCCTCTCACCCCTCCCTCTCACCCCTTCATGCATCGTTCCTTTCTCCCTCTCACAGTACCGTCACGGCGGCGAGGCCATCCCGTCCATATGGTCAGAGGCGCTGTATCAGCACTGGGCTTTGGACTACGAGATTGCAATGGGTTTATCTTAGAGGATTCCCGGGGTTCCGTCCTGGGCGTACCCAGATCCAATCTTGGGCATCGCGCACTTTATTGTGGTGGGTCTCGCCCAAAACTAACTTTATCTGCGAATATATATTCTCAGATTTAAGTTTATTTTATATGTAATTGGGTTTTTCTCGTGGGAGAGGCGAAGTTATCTTGCATTAGGAGGCGGAAAACTTTATGTGGATATTTCCCTTCTCGAGCTGTGTAGTCCATGAGGCTCTTATTCTCATGACTTTTGTTGCTTTACTGCTTTCGTATTTGATGCAATATATATATATATATATATATATATATATATATATATATATATATATATATATATATATATAATATATGTGTGTGTGTTATTGAATATGACCGAAAGGGAAAGATTAATCATTCTAACACGAATCTTCTCAACATTTCTTACGTTTTTCTTGACTGTCGAGGGTAATTGAAAAATTAACTCTCCAAAATTCATTCTTTATTTCTGGTCTGACGCCTGAATGCGTTTCGTAATGCTTATTACATTTTCAAAGACTAGTTTACACATAAAATACATCATACTTATACTCGTTTTGGGTAAGGTGATATGACACATAAGTTTTAGGTGAGGTGACAGAGCTATGCCAGAATACGAATCAATGGGTATAAATTGGGTTTATATACCAACATAGAAGCAGCAAGAGGAAGTATGGGCCAATAGGCCTTCTGCAGTTACTTCCATTCATATGTTTTTCATACCCAATTTATATATAATTTTATAATAATGGGTATAAATTGGGTATGAAAGTAACTACAGAAGACCTATTGGCCCATATTTTTCTTGCTGCTTCTATGTTGGTTCGGCGTCTTGAAGTTGGTAGAATATAGTTGTGTTAATTGGCTGTTGATTGCTGGCGTTGACTTTTTGATGTGTAGTGCCTCGCTGATGTCGAGTCTCCTGCTATCGCTGGAGTCACATTTGGATTGTTATCGTGATCGACGGACTTTACACTCTTAAGCTGTCCTTTGGCCTTCCCTCATTCAAGCTGTCTCTTGAATGTCACATTCACATATCACATTCAGATTCTTCAGTGAATTCCTCAGTCTTTGACCTCATACAAGAAATCTCTTACCCTTCCCTCCACTCCCCTTATAGTCTCTCATACTCCTCCCTAAATTTTATTTGCTTCCTCCTCCTCCCTCCTTCCTCGCTGTCTCGGCTGTCCCCTGAGTCTTGTCCCTTCAGAAGACTTGTGACGTTTTCATTGGTCGTGTGGAAGATGCACCGCCCTCTATTAGAGTTCCAATATTGCCCTTGTCTTTACGGCTTCCGTCTGTCTTCGCACAATGGATAAAGTTTTCGGCCGTCACTCCCGCGATTTCTCTTGCGGGCGACAGCCGCTGGAGTCGTACGAGGGCTTGGCATAGTCTCACGGACGGTCTCCGCCTCTGAGACAGTGACGCCGTGACAGAGGGAGTCACAGACAGGCTCAGGTGTCGAGCGTTGCTTCAGACACAGGTGTTGAGCGTTGCTGCAGACACAGGTGTCCAGCGTTGCTGCAGGCACAGGTGTCGAGCGTTGCTGCAGACACAGGTGTCGAGCGTTGCTGCAGACACAGGTGTCGAGCGTGGCTGCAGACACAGGTGTCGAGCGTGGCTGCAGACACAGGTGTCGAGCGTTGCGTGTCGATTCTTCTATGTCGTACCTCTTTCGAGCAGCCCGGCCTCATCAACGAAGACCAAATGTTTATCAATCTAACCGTCAAACTCTCTGTTTATGAATTACAAAATGTATTACACACGGCTCACAGCTGATGACGTTTGAACTGTTCCACAAAGAGTGCTTCGCTCATGTCCTCTGTTCGAACCGCGCCTCTCTAAATGCCTCACCCACATACTGAAACTATCATCCCATCATCGTAACAAAGGACTGTGAGGTTCGCAGCGTTTAAGTCCAATACTGACTACAAACACTCCTACGTAACACGGTATATGAACTTATAATCCACGTGGCTGTGTTCGAGACTATGACTCGACACGGGCTTCGTTCACTCCTGGTGTAAACACTCACTGAACACACCAATTATAACACCTTACGTATCTATAGACCTAACTATAGTAACTATATATCATAACTATAGCTATAAGTAACTATAGACCATAAGCCCACAATATATATAATATTAATATGACTTTACGTTTCATAATTAACGTTTGTTATTATTCTGTGTGGAAGATCATCTTGTTAACGGATTGTCTGCTGAATAAGTCAAAACTACTAATTTTGTTAAACAAAAAGTAGGTAAATGATTTATTACTTAGCCTGGAGGATGGATTGAAAAATACAAACAATTGCTAACAGAATCTAAACATCTACTCCAATTTTGGTCTTACTAAATTAAAACAAGATAGTTTATTTTTATTTTATACCTGACGCAAATAAATGCACAGGACGTTTAAACTGATGGAGTCATGTGTGTGTGTGTGTGTGTGTGTGTGTGTGTGTGCATGGGAAAAGGAAGGGAATGGGTAGGGGTAGGCCGGCGCTAGACCTAGACTGAGGACACTCAGGTGTTCTCACACGTGTTCTCACAGGTGTTTTAATACGTCGTGTATTCGGTAATGCTGAGGTAAGAGATTGTCTTTCCGAGAAATTTTGTGTAATATATTATAGGATTTTGCTTACAATTTCATTTATTTGTAGGTGTTCTTCAAGTTCTTAATTGGTACTGGAGAATGTCTGAAATCTCCTGCAATTGTCAGTCAAAAGTTTACGGAACTTTTTGCTTGAAGTTTATTAATTGGTGTAGTGATATATGCTGCACAAGTTTGAGAACCGGGCTGGATTATCCCGGGAGATTAACGAGCGGACTTGAGTATTGCCAGCTTAGTAGCATACTTTTATATTTCTCATTAATTACAAATAGCAAGACTTCACTCGGGGCAGGCCTGTTATTTTGCCGCGGAAGGCGGTCCTGTAGAGGGCGAGCCTGTGGTCCTGTAGAGGGCGAGCCTGTGATCTTGTAGAGGGCGACTGGGTTTTGTCTTGTATAGGGCAAACCTGTTTTCTTTTTATTTGGTATCAGTAATACATAAATACACATAAAAAAACAAAGCAACGAAAGAGCCACAAGCAGACTAAAACCGTACAATATAGAGAACATGGAAAACATTGGAGAACATGTAAAACAGAGGAACAACATTTAAAAAAACAGTATACAAAGCAAAGCACAACAAAAACAAACAAAACAAAAAACAGACAAACTCAGAATAGTAAACAAGGCACCGGAGCTCCACGGAACAAGTTGACCATAATCAACAAACAAGCATAAACAAATTGCATAAACACAAAGCAGCAAGGAAGAGACACTGAAGCTCCACCTCAAAACATAAGCACAAAAAAATAATAAATGACAACAATAACAACACAAAGATAAATACATAAAAATACATACATAACACAGCACAACACAAACACAGTCATCCAAAAGGATACTTATCTGGAAACTTAGAATGAGGATACTTCGCACAGTACGCATCCCAAACAACCCATTTACCCGGATTATGGGGCTCTCGGTAACACGTGGGAGGATCCATATAATCCGGAATAACCAGCACTGGGCCCCCCACCACCGGCTTCGGGGGAACGGGGACCCTCGGCACAGGGGCCAGTGGCACAGATGTCTTCCGGAATGCATCCTTCTTCGGGACCACAACTGAGTCATTACTCGCACCACCACCGACAGCAGGGGTAACAACCTCCCATTCCGGCGAACCCGGAATAGGAGACACAGGAGAAGGTACGGAGGCTCCCACACCACCCACCGCCCCCAAGAAAGACGCACTCGCTGCCACCACGCCCGGACCACGCCCCGGCGCCGCAGGCCCACCACCATCACACGCCACAGCAGGTGTCACCGGAGTACCATATTCCCCCACCTCAGCCCAGACGACACCCCGAGGGGGAGACAAACTGGGAGCCCTTCTGGAACGCTTCGACTTTGGGCACACGTCGTCCGAACTGTCGACCTCCCCCAGAGACGCCGCAGCAGGACCACCAGGAGGCCTTGCACGGTCCCGCATTGTCCGATCACGCAACACCAAAGCCACCTCGACTACTGGAGGCACCGGACTACCTACCAACATGGGTGGTAACGCATGAACATCCATTGAGACACTCATCTCACACTACCCCCACCACGCGGCAACGCACCGCCACAGACCTCTGCAGAAGACATTATCTGGAGACGCACCCCCATGGTCCACCAGGGAAGCAGCAGGCGCCGCCCCAACACCCAGCGCTCGCTCCACAGCCCCCGACGGTGCAGGCACAACAACCTCCGCATCACGCACAGAGTCCTCCAGGACCTCCAGAGGAGGGAAATCCTCCTCCCGGAACGGGTTGATACGCTCCTCGGCGCCCGCTTGACACCCAGCAGCCTGATGGCCCGACAAGCCACACTGGAAACAGGTCTGCTGTTGTCCAGCATAAAAACTAAAGATATAATGTCCCATCAGGAGCATCGAAGACGGGACAGCTGACTTAAGCCGCATAGCGAGGGTCCGGATCCCATTGGGCACACCCTTCAGTCGGCCAGATGAAATGACATTCATCCAAATGTTCAACACCCGACTAAACTGCCCAAAATATTTGCGCAACAAGGCATCAGGGAACTCGAAGGGTTCACCAGGGACTCTCACATAAGTCGTAGCGCCATTGTGATCCGTCACGATGACAGACCCAGCACCCTTGGGCAACGTAAATGAGTGCCCAGCAAAACGGCCCACATAGTCCGCGAACACATCTGCTGTAGTAAACTTAACGACCGCCCGATGGGCAGAGATGATCTGGAGGCCTCCGTTGGAAGCCACATCAAATTGCAGGAGGTCCGACAAAACCACCTCCACCACAGAATAAGTCACTGCTGGGGAATTCCAACCCAGCCGTCAACAACCGCTTCACAGGAGACAACGGTGACTCCATCCCTCCCGGCCACACAGCCACAGCACACCTGTCACATCACCATCAACAGCCAATCACCACACACTCCAGACAACAACGTCGGAGCTCAGCTGGGCACAACTGCTCGCCCTAAAGAGGGCAAGCAGGCAATCAGGGCAAACCTATGGTCGCGTAGAGGGCGAGTCTGTGGTCCTGTAGATGGCGAGTGGGTTTGGTTCTGTATAGAGCAAACCTGTGGTCCTGTAGAGGGCAAGCCTGTGGTCCTGTGACACACGACAGACTAGCTTCAAGTCAGATCGTTCTGGTGAAGAATCAGGGGTCAGGGGGGTTTCTTCATGAAGGATTTACGTGTCCATCAACGAAACCTTTAGGTCTTTCCTCATGGCGATGTTTGGATGCACCATGACCTTCTCCATAACAATAAGCTGCTGTGGTCGAGTGAAGATGTACAGGTTTCATTACTGGACATGTGTGCGTTTTTTAACTCCCGAGTTACGACATTGTGACACCTATAACAACCTTAATTCAGTTACCAATTAATCATTTAACTTACCAGAGAGAGTCTGACGAACTTAATATTAACAACAAGTTTTTCATGTGATTAAAGATGAAGGTTTTAGAGCGTGCTGCTGTGTTGTAGAGTGTTAGTCTGGCCTGGTGATTGGTGGGTGTCGGAGGCGTGTTCCGGGGGACTCCTCCACCACACACACCAGCAGTGGCGCTCGCTCCTGTGAGTAATGGTTTAAGTCTACACCGCAGGAACTGTTATAAGAACTATGTCCATTATGGGATGTTTGTGTGTGTACTCACCTAGTTGTGCTTGCGGGGATTGAGCTTTGGCTCTTTGGTCCTGCCTCTCAACCGTCAATCAACTGATATTCAGGTTCCTGAACCTACTGGGCTCTATCATATCTACATTTGAAACTGTGTGTTGAGTCAGCCTCAACCATATCACCACCTTGTGCGTGTACCGCCCGTGTTATATAATCCTTGTCTACCCTGTCAATTCCCCTAAGAATTTTGTATGTTGTGGTCATGTCTACCCGAGTTCTTCCCTCTTCCAGCGACGTGAGGTGCAGTTCACGCAGCCTTTCCTCATAGCTCATGTCGCTTAGCTCTGAGACTACCCTAGTGACATACCTCTGAACTTTTTCCAGCTTCGTCTTGTGCTTGACAAGGTATGGGCGCCATGCTGGGGCCGCATACTCCAGGATTGGTCTTACGTATGTGGTATACAAGATTCTGAATGAATGATTTGCCATCCCTGAACTCATGCTGGTGTTGTGTTACAAAGTTCTTTTGCTTCAGATGTTCCACTAGCTTTCTTCGCACAATCTTCTCCATCAGCTTGCATGGTATTCAGGTTAGGGACACTGGCCTATAGTTCAGTGCCTCCTGTCTATCCCCTTTCTTGTATATCGGAACTACATTAGCTGCTTTCCAAATTTCTGGCAGTTCCCCTATTGCCAGTGATTTGTTATACACTATGGAGAGTGGCAGACACAGTGCTTCTGCTCCTTCCTTTAGTATCCAAGGGGAGATTCCATCTGGGCCTATAGCTTTTGTCACATCCAACTCTAGTAAACACTCCCTTACTTTCCCGCTGGCAATCTCAAACTCTTCTTGTGGTTCCTGGTTAACAATTCCCCCTCTTATCTCTGGAATCTCTCCTTGCTCTAAGGTGAAGACCTTAGAATTTTCTTAACTCCTCATAGTTTTCCTTTCGGAATGCCAGCCTTTAGTTTTCAGTACCCCTCCTCGAGTTCATAACCCTTCTTCAACCAGATACTCAAACGCCAGCATACTGTGGTCGCTCATTCCTACTGGGGCCTCAAAGCCGATTTCTCTTATGTTGGAGTCGTTCAGAGTGAAGACTAGGTCGAGTCTCGCTGGTTCATTGTGTGTGTGTACTCACCTATTTGTACTCACCTATTTGTGCTTGCAGGTCCAGCATTGACTCTTGGATCCCGCCTTTCCAGCCATCGGTTGTTTACAGCAATGACTCCTGTCCCATTTCCCTATCATACCTAGTCTTAAAAGTATGAATAGTATTTGCTTCCACAACCTGTTCCCCAAGTGCATTCCATTTTTCCACTACTCTCACGCTAAAAGAAAACTTCCTAACATCTCTGTGACTCATCTGAGTTTCCAATTTCCACCCATGTCCCCTCGTTCTGTTATTATTACGTGTGAACATTTCATCTATTTCCACTTTGTCAATTCCCCTGAGTATTTTATATGTCCCTATCATATCTCCTCTCTCCCTTCTTTCTCTAGTGTCGTAAGGTTCAGTTCCTTCAGACGCTCTTCATATCCCATCCCTCGTAACTCTGGGACAAGCCTCGTCGCAAACCTCTGAACCTTCTCCAGTTTCCTTATGTGTTTCTTCAGGTGGGGGCTCCATGATGGCGCGGCATACTCTAAGACGGGTCTCACGTAGGCAGTGTAAAGCGCCCTAAAAGCCTCCTCATTTAGGTTTCTGAATGAAGTTCTAATTTTCGCCAGTGTAGAGTACGCCGCTGTCGTTATCCTATTTATATGTGCCTCAGGAGTTAGATTAGGTGTCACATCCACTCCCAGATCTCTTTCTCGAATCGTTACAGGTAGGCTGTTCCCCTTCATTGTGTACTGTCCCTTTGGTCTCCTATCACCTGATCCCATTTCCATAACTTTACATTTACTGGTGTTAAACTCCAGTAGCCATTTCCCTGACCATCTCTGCAACCTGTTTAAGTCCTCTTGGAGGATCCTACAATCCTCGTCTGTCACAACTCTTCTCATTAATTTCGCGTCATCCGCAAACATTGACATGTATGATTCCACTCCTGTAAACGTGTCATTTACGTAAATTAGAAAGAGGATTGGTCCCAGCACCGATCCTTGAGGTACTCCACTTGTTACTGTTCGCCAGTCCGACTTCTCGCCCCTTACCATTACCCTCTGGCTCCTTCCTGTTAGGTAGTTCTTCATCCATTTTAGTGTGTTTTGTGTTTGTGTGTGTGTGCGTGCTTGCACGCGTTTTTATGAGTGTACATATCATTTGTATGTACTTATGAGTATGACTGTCTTGGTTTCGTATGAGATGACTTTTTGCCTAAGAATAAGAAGCAAACACGAAACAAAAGTTGCAGAAGATTTCAGGTTTTGTATAAAGGGCATTTCCTGAAAAAAATTAAATGTATAATTACATATAATTTGTCAGAAATCACCTGAACGGAAAATCTAGGTGGCAATTGCCTTCAGATCAGTCCTTAAACCTGCTGTGATTGGAGGACCTGCTACCTTTGACGACACAAGATGTGTGTGAGTCTCTCTGTGGGATCCTGGCGCCTTCCTCTCTCTCTCCGGTATTTGAGAGCCTGTGCTCGAATCAGCAATATATTGCAGAGCGCAAAGGCCCTGGCACGACTCAATGTGAGAATTGCCATGGGAGAGAGGATATATACCTCCTTCATTGCTTTTCTTAAATGCACCGGGTTTTGCCCTTGTTTTATCGAGCAATCTCCTCTTTCAGTGTCTCCATTCCCGTCAGTTTTTTCCCGTTTATTTGAAACCGAAGGCATGTATTTTCCTTTTATATGCCACTAAACTGCTAGCCAAGAATCACAAATTAGTTCCAATTGAAACAAAATACCTCCGAGACAGTTTTAAACCAAGAGAGTCATTCTTACGCATCTCTACTCGGAAAAATACACTCTGGCTCCTCCACCTACTGAGACCTGGTGATGTACGACCCTCTTTCCCATGAGATGAATTCGGGAATAATATTACAATTTTTCACATTCTAAATTTGCGTTGAAATGGAGAGATGCCATTCACTTAAGGTAGACACGTTCTGACTGTTGCCTGAGAGAAGCACTCAACTTGATGACCTTGGAGGATACGCCTGGCAGCCTCTCTTTCTCACTCTCTCTCTCTATCTCTCTCTACCTTCTCTGTGTGCCTGTGTCTGCTTGTTTTACAACTGAATGCTTGCATGATTGCTCATGCTCGTCTGCTGGTTACCTGATTGCTTACTCATCTCTTTCTGACGTCATGTCTCTCTCATATTGACTGAGTGCTTCAGTTGTGCCTACTTGCCTGAGTGCTTCTATTCTGAATGCTTGTCTAAGGCTATCTTACCTGATTGAGTGTCTCATGCCTCAATGCTAGTCTGAGCCTTACATTCCCGTTTTAATGGTTTATTTATGTTTATGTCTAAGTGTTTAATTCATTCTTTCTTGTCTGCTTGTATGAGTGTTTGGTTCCTTTCTGCTCACCTGAGTGCGTTATTTCCGCCTGTTTGACTGAGTGCTTTGTTTCCGCCTGCTTGACTGAGTGCTTTATTTCCTCCTGCTTGTCTAAGAGTTCTTTTTTTGCCTGCTTGCCCTGATGATTAATTCCTGTCTGCTTGAATGAATACTTTATTCCAACCTTCTTTTCTTAGTGTTTCGTTTATGCATGCTTATATAACCATCTTGTTCTTGTCTGCTTATCTAATCAGCTTATTCATGTCTGCGTATCTAATCATCTTATTCATATGATTAATGAATATGAATATATGAGTGGGATTGGGTGGTTATAAATAGGAGCTGCCTAGTATAGGCCAATAGGCCTTCTGCAGCTACCTTTGTTCTTATGTTCTTATGTTCTTATATCTGCTTATCTAAGCATCTTATTCATGTCTGCTTGCCTGATTGCCTCATTACGGAGTACCTATCTCTTTCATGGGTACAGAAGTCCATATGTTTAAAGGTTGGTAGCTTGCTCTGTACTTCTGGATCGTCCACTCACCTTCAACGAGTTTTACACACGACATGGAAAATCATATTTACAATTCATGAGATATATAGATTGTTCAATTGGCTTGCCCAAAGAGAGTGAAACTTGTATATGTGAGGGCGTACTCAGTTGTACTCACCTAGGTGTGCTTGCGGGGGTTGAGCTCTGCCCCTCTGGGCCCGCCTCTCAACTGTCAATCAATCAACTGTTACTAACTACTAACTAAATTTTTGTCAACACTCACACGCACCCCAGGAAGCAGCCCGTAACACCTGTCTAACTCCCAGGTACCAATTTACTGCTAGGTGAACAAGTGCATCAGGGTGAAGAAGTCTGTGTGCGCATAGAATTCATATCCTCAAGCCATTTTCACAATTATAAATTCTTATGACTCCTTAAGGATTCAAACCAAGGCAGTCAGAGTCTCCCTAATGACTATTCAGCACCATTACCACAAGATGAGCGATTGGCTTAAAGCGTTCGGAACCGCTGAGACAATGCACCCAAGCCAGAATCATACCATATTGTGGGGGCAGTTATTTCATTAATTCCTTGAACATTCTGGGATCACACCGAGTGTGTGTAAAGCTTGATTGGTACCCAAACCGTTTTTGCCACTATAAACTATACTGACTCTTTATAAAGGATTCGAACCAAGGTGGCTAGGGGTCTCCCCCACTTGCTGACCAGTACCGTACCCCACTAGACCAGGGATTGCGTAAATGTATTAGAAAGAAGGAGAGAAACAGACCAACAATGATACTCGCATTATGGGAAAAAGCTTAAATGGTTCCCAAGATATATATTAGAACTTTAGCTACTGAGTATTGATAGTACTTAGTTTTACCATGATTTTCGAATAAGTAGAGTGTGATATTCTATATGTTAGGAACACGTATAACCAGACTGTATCTTAGACAATATATTTTTTACATTATCAGAGCAACTTAAATTTGTTTAATTTAATTTTAATTTCAGCAGTTTTATTAGAGTAGATGATAAGTTTAGGCTTTCTTCATGTTAGAAATTTAATATAAAAAAGACTCAACAAATATATAAATTGTCTACCCTAATTGGGTACAAAGGTTACTAGAATATCTTGTTCAATTAATCTTATAAACTGATTAATAAGAGCTTATTTTGGGACATTTTCAGGGGCAACTACTGTGAAGAGATCTCGTTAATTGCTCCATCAATAACATTACTGCATCCATTAACGTGAAATCATATTAATATGTATTTTCCAGTCTACTGAATCGCATGATACGAGCACAGAAAGTTTATACGATCTATCCTGATCACTTTTGGATGTGACCTTTCCTGAATCCATAATATATGACCCGTTATGACCTCTTTTGTAAGTTGTTACTGCTAGTAATGACTAATTATACCTCTTTATATGTGACCATTTCAAACTCTTAATGTGATCAGTTATGGCTCCTAATAAGTGATTAGTTTAAACTCCCTATATACCATCTTTTAAGGATGGCATATAGGTTTCCCAAGCTCAGTTTCATCACATCTATCTGCATATTATCTGTGATCTTCTATGGCAGGTGATTGTTGTCTGATATTACCAGCGTTAATGTATAATCTGACAAGATGCCTTAGTCTCTTTATCTTCCATGAACCCTATGACCTAAACTGACCAGGTGACCTGTAGAGATAAGAGAGAACAGAGCTGTTGACACACTTCACTATAAATAACTAAAGATAGACAATACTGCCAGACAGTTATAGAAACAGAAATGTTTCAGTTCAATTTCGGTAAAAATAGATGAGAGATTGGCCATAATCTTGACAGCAAAGGACATCAAAATACCCATCAAAACACATCAAAATATTATGTTGACCAAACCACACAATAGAAAGTGAAGGAACGACGACGTTTCGGTCCATCCAGGACCATTCTCAATCGACTTGAGAATGGTCCAGGACAGACCGAAACGTCGTCGTCCCTTCACTTTCAAGTGTGTGGTTTGTTCAACATATTTCAGCCACGTTATTGTGACTCCTCGTCTGCATCAAAATATTATACCTTAAGATCGTCCAAATACAGATAAATGGTCCAGAAGGGAAAAGGGAAGAACCTTAAGGTTTTCTACCCCTTGTGCTCGCTAACTTCCTGATAAGAATGTGCAAGTTATTCCCACGACCTCGGAAGGCGACCAAGGAGAAGTAGAATTTACGTTGCCGTCAGTTAAACCCCATGTGGCGTTAAGAGCCGATGGAGGCTGACATGGGAATGGTGCAATTGACAGTAACTTTGGCATGGCTGTGTGATATACAGAACTTCATGTTCCCTACTCTCTCTCTGTCTGTCTGTCCCTTTTTCTGTCCCGTTTATTGCTTAGTGTCCCTCTGGTAGGTTAGGTTAAGGGCACTTAATACGATAGTTTCTTGACGTTCAGAAACCTGAGGAAGAATGTGGTCCGAGTGATTGAGCACCATTCCTTCACTCCATCGTCACATTTCAGCTCCTTGTCACGATATCGCTTCCAAGTATACTGGCTTCTAGCAGTCTCCAGATAATTAACTTGCCCTCTATGCCTGCTTCTTCAAATAAATATTTTGCATTTGTTTTAGGAATGACTTATCACTGGAGCTTGTAATGCCGGACTTGGGAGTGACGGGACAGCTCTGGATTTGGCCGTTCCAGTTCCAGAGGTGCTGGAACTGGAACCTTGGGGCAGCTTTTCACTATGTTCACTATACCTTTTGGAGGCGATGAGTCACAATAACGTGGCTAAAGTATGTTGACCACACCACACACTAGAAGGTGAAGGAACGACGACGTTTCGGTCCGTCCTGGACCATTCTCAAGTCGATTGTCGACTTGAGAATAGTCCAGAACGGACCGAAACGTCGTCGTCCCTTCACCTTCTAGTGTGTGGTCTGGTCAACATAACTTTTGGAGCTTTGTTTGTTAGGAAATTATAATACTTGTCTTCCTCTCTTTCCAGTTAATCATTTGTTGGCATTTCTTCTATTACATCAATCATGATCATATTTGATTAAAAATTGTAATGATGAATAATATTCGTGCTGTTAGTATGTAGTTTTTGTAATAGCTTTTCTGTCCCCTTTTAGAAGCGACGCTATTTTATCGGTTCATTTCTTAGCTAATTTGTTCAAATATTGATGAATATAAAACGCCGAAAGTCTTGGCCTGGGATAGAGTACATTCTCATCCCGTCAACAGGTTGCTCCAGAAGTTGATTGACCTAAATAACCCTCCTGAGATTGATAGGCCTTAATAGCCCTCCAGAGGCTGATAGGTCCTAATTAACCTCCTGAATTTGAAAGTCCTCAAATATCTCCAGAGGGCAATAGGCCTTAATTACATTCGAGAGGGTGACAGACCTTAGAGTTAACCATACAGAAGTTGATTGGCCTTAAACCCAACACCAAATCACAGGAGGATAGATAGTCTAGGAAAGCCCGGAGAAAAGTCAAACTGACTAGAGAATTAGTATAGGTTTGAAACGACTGAGGAGGTGTAGAATGGACGAACAAGGAACCAGCTGTAGAAGAATGGGTCAAAGTTATAATTGAGTTGGAAACTTCCGGGACTTGGCTTATGATATATACGGAGCTTTGAGGGACGGGGAAGGAAAGGAAGTGGGAGGGGAAGCGGAGGTGGTGGGAGGGGAATTGGGAGAAAGGGGGGTGGTGGAGGGGCAGTGTAGAGGGTGGAAAAAATTTTGATATTTACCAAATGAATGATTCATGAGTGAGCGGAAATTCAGGCGCCATTGTGTTCCTGAATGTGAGGGAGAAAGAGGGGGGATTGTGGGGGAACTCGTAATAATAATATATATCAGTTATACTCAAGGAACATATTTAGGTATGTTCCAAAAATGTTCCTTTCAAAGCTTTAATGTTATCTTCCTCTTTTTACACCTTAATTCCCCCAAGGACACCTTCCTACCCTTCGCTTTCTCAAGGTGAATTTCCTGCTCTTTCACTTTCTCAAGAACACATTCCTGATCCTTCAAGTCCTCAGGGCATCTATACCTGCCCTTCTACTTCCTGCGACTGTCTCAACGAGCCATCACTCTCTACATGGGACAGGGGGACAGTGATGGTAACATCCTTTATCAGACACCAATTTGATGTCCAAAGAGCACCCTACATTCTCTCCTACCTGTCCATCTTAGACAAAAGTCTCCGTCATGACATTTGTCCGTCATTATAAGCTGCTTCTCATCTCCTTTCCTTTCATCCTCTATCCTTCCCTTCGTCTTTCTCTCCCTCCTATCTTCCTCTCCTCTTTATCACCCTTCTCCCTTCCTCGCCTGCATTCCTTGCCCACTCCCTCTTGACCCCTAGAGGCTGAACTCGCCCTCCGTTGGCCTTGAATTCCTCACAATATTTAAAACTTGTGTCTTACCAGTTTAAAAGCATTTTGCAGTAACTGTCGGGTAGCGATGCATAATATCTAACCTGTTTTATCCCTCTCAACCTTCTCAATACTCCTTTTCCCCCTCTCTCATCCCCCTCTCTCACTATGATCTTAACCTATTCCGGTTCCTCACTCTGTCGTCTCTCTCTCCTCATTCCTACCCTTGGGGGGAGGACGGTAGAGCGTCGGTCTCGCTTCATGCAGGTCGGCGTTCAATCCCCGACCGTCCAAGTGGCTGGGTGCCATTCCTCCCCGGTCCCATCACAAATCCTTATGCTGACCTCCTTCTCTTCATATGTTGTTTGACTGTAGGTCGGAACACTGAGGTACAAGTGGAACACCAAGATACAAGTGGAACACCGAGAGATGAATGACTCATGAGTGACGTGAGGAATGATGAGTGACGCACGAGACAGGATGAAGACATCGTGGGGAGAGACTGTTCTTGTGACGGTCAGTTATCTTGAGGTTATCTTGAGATGATTTCGGGGCTTAGCATCCCCGCGGTCCGGTCCTCGACCAGGTCTCCTTTTTGTTAGACACCCCCCAGGAAGCAGTCCGCAGCAGCTGTTTATCTCTCAGGTACTTATTTACTGCTAGGTAACAGGGGGCATCAGGGTGAAAGAAAATTTTGCCCATTTGTCTCCTCGCCTCCACTAGGGATCGAACCCGGAACCTCAGGACTACGAATCCGAGGCGCTGTCCACCCAGGCTGTCAGGCGGCCCCCTCCAGAACAGCTCAGAACAATTGTATGTTTTCGTTACATAAATGTTTCGTTAAATGCTTTCGTATTCGTGACGACTATTACTTTATTTTATGATTATTATTAAAAAAAAACAACATTTAAAGGGGAAAAGGATGCTTTTTTTTTTCATAGCTTTTATGGAGGCTCTGGTGTTTAATCATTGTTTCTGTCTTTTCAACTTCAGTCAACTTGATTCTGTCTCTTTCTACCTACTGGTTATCTCTGTCTGGTTCTGTTTATCTCTCCCGTAGAAGTGTTGAGAATCATAACTAAATCTCATGAAACATATAGTGGCTTTTAAGCGACGCTTATATACCTAGATAATCTGTACAAGGTGATCATCTAATTTCCGAGACCCAACGTAAATGAAATCTGGTCATTTAATCTGAGATCGAGCATCTAGGAATGGCATTGTGTATCCTACCATGATCCTGACGTGTAATGGGTTTCTGGTGATCCGTGGTTTCTTTGTTATGTTAATACACATGGGCGGAATAGTAAACCGTAATGGTTTCAGGGATATATATATATATATATATATATATATATATATATATATATAATATATATATATATATATATATATGACCTTTTCCGATATGCAACCCAACCAGTATTTGAACTCCTGGGTGCCTAGTTACTGCTGGTGAACATAGACATTAGGGTGGAAACGAAAGGTGTGCCAGCCAGTTCTAGTCCCCCTCACAGGAATCGAACCCAGGATCCCAGATTGTGGTCCTCTTGTATTATGGTTAACCTGATTGTATACCGTCCTCTTTAAACCCCATTCCTCCCTTCTTCCCTATCTTTCTCCCTTTCCTCCTAACTTGCCAACTCTCTCCTTTCACTTTATATCTCATTTTCTCAATCAGTTTCCCCTACCTCTATTTATTCTTCTTCTCCTTCTATGCCTCTTTCTCTTCATTCCATCCTTCTTCCTGTTCTCCAGCCAATCCTCTTTTACCCACACTCTCTCTTTCTGTCCCTTTCCAGGAGTG
>WNGS01163813.1:4876412-4898464 GCA_020271785.1 Procambarus virginalis | reverse complement strand
TCTGCAGTTACCGTCATTCTTATGTAAGAAGGAAACATAAGTAAGCACATATTTTCATATTTTTTAGAAGTGATATATGTAATCACTATCAACTCTAGTGACCTCTCAAGAATTGGAACTTAGGTGGCCAGGGGTCACCCACTAGTTGTGCTAGTACCATAACCACTACATCAGCGATTGCCTAAAGTTAAAGAAGGGTTCTCAGGTCCGCATGCTTCCAGGACCCGGCAAAACTCGTGGTACATTTCGGGCATTATTATTTCACAAAATCGTTCAACTTGCTAGGGCCGGGCTGAGAATACACATGTGTGCAAAGCCCGAATGATCCCCAAGAAAAGTTTATCATTATATACTCAAATAATTCCAATTGGAACACAATCCATATTGACTAAAATATTTATATATTGAAATGAAATACATTAATTGACAAATACCTGTTGTAAATTTAAGTGACAACAGTATGATTTCTGCTGAAGGGCTTACTTATTTAAATTAGAATAGAATATAGTCTCCTATACATACTGCAGAAAGGTTTACTAACAGTAATATACTATTTCCCCCTGTGCATACTCAAGTTAACTTTAGCCGGGAACAAAGTTGTAAGAGAAGCCGTGAAGTTTTCTCAAACTTTACAAGCCAACCGTTCATGTCGTGTTTTTGCTATGGCTTGCTCATCAAATTTCTTCATTTTAAAATTGTTTTTCTTGCATAAAACTTCCTTCGCTTTCAGATAAGTTGGAGGTTGTCGTTGTGCCACCAAACACAAAATAGTGTTTTATTCGTGTGAATGCATGCACAGGCAGTTTAAGTTAGTGTTTTAAGCCATACATTAAATACTGTATTGGCTAAATTGCTAAGGAAAATAAACAAGGATAATAACATTTTATCTACTACAATAAGAGAGGATTTCAAAAATATTTGTTTATCTGTCCAAAATGATAAAATTTTGCAAATAGAATAATAGAATTTGAGGCAAATAGAATTTGGAGGTCAGGTACCCAAATTTGCCCGAGGAAAGGTAGGGAACAGACATAGGCTGGTCGGGGTAGGCCTGAGTTAAATGCTCTCAGATATATCGCCTTTCAACCCTACCCTCCCTCAGCCAAGTTGGAAAGTGAAAAAGAAAATCGTGTGGTGAAATACGGCGAGTGAGGAACGTAGACTTTATCGTGAAGTCTTTCATGATGTTCTGGGTGATGTTCTGCTTTCATGATGTTCTTACTCCACTTCATATAGTCTAGGGTAGCTGCACTAATGCAGATGTACCTAAGGAATTAATAAAAAAAATGATGTTCTGAAGAGGGAAAATAATTACAAGATACAAAATAGATGAATCTACATACCCATCAATTCATCATATCTTTCCATCCAACTATCCATCAAACCATCTATCTATTCATCTATCTATCCCATCCATCACTCTATCCATCAGTCCATCTGTCCATGCATTCATCTATCTATTCTTGGGTATGGATAGATGGATAGAAGGATAGATAGATGGATGAATGCATGAATAGATGGATTGATGGATATATGGATTGATGGTCAGATGGATTGATGGATAGATTGATGGATAGAGAGGTAGATAGATAGATCTATTGATGGATATATAGATGGATAGATAGACGGATTGACGGATAGTTGGATGGATAGAAATGATGAATAGAGTGGTATGTTAATGGATAAATTGATGGATGGGTTAATTGATGGATGGATAGATGGATATGTGGATGGATAGAAAGATGGATTAATGGATGAATGGATGCATTGGTGGATGGATGCATGAATAAACCGTTAGATGGATGGGTAGACGGTAAGACAGATAGTGGATACATGAATTGATGGATTGATAGAGGGGTGGGTAGACGGATGAATATAGGTGGATAAATGGATGGATAAATGGATAGACAGATAGATGAATGGATGGATGAGTAGATAGAAGAATAGATGGATGAGTAGATAGATGGATAGATAATAAATTCACCAGTATATATAATTCGTTGAATAGCTCACAGCGCAGAGATCTTTACGCATGCGCTCTTGGTGATATACAAAGCACGTCTATAATTGCTTTTAATGATTAACATAACTAAAACTCACTGCATGGCTTTCATTGCCTTCACTCTGTAGGTCTTTGGGATAACACTCACCATGGGTAGCGACCTGTGTCGTGTGTGGCGAGTGATTGTACGTTGATACACTTCTGGCGATAACTCTTCGAGTGCTTGAGAGTTGCGTTTGGCGAAGGAACGCCTCGCAAAGAGATTAAGAACAACTTTCAGACTGCTTGGTGAGAGGTTTGGCATGTTACCACTTTACAAGTCACTGATAATAGTGACTCCGGCATCATCCTTGAGCTCGTAACTCTCAATGTGCTCCGAGAGAGTGGTGACTGTGTGTGTGTGTGTGGAGCTCTCAGATGAACATTCTGTTCATCTGGGGCTTTAGAAGACTCGAACCGGGGATCTCACGTGTGTGAGGCCGAACCTCTCGGGTTCTCAGACGAATCTGTCTGATCCTCGTATCCCCGACTTCATGTCCTCTTGGGCCAGCTTCTCCAGTCACTGGTCGCCAGAAACTACGTGAGAAGTGACTGACATTGGATATATCTAACGGTATCTAAAGAGCTGAAAAGACCTTGAATTTCAGCCATATAAGTAGAAGAATATACAAAAAATATATAAAGGAATTTACGTGCCTTTCACTAATAATATAAAAGTAAAGAACCAACATAATAACTCTGAACAAACGGATGCTCAAAATAGGCAGTAATTGGATTGATTTGTCTTACCCTATTGGAAGGGTCAGAGAGAATTTGATTACTGAAATCGGAGCCAATTGGCCTAGCGATCCTCAGATGAAGTACTCATAATTTGTGGAGATGGTGCTAATTAAGCGGTTTGTGGACAAGGAGGGGTCACTCTGTTCACAGGTGCTGATTGATGTTTACTGAGGAAGCTGTGACGTACAATTAGCTGCCCTACTGCTCTTGTGTGGAAACATCAGAGGGCTTTGATAAGGGACTCGATCGTATGCGATGAATGGCTAGTACAGGAATGTAGTGGCGGATATATATATATATAATATATATATATATATATATATATATATATATATATATATATATATATATATATATATATATATATATATATATATATATCTTTTGGTACAAAATGTATCTTTCCTCTTTCCAAAGCACCGATCGGGCAAATAGAATTGGTCTAAACTGCCTCACTAAAATAAAAAGTCTCAAATTCCTTACCCTATTGACAGATGCGTCCTCTCCCATTCCCCAACCTACATCTACCCATCCCCAACCCACACACCCGCTATCCTCGGCTCACAGCGCCCCTTCCCAACCTCACCCTTCACATCTCAAACTCAGCAAGCAGAGATGAAGTTCCTTGGACCGTCACTGTGGTCTAAACTCTTTCCCATTCCTATTGGGAATGCCTGTGGAATGGCACACACCGTCCAGGTCGTCCATCAGCCGTCTGGCACCCAGCGACGGGTGGGTTGGCTGGAGCGGCGGCCTCCGAAGGTTTAACAATAATCCTCCAGAATTTCACATGTTTACGTACTGGAGGATTACTTCGGCAGGAACAGAGAACGGACAGAGGAGAGGAAAGGGACGGGTACAGGAGAGGAAAGAGACGAGTACAGGAGAGAGGAAAGAGACGGGTACAGGAGAGGAAAGTGACGGAAACAGGAGAGTATACCGACAGGAACGAGAAGGAATTTGGTGGAATACTGGAGGAAAAACTAGAGGGAAACAATACTTACAGGATGCAAACATAATAGAAGCGGGAGGGAAAGAAGAGGGGGGAAAGAGAAGGAAAAAAGACAAAGTATAAAAAATAATTTTAGAGGTAAAATAAGAATATTGGGCGAAGTGTTGAGAGTTTTGTGTCACTTTTAGAAGCACAACTGATTGCCGGTGGGGCCGCTCACACACACTCACACCCACACACGCACACACACACACACTCACACACACACACACACACACACACACACACACACACACACACACACACACACACACCACACACACACACTATCACACACACACACACACACACTCACACTATCACACACACTAATCAGGAACCTGTACATCTGTTGATTGACGGTTGAGAGGCGGGACCAAAGAGCCAGAGCTCAACCCCCGCAAGCACAATTAGGTGAGTACTATTAGGTGAGTACACACACACACACAGTTGAGAGGCGGGACCAATGAGCCAGAGATCAACCCCCGCAAGTCCAACTAGGTGAGTACAACTAGGTGGGGACACACACACACACACACACACACACACACACACACACACAAGCACCCTCATATCACTTCGCTGGTAGAAACAAGGAATAGGGCAGACATGATAACGAGGTATAAAATACTAAATGGGATTACTAAAAGTAGACATAGAAGCAATGTTCAAATTAAGGAACAGCCGATCGAGAGAACATAATTGGAAACTAGAGACAGATGAGCCACAGTGATGTCGGAATGAATTTTTTTGGTCTGAGTCGTATATGAGGTCAATGGACTAGATGAGAAAGTTATCAAAGCCAAATCAATATACAGTATAACTGGAAATGTAGCAAAAAAAAAAAGCGCGAAAAGAGTCACCGTATTGAACTCATGATGGTCGAAAGGCAGGGGCGTAAGAACAGATACTCGTCCCTGCCACTTGGGGTGGACGGAAGAGCGACGGTCTAGCTTCATGCAGGTCGGCGTTCAGTCCCCGACCGTCCAAATGGTTGGGAACCAATCCTTCCTTTCCTCTCCTATTTCAAATCATTATCCTGATCTCTTCCAAGTGCTATGTAGTCGTAATGACTTGGCGCTCTCTCCTGATGGTTGCTTTCCTTCTTTTCGACCCTGCGAGCACAGCTAGGTGAGTACACACACACACACACACACACACACACACACACACACACACACACACACACACACACACACACACACACAGTAGTTAATACACACATTCAGAGTAGTTAATAAATGGAATGCACTAGGCAGTGATGTGGTGGAGGCTGACTCCATACACAGTTTCAAATGTAGATATGATAGAGCCCAATAGGCTCAGGAATCTGTACACCAGTGATTGACAATTGAGAGGCGGGACCAAAGAGCCAGAGCTCAACCCCCGCAAGCACAATTAGGTGAGTACAACTAGGTGAGTACACACACACACACACACACACACACACACACACACATCGAACCCCTGAACCAAAGGCCACAGAAGCACAGCTCGCATCTCTACCTACCGAGCCATCAACACCCACAATAGAGAAAGATTTCAGTAACACTAATCTGCTTTCCAACTGGAACTTGAGACCTCTCCTTTGGTGCCACTTTGGCATGAAGGTGTCGGGCGATCCACGCCCCAAGTCAAATAAATATCTAACCACCATTATGGATGGTCCAGTGAATGAAAAATTATTCACGTAATAATGGTTTGTAATTTATATGACCAGAACGTGGATAACCTAACACCTACATGTCAAAGCTGCACGCCAGATAAGGCCTAAGGTCCCAGCTGAAGAGCAGAATTGCCTCTCTGGGATCCTTCTCTATTGTTGGTGTTAGCTCAGTAGGCAAAGCTGCCTGATGTTGCTAGCAATAAGAAGGGATTCACAGAGTATAAAGACAATTCACATTAGCATTTTACAATTGTACAACATCTGGGGAACTTGTTTATCAACAGGGCAACTGCTATAGGATCAGGCGAACTGGTATAGTACACGGGGAACTGGTGCATTACCTAGGGTAACGATATGACACATGGATGAACTGGATCGCCAGAGATTATTTATGTCTATTATATCACGCCCGCCAATAGTGGCTAACAAGATATCGTCATCCGTTGTATATCATCCTATTGAGATTAGACCCTCGAAACTGCTCTCAGGACATGAAATGGAACAAACATACGGGAATTAGACTCGTTAACGTCCCCCTTCTGGTCAGAATTCAGCTGAGCAACGCTACATAGACATCTCCCTCTCTTCCGCTCATTGTGAACGCTACTCTCAAAATATTGCGACGATAGAGAACAGTGGATCTGTCGAGAGTCAAGAGGAGATAAGCCCCTCTTGCTTGTCCCAGCACCTATTGACGTATTTCAGTGTCACATGAATGAAATATTTCATTTTGCAGGAATTGTCGATAATCTGTTGGTAGACGCGATTGTAAATGACCTGTTTCTGCTTTATCGCTGAAATTTTAATTTGCGTTTCCAGTTATTTGCAGTAAGAGCAGCAGAAGCGATTGGATCTATGTTTATTTACGGGTGAAGCAAGCTTTATGGCCACGTCTGGAACAGAGGTTGTGTTTTCTGCAGAATTATTTTGCAGTTTCAGTGCTTCTTATAAATTATCTGAGAGAAAGGGAGAGAGAGAGAGAGAGATAGACAGACAGACAGACAGAGGGGACTGAGACAAAAGAGACAGAGGGCTCCATGGTCAAGCAGTGAATGACGCCGCATTGTCAACCATGGGTCCAGGAGCGAAAACAAATTGTCAGTGTTTCCTTTCATCTCATGCTTCTATTTTACTATCAGTATATACGTTCCAGGAGAGGAACGTTTCGCTGAGTGGCTCCCTGGGGAGGATCACAGTTTGGCTAGAAGTTGGATATACATATACGCACACACTCTCACGCAATCACACACAACACACACACACACAACACACACACAAACCAACACACCCACACAACACAACACACACACACACACAAACAACACACACGCACACCGCACCTGCATGACCAACAAAGAAAGAGAGTAACGTATGTGGCTGAGAATATGAACATACAAGTATAGTCTACATCATGATGTCAGCCATTCCTCCATAGACATGGCATGGTCCCATTTGGTTGATCAAACAGGGTCAGTGGAGTTAAGGGACATTAGAAAACAAGACTTTTTTGTCTCTCTGGACACAGGGTAGATACAAGGCTGCTCTTATTTATGTCACTGACTTTGTTATTCTTGTGAACGAAGTCATAACCCTTGGATTTTCTACAGTGAAGGTCATGGATGCTTTAGCTTTCTGCTTCTGCCTTGTTGAAAATACACTAATATAACGTGGTGGACTGAGCAAAAAAAGGCGAAGAACAACGGCCACGTAGAAATGCTGTGAATAAGACGTATGCCTGTCACAGACATGCTGTCAAAAGAAATCACCTACATGGGGAGCACGCACGACTGTGATATGAGTATTGCTGTTTTCTCCAGCATAGCTGTGGCGTCTTCGTCTACAACGTGGTTGTCCGAGGTGGACTGTTTGTTGGCTTTTGATAGGATTCGTGTGAATGCGAGGCTGCCTATTTATACCGTTTTGTAATGCATTCTGCATAGCTGGAGTTCTGTATGCCCCAAAATCACCTAAATTATCTGCTAGAATTTCCTTGACTGTGTCATCTGATATTGAGGAAGACGATGCTGAGGCTGGACCAGTAAACATAAGCTGTAATGCAGACTCCAAAGCCTCCGACTATGACTGGAAGAGTGACTTATTTCCACTGAGTCACTGTGTGGAGATACATTAGTACATATCTGATTCAATTATGTATGATATCATACTTTGTCAACGCCAGAATGTTATTTAGCATTTAAGGAGTGTATCAACATCCTATTTCAAGTTAGAAGAGTTTTCATACCCAAAATTTCTGGGTAAATACTAGTTAGTAGAGATATAGATTTAGGTTACACGTATCCAGGGACCACATACATGTAGGGTCCCTTGACTGGTTATAAGGTAAGTTATAAATATATATAAGTGGGTGTGTGATCAGTGGAATCTATATCGCCCGGGCTGTTATGTCTCCTGGAGTTCCCTTTCCTTCACAAGAACGATGTTATTCATATGAACAAGAACGTCACCGTTTTGTTCCAAAATATCGTTCGTGTTCTTGCCCCTGAGGGTAATGTTAATCCCAGTAGCTGCTGCTGCCGTGTTTTTGGGTTGGATGAAATATAATTTTTGTTTCTGGACACGTACATGAGTGACACATTTTGTGCAAAATAGATAACGTGGCTTTTGTTGGCGAGGCTTCGTTCGCTGGTGGTGCTGATACTAATGCTGGCGTTAGTGGCGTTGCTGCTTCTATTATTTGTATTGCAATCAGAATTCATGATGTTTCTGCTGCCCCTGTTGGTTGCTGATGTTGAAGGTGATGGTAATGGTGTGGTCGCTGGTGGTGCTGCTGATGATGGGAGGGCTACTGCTGCTTAAGACAGTGGTGCTGTTACTGGTGGTGATAGTGGTGGTGCGGCTGGTGTTGCTGACGGTAGTGGTGGTGTTGTTGCTGTGATTGTCACGAACTTTATGTCCCCGGCTTCAGTCTTCGATGCTACACATTACCAGGAAATAGTTTCTAGTTCCTAGGTCCTAGGACCTGGTTCCTGGTGGTCTTAACGAGGCTTGTTAAGGGTCATTCCGAGATCAAGACTTCCCGTGAAGCCACTATCCATGTCGAGAAGCGAAGGAGTGGATGGAATAGTGTTACTAAAGGGGACGACACGAGGAGAACAGGAACTGTGTTGAATTAGGAGATGATGATAAATAAGGAAATGACGTAAAGAGGAAAGGGAAGACTTGAGAGATAGACAAAGATAGGGAGGAAGATATTGGGGGGGGGGGAATACAGAGAAATAGATAGAGGGGGGGAAAGAGCCAGAGGAGAGGGGTAAGAATTCATTAGTAACGGGGTGTATAAAGAGAAATTGAGAGACATTGCGAAAGGGGTATGATAGCGATAGTGTAATGAAAAAGGCATTAGTAGAAAGGAATTGCGAAAGTGAACTCCGAATAGAGAAGACACATACAAAGACTGAAAGATTGAGAGGTGATCGAGAAGGGGAGATAATTGAATCATAGCATTCGAAACTAGTGGAAAGTGACTCGAGGCACGAATGGAACGCGTCCACAGAAAAACAGAAGTCCAATATATCAACTTTTCCCACATCAATGATCGCCGGGTCCGTCCCCTAACCCCTCCTCCTGCTCAGTGACCAGGAACGAAGCACAGTTAGAAGCCAACACAGTCGACACGCAACGCAAACGAAAGACACGCAAACCTCCCCTTCCCTCCACCTCAATTGTCATCAAAACAGAATGGAAAACGTTCCATTCCGGAGTAGTGGAACGTTCCATTCCGGAGACCACCGCTGCATCGTTCCTCTTTCCCATATAACACCAACCACCAGTTACACGCATAAGCTGGCTTCTCCATTACTCCGGTAGTTTATTTCCAAAACTCAACATTTTGAAAAGATTTGTAAAGAGATCTTGAGAGATGAGAAGAGTGTGGAGAAGAAATTTATTAGAGGAGAACGAAATAAGAGAGAGAGGGAAGATAGGAACAGAGAGAGATAAATCGGCTGAGTAAATCTTCCCTATTTTTTAACACTAGAATTTGCCACTCAATTCTTACTCTTCCTGTCGCCTCCTTACCGTCGTCTGAAATCTAATCATTTTGCATTTACGGTCTTGCAACCATGTGTGTGTGTGTGTGTGTGTGTGTGTGTGTGTGGTGTGTGTGTGTGTGTGTGTGTGTGTGTGTGTGTGTGTGTGTGTGTGTGTATTTGCGGTTCAGGAAATAATTGCACAGTACCCATAGATCAAATAATAGGTCACTTATTTTTAATTTTAGTAGCACAAAACACCCGGATAGAGAGAGGCCGTCAGCACCGGCATTTGATCGTCAAGAATTTCCTACTGGCATTTATCTACCACTGACTCATCCAATAAGCATATAAACCTTGCATTCGGTAGTGGGTTGTGTAGGCCAGTCTTAGTAAAACCAGTGGGAATTATTACAATATGATTCCCTGTCTGTAATGCCACGATGATCCGATTTTTCTGACTTGTGGGAGTCCCTCTGACCATCCGGCAACACAACGGGATCCCTCTGACCATCCGGCAACATAACTGGATCCCTCTGACCATCCGGCAACATATCGGGATCCCTCTAACCATCCGGCAACACAACGGGATCCCTCTGATCATCCGGCAACACAACGGGATCCCTCTGATCATCCGGCAACACAATGGGATCCCTCTGATCATCCGGCAACACAATGGGATCCCTCTAACCATCCGGCAACACAACGGGATCCCTCTGACCATCCGGCAACATAACTGGATCCCTCTGACCATCCGGCAACATATCGGGATCCCTCTAACCATCCGGCAACACAACGGGATCCCTCTGATCATCCGGCAACACAACGGGATCCCTCTGATCATCCGGCAACACAATGGGATCCCTCTAACCATCCGGCAACACAACGGGATCCCTCTAACCATCCGGCAACACAACGGGATCCCTCTAACCATCCGGCAACATAACGGGATCCCTCTGGCCATCCGGCAACACAACGGGATCCCCTGATCATCCGGCAATACAACGGGATCCCTCTAACCATCCGGAAACATAACGAGATCCCTTTAACCATCCGGCAACACAACGGAATCCCTCTGATCATCCGGCTCCACTGCACCCCTCTGATGCAAATGACTTGCTTGACCCTTGTTTTTTTTAAGAAATTCGTTGCACATCTGTAATTCTGGAGCTCCTGGTGCTTAGAGGCTTCAACATTATAATCTGTTGCATATCTAATGTACAGAAGAGCAAAAATATAGTTGGACATGGGTCTTCCAGTAGAGAAAAATCATTCACAAGACAAAGGAAAATTTTTGCGTCTGTGGAATCTATTATACATTGATAAATCCTTCCTGAAATATAATAAAAATACAACTAATTAAAAGCTTTTGAATGTTGGATTGGGCCGCCTTAAAAATGTCAGGAAAAAACTGTTCCTCGTTCCCACCGGACATCTCTTAGAAGCTCATCACTTACATTTGAGGAAGGGAGCTGAGAAAAGGAGAGAGAGAGAGAAAGAGAAAGATAGAGGAAAGAGTTGGAACTGAAGGAGAAAAACTGAATTGGTAGGAGAATGTGTTGCCGATAGAGACAAGGGTAGACTTACAACACCTTACTTTGCTCCTCAGCTCTCTCTTGCCTATTTATTGCCTGTCCTACTTCCTCATCACAATCGACTTGAGAATGGTCCAGGACGGACCGAAACGTCGTCGTCCCTTCACCTTCTAGTGTGTGGTCTGGTCAACATACTTTAGCCACGTTATTGTGACTCATCGCCTACATATAGACTTACAACTTACTTTCCACCTCTCACTAAGATGATGGGAATGAAGTAATTAGGATAAAAAGTACGAAACAAAAGTTGAACAAACTCATTTAATAAATATCGGAGAAAATATACAAACAAAGGAATGTAGGAGAGCTGACTTCTATTGGCTATCAGCTAACCATCATAACAACGGCCTTATGAACCACTACAAAACCAATTAACTGTGCTTCATGCAAATTGGACATGTTAATTGTCCGAGCCAGTACCTATTAAGTGCCAGCAGGATGACAGAGTGCCAAGATTCAGGGGTACGCCCCTGGTTGCATGCTAAATATTTGACAAAAAAAAAACAAAAAAAATCGTTTTTGGGCGCCAATTATCGTCTCCTATAATTGGGGACAGGGAGACGGTTAGGCATATTGAGGTTCCCACTTATTGAGGCCATCTACTGACCTTCGTCGGAATGCCACCCACAACAGTTTCCTAACTCCCGGGTACCTAGTTTCCGATTGGTGAAAAGAGGCATCAGGTGAAAGAAATCGTCTCCAACCATCTCTTGCCCTCCTGAGCATCGAACCCGGGATCCCCGGTTGTGAGCCAAGGACGTAGACCACTGCGATAATGGCATTAATTGAAATAATACACAATGAATTCCACTATACATGTGTTGACAGCCAAAATACACGTATACATGCATATACATCTGAAAACTCCAACCCCAGAAGTGACTCGAACCCATACTGCCAGGAGCACTATGCAACTGGTGTACAGAGACCAGTTACATAATGCTCCTGCCAGTATGGGTTCGAGTTACTTCTGGGTGTGGAGTTTTCAGTTGCATATACGCCTGGGGACCATTCAGGCTGGTTCGCATACATATACATGTATATATACATGGATGCACATGCGCATACATCCACTAAAGGACCCATCGTTACAGGTATGTTCATTCTTCTCATAAAACGCCTCATTTCCTTAACCTCAATAATACGGCACCTCATGTGAACTTTATCATGATGTGTTTTTGATCGATATCTCATGAATCTTTTAGTCAATACAAATTCGAAATGGAAATAGCAAATTTACCTGTTTGCAATTCACCTTAATTGAAAATAAATGGAAAATATATGGAAGCAGTGTAAGGGTGGAGGAAAGAAGCAGAAGAGAAGGAGAAGAAGGAGGAGGAGAAGAAGAGAGTTATACTCAGGGAAGAAAATCAAGACAATCAAAATCAAGACACATTTTATCTCTCACTTTCCCTGTTAATTAAATTTCTGGTTCTTGGATATTAACTTAAACTTCGTGTCTCCCTCATGTATTTATATTATGATATAAAGGTTAGTGCATTTTATAGTGAGCTAATTTGTACCATCTTCTCCCTGCAAGTTTATTCCCAGCCTGTCTTCTCCCATAGTGCACCGTATTTTACACGTCAAATTCCACACCAAAAAAGATGTACAGGTTTCGAAAATGCTTAAATGCTTGACAAATCCTGGTCTCAGTCTTGCAGTAAACAATGTTGCCAAACAACCGTGCATTAAAGAAATCTTAAAATGCTTTTATTGTCACAATATCTAAAGGTTTCACGGCCCACTGAACTACTGGTATCACACAGTCGCTTCTCATTCTATTAAAACTTGGAGTTAGAGCGCATATAAGACACTTAATAGCATGTTCACTGTCGTGTTTGGCTGGATGTCTTAAAAGTAAATTCTCTAGTTATTAAGTGTTTTATGTCCTGTTCAACACATATTTTCGCACTTGTATGACATGTCTCAAGGTTTATGGGTTTGGTGATGGTTCGTCTGGTTGTACACGGGGTGTACTTGCTGGGTTGTACACGGGGTGTACTTGCTGGGTTGTACACGGGGTGTACTTGCAGGGTTGTACACGGGGTGTACTTGCTGGGTTGTACACGGGGTGTACTTGCTGGGTTGTACACGGGGTGTACTTGCTGGGTTGTACACGGGGTGACGGTCTTACTGGGCTGTACACGGGGTACTAGACTCTCTGAGCATGTACACGGGATACCAGACTCAGTGAAGTATAAGACCAAGAGTAACTATTGATATATATTAGTCTAAAATCACGACTAGTTTGGTAAATTCTTAGTACACGGTAATCCTCGCTGTGTTCAAGAGCCTTCCACAATAGTTAGGCTAACCACCAGATGGTAGCCTTAACAGCTGAGCAATTCACAAGCACAATAGATCTGTCATAATTTATTGAAATACAATTTCATCAGCATTATTAGTCTAAAAAGGAGAGTTAATAAAATTCACACACAAATGCATATACACACACAAATGCATATACACACACACACAAATGCATATACACACACAAATGCATATACACACACGAAAACACCCAAACACACGCACACATACACAAACACGCTCAAAAAAAAGCAAGGACCGCAGTTTCTCAATCATCGAAAATCCATCCAAATATACATTGGTGCAGCATTCCACCGTCAGACAGCCCAACCAACCCCACTAGGCCAACACAGGGGCGTCCCAGCCTGCACCTGTGGAGCGAACCGACCTTGAGCTACCGGCAGGAGGTAATGGGTTTACCTGTCCATTGAACTACGTAACTCGCAGCCCACCTACGGCCCAAGTCACATCTGACCACACAAGCAAACCAGATCTTCTATTCTGGGGAGACTGGAGAAGACATTTACAAAATAGGAATTCACATATAACCTTTTTGAAATTGTCACTTTTTTTTAAATCAAATAAATTGTTGGATAATGTTAAAAATTAATGGAGGGGGGCAATTGTTGTAGTTTATTTCGTGTATAAGTTTATTTGTGTCTTTTGTTTCTTGTCTGAATGTTCCAAACTCGTGGAACTGGAAATGGAAGACTCAAGAGCTACACTGTATTAAAGATATTAATTGGATGTTATTGTGTGTGTGTGTATTCACCTATTTATATTCATAAATTTTGGTTTTGTAGGATTGAGCTATAAGCTCTTGAACCCGGTCTTTCTAAGCGTCGGTACTGACACACTGACACTGGTCTATTTTGTACTGTCATCCAACCAATTTTCACTATCATAACAGCTCTGAGTGCGTGTGTTTGTTTGTGTGTGTATGTGTGTGTGTGTGTGTGTGTGTGTGTGTGTGCGCACGTGTGTGTGTGTGCGTTTGGCCACGTTTTGGTTACTGGGGAAAGGAGCTTTTCTTCACACTGAGGTTAAGAATTGAGGTAAGGGGACGCTGTTTATCGACAAATGCTAGGTATTGGAGCAAGAGAGTCGGCCTGGCCTTGACAAGGGGAAATTCGCGAGACATCCAATCACAGATAGCTGGGACGCGAGCCAACGGAAACTCGTCTAAGACTGCCAATAAAAGAGAGATAAGAGTGGTCAGAAATGTCTGTCGCCCAAGCTGCACCATGAGTGTGTTTAGGGAGCTGAACACCTAAACAAACTATATATAATATTACCAAGTCCAGGAATTTATTTAATATATTTATCTCCTGATGCTAGATGAGATGGACTTGATGAGACCGTAACCGAAATAACTATGTTATATATTTTATTTATGTAAAAGTATACACATTTAGTATAGGATACATAGCAGATTTCGTAGGATTGTTATGCACAGATTGAGAGAGAAGGAGATAGAAATGATACAGATAATCAGAAATGTAGAAATTGGAATCATGAGAAGGTTAAACCCCGTCATTTGGGACCCTTTTGTGTCATTCATCATTACTGTGATAATCCACTTCGATTTCCAGACTCCGTGCTTCCAAAAATATCGAGAAAATCCCAAGAAAAGGAAAAAATCAAGGGATTGGAAAAATGAGGTGAATTCATAATTCCAAGACCGACAAATCAGACCGAATTTTTCCTTTTCACGCAATGGATCAGCTACGTGATTACAAAAACGCATTTCTTCCTGGAATTCTCCAATCTTTGGCATAACAAATGTATGACAGTGTTCAAACAGATTCTATTCTTAAAGATAGGTAGATGTCTAACACTAAAAACACGCAATCTGATTATTGATGAATCATTTTATACATTGATTGTCTTTGAGAAAGGCTCTTATCAGCTGCAACGTTCAATATTTCCTTCTCATTTCTCTGTGGGTGTATATAGTGCTGATTTAGTTGTAATATATATGTTGAGCTTTGCAACGGTAAGCTTCCTGAAAACTTACTAGGTAGCAAAAATTATATCTAAATCAATATTTACTAGCCCTTCAATTAAGCACGGAGGATTAATAACTGGAAGAGTTCTTAGATATATAGAAGTAAATGAAGAATGTTTAACATTATATCTACTTCCAAATAAATAATGATAGTCAATTGTTTGTATGTTTTCGGTAAGCATAAACCTAAGAGAAAAATCTTCCCTTAGAATTAGGATATCTAGAAATAACAGATATTAGCAATTTCAGTCTCCAATATAGATTTTATAGACGTGCCTTGATCATAAAAAATTTGCTAAAAGTTCATTAGATTTTTCATTTGATGGCCAAATACACAATATGTAATCAACGTAACTAAGCCGTGGAATGATTCCAGGGGCAATTTTACAAACACTTTTCTTTTTAAAATATTCCATGCACAAAGTTTAAAACAATTGAAATGGCGGATTTTCCATTGTCACTTCTTTAGGCATTATTAGTTAGAAACGTCCCTCATAGAGATAACTGCGTCATTTACACAAATTCCTTGTAAAAGAGTGTGATATGTCAGCCATCTAGTGTTTTGAAATATCGATTTTTGCAGCAAAAATATTCTATAAGAAGTGGCTAAATATCTAATGATTTATTTATTCATTTGTCAGAAATGTTTTTGATTTGACAATATATTTACTATTTGGTCTTGTAGGATCGAGATGTTATCTCTTGGACTCCATCTCTTTCTAAGAGAAGGTTGTCTAATAACGTACTGACTCCCGACTTACTTTGTCTCTTATCATATTAACTAAATATATATATATATATATATATATATATATATATATATATATATATATATATATATCTTTAATACACACACACACACACACACACACACACACACACACACACACACACACACACCACACACACACACACACACACACTACACACACACACAAGGTGCAGCCCCTTACAGCTGTCGATCTCCCAGGTAATTATTTATTGCTAGGTGTACAGAGGAATCAGCTGAAAGAAACTGCCTATTTACTTCTACCTCGTCCGTCANTTAATCATAGTAAGGAATTCAGTTGATATATTTATGAATGAAATAATGGGTTAAGTTGGAGTGAAATGAACTTTTTTTGCTCAAGTTAATCATTAGAGACTTCAGGTGTGATATTTTAAATCCATACAAGAAAGAAAGACGATTACTTGCCTGTTGAATAATATTAACATATATATTGACATATATTGTATTTTCCTGCATGTGTATATAAAATCATCAGTGTTGCATCATATTTATAAACGTTCGCTCAATATGTTTTATCTAGACAATCTGAACGTGAAATCCAGTTTATCCAGATGAGATCTGGAACAGTAGAACAGTTCAGTGTTGTCGAGAGGCCTACTGTTATCTGTTCCTCATACTTCCTTGATCACCATGTACTCATGTGTACCCTAATGCACCACAATGTACTCAAAAGCCTGCCATGTACTTCAGTTATACTCCGGCCAGTGAAGCAAGCTGACAGGCAGTACATAGATACAAATGCAGCTGGTACATATGCAGGGTGGTAGCCTGTCAAGTTAGCAGGCAGGCCAGCAAGTAGGCAGTAAGCAGTCAAGCACATACACTTAGTAAGATTGTTGTTTTGTAACGCTGTACTTCGCCTCACGTAAAATTCTTAAGCCTCATATTTTCCCTCCCATTCCAGAATCCTCTTATGTCCTTCTCTGTCATCTGCGTTTGTATCTCCCAGCAATTCTCTTCCCCTCTTCCTTCGTTCTTCCATTATTCCCTGTGGTTTTGTGCCATACATCATAATTAATGCTTCCTCTTGCCCTCTTATTCACATTTTTTTGTCTCTCGTACATTTTTACGATTATCTTCATATGAACATTTTCTATACAACATGAACACAGTGTTCTTGCTGTGTTCCCCTGCTCCGTTTTCCTTGTTTTTCGTGATATTTTCATTCGTGCTTCTTTTTTAATTTATATCCTCCTCTCTTCTCCTGTTATTGGCACTGTTGCTATTTTGGATTGTTTCGTAACGAATTTTTTATTTATTTTTATTAATGTCTTATGCTTTTGAACATAATAGATACAATATTAATAACGAACGAGATAATTAATAAAGAGATTCAGCAAAGATTAAAATAGATCAACGACTACGAAAATATTGTTGCGGTTTGAGAATATTTATTAATATTATTTATTTTATCAGAGATGAAGAGTACAGTAAGTTCAGTGAATTGTTACATATATATATTTAACTGCTTAAAAGTCGAAATTTTTCTCTATTATTGGACATCATCTGTGACTCCAATCTAAATATGTCTAACTATATATATCTAAATATATATATAATATATATATATATATATTATATATATATATATATATATATATATAGATATAATAATATATATATATATGTGTGTGTGGTGTAAATATGTATTTAGTTATATATTTATGAATGAGATTGGGTGATATAATAGGAGCTTCTCGTACGGGCTAATAGGCCTTCTGCAGTTACCGTCATTCTTATGTAAGAAGGTAACATAAGTAAGCACATATTTTCATATTTTTTAGAAGTGATATATGAAATCACTATCAACTCTAGTGACCTCTCAAGAATTGGAACTTAGGTGGCCAGGGGTCACCCCACTAGTTGTGCTAGTACCATAACCACTACATCAGCGATTGCCTAAAGTTAAAGAAGGGTTCTCAGGTCCGCATGCTTTCAGAACCCGGCAAAACTCGTGGTACATTTCGGGCATTATTATTTCACAAAATCGTTCAACTTGCTAGGGCCGGGCTGAGAATACACAATGTGTGCAAAGCCCGAATGATCCCCAAGAAAAGTTTATCATTATATACTCAAATAATTCCAATTGGAACACAATCCATATTGACTAAAATACTTATATATTGAAATGAAATACATTAATTGACAAATACCTGTTGTAAATTTAAGTGACAACAGTATGATTTCTGCTGAAGGGCTTACTTATTTAAATTAGAATAGAATATAGTCTCCTATACATACTGCAGAAAGGTTTACTAACAGTAATATACTATTTCCCCCTGTGCATACTCAAGTTAACTTTAGCCGGGAACAAAGTTGTAAGAGAAGCCGTGAAGTTTTCTCAAACTTTACAAGCCAACCGTTCATGTCGTGTTTTTGCTATGGCTTGCTCATCAATTTCTTCATTTTAAAATTGTTTTTCTTGCATAAAACTTCCTTCGCTTTCAGATAAGTTGGAGGTTGTCGTTGTGCCACCAAACACAAAATAGTGTTTTATTCGTGTGAATGCATGCACAGGCAGTTTAAGTTAGTGTTTTAAGCCATACATTAAATACTGTATTGGCTAAATTGCTAAGGAAAATAAACAAGGATAATAACATTTTATCTACTACAATAAGAGAGGATTTCAAAAATATTTGTTTATCTGTCCAAAATGATAAAATTTTGCAAATAGAATAATAGAATTTGAGGCAAATAGAATTTGGAGGTCAGGTACCCAAATTTGCCCGAGGAAAGGTAGGGAACAGACATAGGCTGGTCGGGGTAGGCCTGAGTTAAATGCTCTCAGATATATCGCCTTTCAACCCTACCCTCCCTCAGCCAAATTGGAAAGTGAAAAAGAAAATCGTGTGGTGAAATACGGCGAGTGAGGAACGTAGACTTTATCGTGAAGTCTTTCATGATGTTCTGGGTGATGTTCTGCTTTCATGATGTTCTTACTCCACTTCATATAGTCTAGGGTAGCTGCACTAATGCAGATGTACCTAAGGAATTAATAAAAAAAATGATGTTCTGAAGAGGAAAATAATTACAAGATACAAAATAGATGAATCTACATACCCATCAATTCATCATATCTTTCCATCCAACTATCCATCAAACCATCTATCTATTCATCTATCTATCCCATCCATCACTCTATCCATCAGTCCATCTGTCCATGCATTCATCTATCTATTCTTGGGTATGGATAGATGGATAGAAGGATAGATAGATGGATGAATGCATGAATAGATGGATTGATGGATATATGGATTGATGGTCAGATGGATTGATGGATAGATTGATGGATAGATAGGTAGATAGATAGATCTATTGATGGATATATAGATGGATAGATAGACGGATTGACGGATAGTTGGATGGATAGAAATGATGAATAGAGTGGTATGTTAATGGATAAATTGATGGATGGGTTAATTGATGGATGGATAGATGGATATGTGGATGTATAGAAAGATGGATTAATGGATGAATGGATGCATTGGTGGATGGATGCATGAATGATGAATAGAGTGGTATGTTAATGGATAAATTGATGGATGGGTTAATTGATGGATGGATAGATGGATATGTGGATGTATAGAAAGATGGATTAATGGATGAATGGATGCATTGGTGGATGGATGCATGAATAAACCGTTAGATGGATGGGTAGACGGTAAGACAGATAGTGGATACATGAATTGATGGATTGATAGAGGGGTGGATAGACGGATGAATATAGGAGGATAAATGGATGGATAAATGGATAGACAGATAGATGAATGGATGGATGAGTAGATAGAAGAATAGATGGATGAGTAGATAGATGGATAGATAATAAATTCACCAGTGTATATAATTCGTTGAATAGCTCACGGCGAAGAGATCTTTACGCATGCGCTCTGGGTGATATATAAAGCACGTCTATAATTGCTTTTAATGACTAACCTAACTAAAACTCACTGCATGGTTTTCATTGCCTTCACTTTGTAGGTCTTTGGGATAACACTCACCATGGGTAGCGACCTGTATCGTGTGTGGCGAGTGATTATATGTTGATACACTTCTGGCGATAACTCTTCGAGTGCTTGAGAGTTGCGTTTGGCGAAGGAACGCCTCGCAAAGAGATTAAGAACAACTTTCAGACTGCTTGGTGAGTGGTTTGGCATGTTACCACTTTGCAAGTCACGGATAATAGTGACTCCAGCATCATCCTTGAGCTCGTAACTCTCAATGTGCTCCGAGAGAGTGGTGACTGTGTGTGTGTGGAGCTCTCAGATGAACATTCTGTTCATCTGGGGCTTTAGGAGACTTGAACCGGGATCTCACGTGTGTGAGGCCGAACCTCTCGGGTTCTCAGACGAATCTGTCTGATCCTCGTATCCCCGACTTCATGTCCTCTTGGGCCAGCTTCTCCAGTCACTGGTCGCCAGAAACTACGTGAGAAGTGACTGACATTGGATATATCTAACGGTATCTAAAGAGCTGAAAAGACCTTGAATTTCAGCCATATAAGTAGAAGAATATACAAAAAAATATATAAAGGAATTTACGTGCCTTTCACTTATAATATAAAAGTAAAGAACCAACATAATAACTCTGAACAAACGGATGCTCAAAATAGGCAGTAATTGGATTGATTTGTCTTACCCTATTGGAAGGGTCAGAGAGAATTTGATTACTGAAATCGGAGCCAATTGGCCTAGCGATCCTCAGATGAAGTACTCATAATTTGTGGAGATGGTGCTAATTAAGCGGTTTGTGGACAAGGAGGGGTCACTCTGTTCACAGGTGCTGATTGATGTTTACTGAGGAAGCTGTGACGTACAATTAGCTGCCCTACTGCTCTTGTGTGGAAACATCAGAGGGCTTTGATAAGGGACTCGATCGTATACGATGAATGGCTAGTACAGGAATGAAGTGGCGGATATATATATATATATATATATATATATATATATATATATATATATATATATAATATATATATGTATATATATATATATAAATATATATATATATATATATTATTAAAATGACCGAAAAAGTAAGATTAATAATTCTAACACGAATTTTCTCAACATTTCTTATGTTTCTTTTCACTATTGATGGTAATGAAAAATCAGTTCTCCGAAATTCATTTTTATTTCTAGTCTGACGCGACACTACAGCAGTCTACAGGAAAGACTGCTACCAAAATATACTAATATATATATATATATGCAATTGACGATCACAAAACACTGATCATTTTATGCGGAAAATCCACAGAGAAAATGAAAGGAGGTAACGTTTCGACTTTGTTAAAGCCTTTGTCAAACCAGACTGACCATATATATATATATATATATATTATATATATATATATATATATATATAGCTTTTGGTACAAAAATGTATCTTTCCTCTTTCCAAAGCACCGATCGGGCAAATAGAATTGGTCTAAACTGCCTCACTGAAATAAAAAGTCTCAAATTCCTTACCCTATTGACAGATGCGTCCTCTCCCATTCCCCGACCTACATCTACCCATCCCCCAACCCACACACCCGCTATCCTCGACTCACAGCGCCTCTTCTCAACCTCACCCTTCACATCTCAAACTCAGCAAGCAGAGATGAAGTTCCTTGGACCGTCACTGTGGTCTAAACTCTTTCCCATTCCTATTGGGAATGCCTGTGGAATGGCACACACCGTCCAGGTCGTCCATCAGCCGTCTGGCACCCAGCGACGGGTGGGTTGGCTGGAGCGGCGGCCTCCGAAGGTTTAACAATAATCCTCCAGAATTTCACATGTTTACGTACTGGAGGATTACTTCGGCAGGAACAGAGAACGGTCAGAGGAGAGGAAAAAGACGGGTACAGGAGAGGAAAGTGACGGAAACAGAAGAGTATACCGACAGGAACGAGAAGGAATTTGGTGGAATACTGGAGG
>WNGS01163813.1:4837524-4856365 GCA_020271785.1 Procambarus virginalis | reverse complement strand
ACGAATTTTTTATTTATGTTTTAATTAGTGTAATTATGCTTTTGAACTATAATAGATAAGAATACTTAAAAACGAACGAGATAATTAAATAAAGAGATTCAGCAAAGAATGAATAGATCAACGACTAACGAAAATATTGGTTGCGGTTTGAGAATATTTATTAGATATTCATTTATTTTATCAGAGATGAAGAGGTACAGTAAGTTCAGTGAATTGTTACATATATATATTTCACTGCTTAAAAGTCGAAAATTTTTCTCTATTATTGGACATCATTCTGTGACTTCCATACTCTAAATATGTCTAACTATATATAAAACCCTGTGGAACTCCGCTGGTAATATCTTGGGATTTTGAGGTCTCCTCCATCACAATAACTCTGATTTATGTTGCTTAGGTTCTCACTTAACTACTGGCGAACCTTATCTTTTATACCTGACAATTTCTCCAAAATATGCACCCACCAAATCCTGTGCCAAAGCCATTTTGACTGCACGGAAGAAATGCAGTTTTACCCTCTCTATTTTTGCTTAATTTTTGTCGCCTGCTCATAGAATTCTATTAAGTCTGTGAAGCACGATTTGCCTTCCCTGAACCCATGTTGGTGGTGTGTTACAAAATTCCATCATTCCAGATGTGCTACTAGATCTTTCATCACGATCATCTGTAACACCTTGCATGACATACAAGTTAGGGACACTGGCCTGTAATTCAGTGTCTCCTGCCTGTCACATTTTTTTGTATATTGGGACTACATTAGCTGTGTGTATTTACTATTTGAACCTGCAGAATCGAGGAATTAGCTGTTGGACCCTAGCTTTTCTTACTAATCTATTTTTCTTTATATTTCTTATATATATTTATTTATATTTATACTTTATTTATATTTTTTATTTTTTTATATTTATATTTTATTTATACTTATTTATATTTATATATATATATATTTCTTTTTCTCTTCTACATATATTTCACTCTTACCCACAAACGTCCTCAGAAAGCTGCCCATAGCAGCTGTATAACTCTCAGGTACCTATTTACTACTAGGTGAACAGGTGAACATCTGGGTAAAGAAACTCTTCTAATTTGTTTCTGCCGTTGCCGAGAAACGAACCCGGTCCCTTAGGACTACGACCCCAGAGCGCTATCCACTCAACCACGAGGCCCCTGTGTGTATGTGTATGTGTGTGCGTGTGTATGTGTGTGTGTATGTGTGTGTGTGTGTGTGTGTGTGTGTGTGTGTGTGTGTGTGTGTGTGTGTGTGTGTGTGTGTGTAAAAGTATTAATTCCAATCGTTCATTTCAAACTTTAATTCTTTACACATTAAACTTACATTTCACTACACAGAGAAATATATATTGAAATCCACGCCACGTTCAAATCCATTAAGGAATCCGATCACGTGCAAGACAGATTAAAATCCGTCTCAAGTTCGAAAACGACTTAACCCTCACGACACGACTCCAATGCTTCACCGCCCAGCCCGACGTTCAACATTTTTGCTTGGGGTTCACGGGTGGGCAGCCCGATCAGGCAGAGGCTGGGTTTTACCCTGGAAATTCCTTCCAATAGCCGTCCAGTTGAGGGATAAGATATATGATGCATTACCACCGTGAAAATGTGCAATGGACGTTTTAAAGTATCCAAGAATTATTTTGCTTTTTTTTTTGTGATAAACGGCAGTTATCTCTATGCATGAACAAACACAATAGCATTGCCACACATACGCACACATACACACATGTATATTCACATGTATATATAGATCCTCACGGCCAAGCGGACAATGGTCCGGGATCGTAGTCTTAAAAGTCGGGGTTCGATTTCCGGTCGAAACAGAAGTAAATAGACAGAGTTTTTCATGTGGTATCCCTGTTTATCTAGCAGTAAACAGGTGCCTAGGAGTTAGACAGCTGCTATGGGCGGAATTCTGGCGGTATGTGTGTGTGTAAGAGAAATATATGTAGTAGCAGATATGAGAGAAAAATAGGACGGGAGACAGTAGATTTGAGAACCGATGGTTCGAGAGGCGGGTCCAAGACCTGAACGCTCGAGCCAGCAGGCAAATTTAGTTAACACAAAACAGAGAATAAATAGACACACACAAATACACACACACACACTCATACATTAATATTTGTATATGTATATACAAACGATGATTGTTTTTCGGTCTGTTCAAGTTAAAAGGCCCGACGCCTGAGGCCAGTATCACTAAATATTGCTGTGGGATTGGTCTTAGTCCTGGGACGGTCATATGTGGGTCGGGGGATCACCATTTCATCAAATAATAAACCCTCCATACACACTAAATCTCACCCGGCAGATTATTTTGTTCATGCTCATTATATAAAGATTGGGAGCCGCCATGATCTATATAACAACTATATTGGGTACACACAGCAATCCCAATAACGTGATATATTGTGATATATCACTATATATGTGGGTTTGGGATCATCCAGGGCATAGGTTAGAATCCTCATTAGGACCCTAGTGGATTTGTTCTGTATTGGGAACCCGGCAGCGCCAGGGAAGTGAAAAGATATTTACACTAATGTAGGCAGTGTGTGTATTTTAGGTTGTTACAGCGGTGAAGTTAGTGTGTTGTGAGAATGGTTAGTGATAATGGCTGTATGTATTAAAGAAAAGTACAGTGATATAATGTAAAGTGTAGATGTGACTTTCGTTACCTGAGTAACGCTGCTACTGGAGGCATTCTACATATATATATATATATATCATATATCTGTTCAAGGCTGGAGATCAGAGGCTTTGGTCTAGCCTCTCTAAGGCTAGCTTTGTGAGGCTAGGCTTAGTGAGCCTCCCTAAGCTAACCTTAAGTGAGCTAAAAGGCTCAAACTTTGCATGGTGTATCAAGTGTATCATAAGTATAGTTCATAAGTGTAAAGAAGTCTTTGAGAATGTAAGAAGCCCTTGCGAAACGCTTCTGGGCGTCAGACCATTAATATAAATGAATTTTGGAGAATTGAATGATCCCCACCCACTTGAATTAACGGGAATCGAATGCCTACCCGGAAAAAAAGAGAGGTCTTTGCTCTACCGACAAGTACAAGTGGACCGACCTAACGTCATCTCTAGCAATCATACATAAGCATATATCAGTATATTGATATAGTATCCGTTATATACATTATCAATATCATCAAATCATTGCAAAGGTGCAACGTGAAAAAACTCCTCCTAATCCGATACCGGGAGCCATAAAAATTTGAATACCATTCTTACCGAGATATCAATTTTGGTTTCATTTCGAGATCACTTGCAGCAAAAAATATATATATGTCAAAACAAAATCTCCTGATATATCAAGCCTGCAAGTCTCAATCTGGCGTTTTATGAGCCTGTTTCATGACTAAATTTCGACGCAAGAGGCAAATATTTGAAGGCAATTACTTTCCAAAATAATTGGGTCGGGCTAAATTTCCCAGCTGTTTAGAATTCAGTGTACCGGATGGAGGCGTTGTCTGACCCCTGACTGCCCACGGGTCGCGCTCTTTCTACTGCTTTGGACATTTTCCATCGCAAAAAACAAACTGAATTTCGTACACTGATTGAAGATAATTTTGATGTAATTTTTGGTCCCTCTTGATCACTGTAATCATACACCATACGCACTCATCATCACTGTAATCATACACTGTACACATTCTACATCACTGTAATCATACACAATTTTCCATTTTCTGTATAACATTTCCGTTATACATATGACTTCATAATTATACACCAACATTTCCGTTATACATATGACTTCATAATTATACACCAACATTTCCGTTATACATATGACTTCATAATTATACACCAACATTTCCGTTATACATATGACTTCATAATTAAACACCAACATATTCAATCGTGTTAAGTTTTGACTACTCTTCGGTTTCTCTAACCACTTATCTTCTTGCATTTTTTCTCATAAAAAACTATTTATTCTTTATTTTTTTCAAGAAGTTTGCAAACACACGCTGGAGTTTCATGATCTTTGTTCTTCTGGCATAAATAAAGTATACATAAACTCCGATCAGGACAACATGCACGACAATCAGAAGTCCATCATACCAGTATAAGGAGCCATTCAGAATCGACCCTGCCACTGCAACACTGATGTAAATCCCACACATTAATAATCCCCCAATCAGCGTTAAGTAATAGTTCATCCTGTTACCCCTCCCTATGCAGTTTGCTAGAAATTTACAGTGGTGATCCCACTCCCAAATGCAGACGTTGCAGATGTCGCAGTGGCGGGCAATTGGAGGTGAACGCAAGTTGCAAATGTTGCACCAATTCCAATTGTATTTCCTGAATAGATGCCCCGAATCTTACACTTTCCCTGCTGACAAAGTCAGCTATATAAAAATGAAAGCTGCCGTGACGTTCATAATACAAGTCATTACGATTTAAAGGATTTAATAGTTGCCTCCCAACAACGCAGGAACATTGAATTTTTCTATAAATGCGTATCCAATATAATAGTATACACAAATCCATAGTATGGCAACCAGTAGATTCACGTAATAAAGGTATGTGGGGCGTGGCTCTTGGCTTCCATGACGTATCATCATACTGCGATCAGCTTAGGCACTCGAACTTTTTTGAATGACTTCGTTCCAGAACTTCGACTGCATGAGAGTTCCCCCAGACTGATTAGGCGCGGCTGAGGTGGAAGATTGTTCCAGCGGCTCTAGTTGTGTTGGCGAGGCTGAGATTATAGGTGCTACGGCCTGTTTTGATGGGGATTAGATTACAGAGCTAATGGTTGAGCTCTCCATTTTCACCTAGCCCTCAAGTCCCATTTCTTAGTCTGTCTTCATACTTATTCCTAATATTTTTGTTTTTATTTTGCACAGACTCCAACGTGTCCCCTTGGAAACATACAAAATATAAAGGATATTAAACTTAGTCAAGTTAGAACTACTGAGGGTTAAGACTTGCTAAGGTTAACATTAGTGCAAGTAAACACTAATGAAGGTTAAAATATATGTTAAATATGCAGTCATGAACATGGGTTATGGTTAATATGTGTAACATTAACCAACATTGATTACTGTACCAAGGAACAGTGTTTACTGTTTAGTAATGATACAAATATTGATGATATGCAATTAAAAATGTACAAATATTAGGGTTCAGTTTTTTATAACTGTTCAGTGTGTTCTGTATAGTGGAACAATAATTCATAGTAATGAAGCATACATTGGTCAGTTGTGTATTATTAGAATGTTCTACTTAATAAAAATAGTGATTTACACAAGTCGTTAAAGGTGGAGCTGAATGAACAGGTATAAGGGTAAGGTAATTACCGAGATAAATCACTAAGCCAGTATCACTTTAGTATGCCGTAAAAACGTAAAAACTTGCAAATTAGTGCTGCGATACTTTTATTGTGAGGTTAATGAGGTATTAACCTCACATCGTCAAAATATATTAGAGTGTTTTATTCCTTTGTTAGGCCATTAAAGGAATTACAAATAGCAGAGGTCCTTGAACTGATCCCTGACGTACATTGCTTCTTATCTCTCGTTTGTCATCTGTAACTGTGAACGTCTACATCAGTCAAATTACGTTTCCAGTCAATCGTGCTCTCACCTGCAGCTTGTGAAACAGTCTAACACTGTTCAGGAAGGTTTGGAACATTTTTTTCTTCAGAATAAGAAAATAATTTGGCACTTACCCTTAGTATTCTCAGCCATCAAAGCTGTCAATTTTGTCAGACAACTGAAAGAAATATATGAGGTACGACTTCCCTTCTCTGAACTGTTCTGGTGTTTAGAGATAGTTAATTATTTCACGTTTCAGAATCTTACAGTTTTGTCTCTCGAGGCTAACTATCCAGTAATATCTATCAGTGAGTTATAAATTTGTAAATTTCCNTTTATTATACAGGCTGAGTTACTCTCTAATCAGCAAGACATCCATTTAAAGCAACGGATTTGAGGGATGATGGCCAGCCAATCAAATGTAATATCAACAAAGTACAAATTAATTAAATTATCAAACATAACAAAATTAAATACTAATTGGAAAATAAGAAATGAAGTTGCAGGGTGAATAAATGTAGGGTTGGCGTCACCCTAAACTCATTTGAATGACCTCACCTTCACTCACTTGTATGGTCTCACACTACACTCACAGTATGTGTATGTAGTGTGAGGGGCCATGTACTTCTCATCTAGCTCTCACGTGTGTAGCCACACGCTAATCTCTCGTGTAAGGTGAGGTTACACATGAGAGTGCAACCGTCCTCGCAAATTTCATAAGTCAATATTGACTATTAAAATGTGCATAGATGACATCTTAACATAATAGTGTCCCTTGAAAAACTTCATAGAAACACCGACCTACCAACCTTGTTAGGATGTAAGATAAGCATCTTATTTCTTCGTAATTACAACTCTTACTAACCTATACCTATATAGGTTAAGTAACAATTGAAATTACGAAGCTTAAGATGCTTATTTTAACATACTAACAAGGTAGGTAAGTCGGTGTTTCTATGACGCTTTTCAAGGGAAACTATTATGTTAAGTAGTCACCTATGCACGCAACTAATAAGTCATATTGACTTATTAAATTTGCGAGGACGGGTTGGAGAGTGTAGTGTGTATATGTGTGCTTCCTTCACACATACGACCCCATGGCATATATACTGATGAGAAGCCAATACTACATTTAGTAGTTATACTCTTACGGAAATACTCAACACAACAAATTAACTATTTTTATGTTGTCTAAATTCAGTACAGAATTGTACCGAGGCATTTTCCTACGTATTCGAATTTCATAAACCACTGATTTATCAAGCTTTTGTTACACGATGAACATGATATATCGCCTCGGTTTTCCAGAGACATTTAATACATCACGTTGGTAAACATGGTTCAATTCTAGGAAACATGTTATCGTTTGCAAAGTATTTTTCTGTTTGTCTCTCTGTCTGCCTGAAACTGGAAACTTGACGCAGGGGGTTAGTTTCACCCAAGTTTGTAGGGTACAGGACGGACATAGGCTGGTCAGGGTAAGCCTAAATTAAATCCTTAGGACTGTAACCCAACACCCACGAACGATTTTCATGAAGTATGAATATACAAGTTCAGTGATAAACAAACGTAGAGAGATAACGCAGATAAATATGAAGACACAGACAATAAACCGATACAGACTAGCAGACAGGTACGTAGAAATACAGTCAAATACAAACATGTAGTCTAACAAACAAGCACACTAACCCCTGAAATCCGAGAAAACAAAACATATTCCCCCTTATTAAAGTTGTTGTCCAGATTTCATTCCATATACTCAGATGGAATATATTACACAAATATGAAGGCTGAAAATTATCACTATATGGTATCAAAATTAACTTTCTAAAACATACTTCAGAAATGTTCTTCTATACGAAATTACCTGCTTGCTCTATATACACAAGCAGGTAATAACCATATGCAACACAAACCTGAATTACATTAATGACCAAAATGTAGATAATTTGTATAATTTCCAAAATCGTTGAACCTCTCAGGTCATTCAGCCCGTTCTCCTAAGATTTCCCAACGTTTTAACGTACACGAGCGACATGCGAGATTCTGCGTAGGAGGACAGGTTGTGGGAGGACATGTTACATGTACCGGCCAAGTGAAGTCTCCCTCTGCCTCACCTCTTCTCCCCCTCACAAGGTCCATTCAGGAGCTGCTAACATGCAATCAGCCTCACATGGGCCGTTCGGCTTATCCTTTGTCTATTAGAAGCACCCCGAGGGATTGACCCAGTTAAGATAGATCATAACTGAAGCTAACTTGCAAAGAGAATTTAAAAACCACGTGCAGTTTTTACTTATCTAGAAAATGCACAGTTTTGGAGCTCACAATGACTCTATGAAAGCTGACGCTGAATGTCTTTTTATCACAAAATTTGACATTTACAAAGACATCACGAAATGAGGAAATGAATGCCTGATAGCAAGAGATCGGGAATTTATCGAGGCCTCACGAAAAAGGTTACTGAATGCTTATATAACAGAGGTCAAAGAGTCACAAAGATTTATCGAATGCAAATTGTAGAACAAGAATACCTTCGTTTTGTGTTTGGCTTTATGTATTTATGATAGATTTTAAGAGTTGGAGAATATGTGAAATGTGGTGTAAGAGGCCGTCAATAAGGCCAAGAGACCAGCCAATATACACACACACACTATTGGGAATTCATGAATGTTGTTTATTTATGTATATTGTGTATTCATGTACACATACTAACCTGAGAATACATTTTATATTTCAGATCTCTGTTGTTTATTTCTCAGGTTATCATATTTATAAGTTTCTTCCAATATTCCTACTCATTCCTCTCTTTCGTTTCTTTTTTTCCTTATTCTTATTTTTCTCTCTCGTTCTTCTTCCTTGTTTACCTCCTCATTCTTCTCCTGTAACCCTCTATTTTTATTTCTGATAATTTTATACTTTACAAACAAAAATTTGTTAGTTTTCTTGTTTAACTTTGTTATTTCCAATGTTTTTTTATTTCACCCTAAAAATTGTAATGCAGTTAATTGTTAACTGGTAACACTTAACAGTTAAATGTTAGATGTTACTTTTAACTGTTAAGTGTTAAGTGATGAATTTTTGTTAAGTGATGAATGTTGTTAAGTGATGAATGTTGTTAAGTGATGAATGTTGTTAAGTGATGAATGTTGATTGTTAAGTATTAAATGTTGATTGTTAAGTATTCAATGTATAATTATATTTTAATAATACATAATAAACACCTAAGTATATATTAGCTGTCAACTGTTAAATCTTAACTGTTAAATGTTAAATGTTGAATGTTAACAGTTGTTATTATTAATGGAAACAATTTGAATTGTTCAATCCCATAACACATTAATTCGAACATAAATTAAATAAGTATATTGGTAGAATTTATGATTGAACCTCCAAAAACACTGATAAAATACAAAAAGTTCATGCGAACGCTTTTCTCCAGTTGTATTATCTAATATGACGAAGTGTATTGAGGTGCTGTATTCCGGTACTGTATTAAGGCATTGCGTCGTCGCAATATATTGTGGCAATGCATCGAAGGAATGCATTGTGGCAATGTAGTGAGACAATAAATTGTTGCATTGTAAAGAGGCAATTTAGCGAATATATTGAGTCATTGTGCTGAGGCATTGTTCAGGAAAAGATGCATTGATGAATGTATTTCAAATCTGTATTGACAAAAACTGTATCGAGGCAACGTATTAAGAAATTGTATGGAGGAAATTGTATTGATATATTGCACTGTGGTAGTGTATTGAGATCTTGCATCATGCAATGTTTTGTATCAATGGTGTAAAAACTCTAATATTTCTTATATGATACTTTTCACATAAGACTTGGGAATTTGTATAATTAATGCTGTTATAAATATGGTCCTATAGGCTCTTTTTGTATATAGTTTTAACAAACATAATCGATGAAATAATTAATATATAGTTTATAGCAAATGATATATTGATAATGTACTAATGTCTGTCATTCTCTCTCATTTCCTCTTCTCTCTCCTTTCTCTCTCTCGCCTCTTATGTCTTTTTACTTTCCATTAATTCATCCCTAGTATTCATTAATTCATTCCAGGTATTCATTAATTCATCCCTGTTATTCATTCATTCTTCCCCATCTCTCCCTTCGCCTTTCTCCTTCTTTTATACATGTTGTCTTCAACACAGTCCTATGATCTTAAAAAATACAAAATACATTTTTTTAATAAGATATTTTTTGGTGGTTGAACGAGATGTCGAAATTCCCTAGAATTTAGATTCTCGGGCAACCTTAATGACCTTAATCTCGCTTCATCCTTAATGAGAATTTGCTGTGGAATAGAGAGGATACGGCTCCCCTTCCATGAGAGAGAGAAAAAGAGAGAGAGAGAGAGAGAAGAGAGAGAGGAAGAGAGACCTACAGTATCCCCAAACCAAATTATGTCCCATTTGAAGTCAAATAGAAAGTCCTTAACCATTCTCCTAATGTCTAACGATAAGGATTTTTAATATAATATCAGTCTTCGATCCATCTATCTCTGTCTCTATTCCTGTCCATCATTATTCCCCCCCCCTCTGTCACTTCGTCTTCTTCTGTCCCTCCCCTTCTCTCCTCATCTTGCTTCTTCACTACATTCCATCTTCATTGTTTGTACTGTCTTTATCATCATCACCAGGGTCGTAATCGGGTCGTAGAGTGTATACGGTCTTCTCTGAGTACTCTTTATTTTCTTCTCCGAGGGTATGGGTCCCTACACTTGCACCAGAGGTGGTTACCCCTATATATACATATATAAATATTTACTTATGTTCACACGACTGTTTATGGAGTTAGTATTTATGTATCCGTTTTCAGCCAATTAGATTTGGAGAAGTCAATTACCGCCACATGTTTCTATTTGTTCACGTGTCCGGTTTTAGCCAATCAGTGACCGAAACGCTGCCATAAATTCCGAAAAAGCAATGACACAAAGTAATGTTACGAGCTTTGTTTACTAATTAATTTTTATGGGTTTCCTGCCATTTTCAACTTCCAGGGGAAACTTGTAATTGTTATTGATATTGTTTTCGGTAATGATCAAGTATTGTTAAAACTGAAGATGATGAGCCGGTCAATTAGGAGATGAGTATTTGGATATTAAGATGAGATGAGTAGGTGGAGTGAGTATATACATATATATATATATATATATATATATATATATATATATATATATATATATATATATATATATATATATATATGGTTTAACAGCTTTAAGAACAGAAAAAAGAGCACTGAATAAATGTAAATGTTCCATATTAGCGAAAAAATATGTAATTTGAATAATTATAAAATAAACAAATCAGAACTAGAAAAAATAAAATAGTGACTGCGATAAAAACAAAAAATCTTAATACGATCTTACTCTAACAACCTGCAGAAAATTTTCTTGTACTTTCTGCTGAAGGAGCAGACAAGAAAACACCTGCTTCTGTAATAACCCTTAAATGGGGCTGCAGTGAAAGAAAGAGACAGCATAATGAGCCTTCTACACTCTTACGTGTGAAGAATCCAGCCAAACACTCACTTATGTGACCCATAAGGGTTCCCCAGAGAAAGATTTTAACTCTTTAAAAATCACATCAAATCCTCATTACTTTCTTTATGGAGCATTACCCCAATGGGATAGGCTAACGGAGAATAATGGTTTGTGTGGTGACAGTTGGATATAGTTGGGTGGTGGTGGTGGTCGTGGTGGTGTGGTGATGGGGTGGTGGTGATGATTGGGTGGTGATACCATGGTATGGTGATGGTGGTATCACATGCAAACCACACCACACACACACACACACACACACACACACACACACACACACAGTTGAGAGGCGGGGCCAAAGAGCCGAGGCTCACCACCCACAAGCACAACCTGGCGAGAACACACAATCTCAATCACAAAAGCACACACCAGCTTCCTTGGCGTTTTGCTGAATGATTTCTCCTCTTGTTAGTTTCCTGAAGTGAGACGTCATGTCTGCTGCCTCTCCTGGAGAAAGGAAGGGTTGGAAAAGGGTGAGGAAGGGTGGGAAGTGACAGGCTGAGATGAAACGAAAGGGACAATATTGCAGAAGGAAATTCGCATTGAGTTAGCGTCATCAATTTCTTCTGAAGCAATCCATTTATTTGCTACTCCTTACGTTAAAAAGATTATATAAGGCATTTCTGAGTTCTGTTTTACTTATTTATATATACAGTGTATATATATATATATATATATATATATATATATATATATATATATATATATATATATATATATATATATATATATATCTTTGTCACGTTGTTCCTCACTTTGAACGTTGACTTTTGGTTCCCTTTGGCAAGTCCAGAACAGATATTATAATCGAGAATATTATATTTCATTATCAAAGTCCTGAACTCCTTATATTCCTTTTTATCTTCCAGCTTCGTAAGTAAGTAGACCCCACCACTCTAAGAGGATAGGATGAACACCAGAGACATGATAACGACATATAAGATTCCTAAGGAAATATCTAAGAAGAAAATGGTATAATGCTCATAAGGATAAAACGAGATAAACAGATATATGTGAAAGAACGTCTTCAGCGTATTAATATTATAAATTTGATCATTAATTGAACAAACATTTGTTTGAAACGAGGAAAAAGAGGGAATTATCAGGGGAAACCGCAAAGGCATTACTACTATTTAGCACTGGGAAGTCAGGATAAGTATTTGGAGTATAAGGAGTCAGGATAAGTATTTGGAGTATAAGGAGTCAGGATAAGTATTTGGAGTATAAGGAGTCAGGATAAGTATTTGGAGTATAAGGAGTCAGGATAAGTATTTGGAGTATAAGGAGTCAGGATAAGTATTTGGGAATAGACAGGGGGAAGGAATGACGCATAGATGTCGCTCTAGTGTGAGCATCTAGCACACCACGGGAGGAGAAAGAAGACTTAGACAGAGGAGCAGGTGTTAGGGGAGAAAACAAAAGAGAGGAGAATGTAGGGGGAATAGAAGAGAGGATAGACAATGTATTGGGATAAAATGCAAATTAAGAAGGGAGTTGGTGAAGACAAGGTGTTATGGTTTCTACCGCACTCACGACCTTGGACGTCTATGTAATCATCTTTATAAAGAGGCTTTCTCCCCTACCACCTACCAGTCACCCTGCAAAATTACGTGAGGCTAGCACCACGCTCCTGGTCACCAACCTTGGACAAACTAACAAACATAAATTTTCTTTTATAGACATTGATACATATACATATATACATAACTTACGTTTATTGAGCTCACCTAATTTACCTGTCTGTGTGTGTGTATTTACTGTTTGTATTTATTATTTGTGCCTTAGAATTAAGCTATTAGTTCTTGGACCCCGCCTTTTTAACCAATCTATTTTTCCTCTATTATGTCTATGACATATATTTCTCTAACACACACACGCACATCCCTAGAAAGCAGCCCGTAGCAGCTGTCTGAATCCCGGGTACCTATTCATTGCTAGGTAAACATGTGCATCAGGGTTAAAGAACCTCTTTTGTTTCCGCCTCCGCCGGGAATCAAACTCGGGTCATTAGGACTACGATCCCCAGACGATATCCACTCAGCTACGAGGCCCCCTCGCGGTTGAGTGTGTGTGTGTACTCACCTAATTGTGCTTGCGGGGGTTGAGCTTTGGCTCTTTGGTCCCGCCTCTCAACTGTCAATCAACTGGTGTACAGGTTCCTGAGTCTACTGGGCTCTATCACATCTACATTTGAAACTGTGTATGGAGTCAGCCTCCACCATATCACTGCCTAATGTGTGTGTGTGTGTGTGTTTGTGTGCGTGTGCGTGTGTGTGTGTGTGTGTGTGTGTGTGTGTGTGTGTGTGTGTGTACTCACCTATATGTGTCTGCAGGATCGAGCATTGACTCTTGGATCCCGCCTATGTGTGTGTGTGTGTGTGTGTGTGTGTGTGTGTGTGTGTGTGTGTGTGTGTGTGTGTGTGTGTGTGTGTGTGTGTGTGTGTGCATTACGAGTTAAGAAATAAAATCACAGTAGAACATGCGACAATAAAATGGTATTATGAAGCAACAAATTCCTTACCAAGATAAATTTGAGTGTAAATTCATTCACGTAAAATCCCCAATTAGACCCACATTGTGCAAGGATGTAAAATAGCGATTCACACCAGCTCATTATTCAACCTCAAGTATTTAATTCCCCAGTCCGAAATGGGCGTTAATTGCTATATAAACAACCCAGGTGAAGTAATTTAGGGTTTCTCCTAATTATGTTTCACTCTGAGCACAATACGTTTGCTCCAGGCCGTAGGTCTTCCACTTAGAGTCTAGTTTGTCGTTGTTAATCCTGCAGACACCCAATTATATACCATATTCGTTATTCTGGGTTGTTTGCGTTGCTTAATAAAGACCAGCGGGTCTGCCAGAGATATTTTCAGACGCAACTTTATTGTTTGTCATTGTTAGTTTAATACCACACGAGTTATTTTGTTAGTGTTTTGGGTAATTCTTTACTTTTGTAGGTTATTGTGATATTTCAAGGGTTATTGTACGGCCTTATGCTACAATGTTGTACCCCATGCGATAGAGTTGAATCTCATGCGTCTATATTGTATTTCACGCATATTGTAGCTGCTTATTCACTACTGTAGATCCTGATTCATATCTGTAGTGCCTCATTCATTACTACCGAAAATCATATATATTATAAGCTAATATTTAATTCCCTCTACGTCGACATTTGTTCCTACTTTCTCATTCACTCTCATATTTTTTTTATTCCTATCCTTTCATTATATCTTATTATGCCATCTGTTCTCTCCTTCATGGTATTCAATTCCCTCTCCCACGCTCCATATCCCATCTTATCTCTGTTATTCTTGTATACTCTTGCCTCTCTTCCTTTCTCGTTCTCCTTTCCCGTCTACCATCCCACATGTCTCTTCTGTTCACCCTCTTCATTCATCTTGTTCTCTTCATCTTCTTCTCTCAAAGTGACTCGATCCTTCCTAACTTTATCATTGCTCTTCAGTTTTCTTTGAAAAACTTTTTTTTTCTTTCAACTGTCTCTATGTTTCATTTTCTCCGTTTCAGAGTCTCTGTCTTTCTCTGTCTCTGTAACTGTATCTCTTTCTCTCTTTCTCTCTCTCTCTCTCTTTTCTCTCTCTCTCTCTCTCTCTCTCTCTCCCTCTCTCTCTCTCTCTCTCTCTCTCTCTCTCTCTGTCTCTCTCTCTCTCTCTCCCTCTCTCTCCTCACTATGGATATTAAGTCTCGACCTGCACTTCTTCTCCTCCTTATCCCCTTGACAATGGGTCCATACGAGGCTGGCAGCCAGTGGACCAGGGAATTACTTCAGGTTACACAGGTTCACGGCGTCCCATTAGAGACCATGTAACGAGGAACTGCTTCCTAACTTCAGCTGCTTACTACTTCAGACATGACTTCGGGTTCCTGTTATGGGTGATCACCTGTCGTTTTCTGGCACCAGGAAGGGGAAGGAATACGGAAAGGGAAGTTGTAAAGAGTGAATAAATCGAGGTTGCAGTTGGAGAATTTATTTTTTATTTGCTAGTGATTTTTTAAGCGTGGTTAAGTGATGGCATTCGATTAAGATGTAGAGTTGAATTATATCTTATTTGCAAGCGTTCTTATTTGAATCTCAAAAACGTAATATGTCTCATATGTTAAACAGGTTTAATACCAAGACCTAAAACTGATTACGCAATAAACAAATACCGNCCAACAAATTTTGATTTAATATAAGAGAAACAGACAACACTTGATAGACAGAGATCACGGTTATTAAACGTTGCGATATTAATGCCTAGAGAATAAAGTTCGTCTGCAAAAGCGTCCACACACAGCATGTTATATCAACCGTTCAAGGACTATTTAAGCTCCAGAACCAGTGTGCTGGAGCTTAAATTGGAGTTCTTGGAAGAAAGTGTCCAGCCAATACCTGTGATCTATACAAACACATGAACCAACACTCGTATTTACAACATCGTCAACATCCTCTTCTGCGCAGAACAGTTACTGCTGTCTTGACAATGACAATATCTTCATCCCTGGCACACAGAGATCACAAAACATATATTTCCTGATGGGGTCAACCTCTGCATCCCATCCCCACCCCTCATCACCGTTAAAACATATGTACCCTCAGCAGTACTCACCTAATTGTATTCACCTAATTGTGCTTGCGGGGGTTGGGCTTTGTCTCTTTGGTCCCACCTCTCAACTGTCAATCAACTGGTTTACAGATTCCTGAGCCTACTGGGCTCTATCATATCTACATTTGAAACTGTGTATGGAGTCAGCCTTCACTACATCACTTTGTAGTGCATTCCATTTGTTAACTACTCTGAAAAAACACTGAAAAAATTCTTTCTAACGTCTCTGTGGCTCATCTGGGTACTAAGTTTCCACCTGTGTCCCCTTGTTCGTGTCCCACCCGTGCTGAAGAGTTTGTCTTTGTCCACCCTGTCAGCAGTGTCCATAGCTATGTGTCCTTAGCAGAATCAACACCTGCACCCCTGCAGTAATGTCCACACCTGTACCCTTCGGGAAGTGTGATAAAGTACTCATATGTCTTCATATAAGAACACCTGACGATCATTCAAACTTAACATATTGCATTTACGACCAAAGTTCTATACTCAGCGCAACCTGAGCCCGTCTCGTCCGTCTTCAAGACAACAGAGAGTCCATGATGTTTACTCTGGCTCAGACGCTGGTTACTGATGACTTTATTATGTGTGAGATAAGTCGATGGTTCCTGGAGCTCTCCATTGAGCATGCAAAGGAACATTTCATGTACTAAAATAAATAATGCGTGTGTACTCACCTACTCACCTAATTGTGCTTGCGGGGGTTGAGCTCCGGCTCTTTGGTCCCGCCTCTCAACTGTCAATCAACTGGTGTACAGGTTCCTGAGCCTACTGGGCTCTATCATATCTACATTTAAAACTGTGTATGGAGTCAGCCTCCACCACATCACTGCCTAATGCATTCTGTGTGTGTGTGTATGTATACTCAACTAGTTGTAATCGCCTAGATGTGCTTGCGAAGATTGAGCTTCGGTTCTCTGGTCCAGTGTGTGTGTATGTGAGTATTTAAGTCTGTCTATCTATCAGCTTTCCTTCGCATATAAAATAAAAATCGAAAATACTAAAAGACATTCATGCGTCGAGAAAAAGTGGAGGTAATATTCCATTGAAACTGTTCAGAAAATATACCATACTCGGTCATAACATAATCTGGAGTTCCAGGGAAGAACCGTCGATCTGGCCCGTTTGCCAAGACTTACCACAGTTTATTCAGCAAATTCGCCTATTCACCTATATTGACCCAGCCGCGGATAAACGCTGACCGAAAATGTCACCAAGAAAACGCGAAATGAATCCGTTTTTGATCTGAAGCTCAAGCGCTTCCGCCCATCTCCTGCAGAATTATCAGTCGCTGATCCAAGTAAGCAGAATGAAACTAATGTGGGTGACCTGTAGCGTGTTGGTTAGTGCCCTGGGATCACAACCGATTGTGAGCTCGATTCCCCGGTAGAGCTAGACGGTTGGGCAAGTTTCTGTTCACACAGTGCCTAGTGGTAAACTATTATCTTGGATCTAATAAACTGTTGGGCTTCGCATCCTGGGCGAATAAGAGTCGCTGGCTTATGGGATCTCGATGAAACGTAAGAGGATTCCAATCCTGATAATGCCAAACAATGTGTTGTGATTTGGGAGTCGGTCGGCCGAGCGGACACTGGACTTGTGATCCTGTGGTCCCGGGTTCAATCCCGGGCGCCGGCGAGAAACAATGGGCAGAGTTTCTTTCATCCTATGCCCCTGTTACATAGCAGTAAAATAGGTACCTGGGTGTTAGTCAGCTGTCACGGGCTGCTTCCTGGGGGGTGGAGGCCTGGTCGAGGACAAGCCTCGGGGGACACTAAAACTAAAAACTAAAAACTAAAAACTCAGGGGACAATAAAAAGACCCGAAATAATATCAAGATTACCTCAAGTTAGATCTATATGTACGTATATGTTTGTATACATGATTGTACGTATATGCTTTAATATACATGTATATATATATATATATATATATATATATATATATATATATATATATATATATATATATATATATATATATATATATATATATATATATACATGAGCACGTTGTTGCTCGTGTGTGTGTGTGTCATATACTTTAAGTCTTCCGAATTATGGCAGGATCAGGAAAGTATGAGGATAAAGAATTAGACATGAATGACTATATAGCACTTGGATGGGAAGTGAGGACATGGCAGTACGGTATATGAGAACAGACAGAAGGAACGGTGAAACACCTTGTGGTGGACGGTATTGCGACGGTCTCGCGTCATGCAGGTCGGCGTTCAATCCCCGACCGTCCAAGTGGTTGGGCACCATTTCTTCCTCACCGTTCCATCCAAAATTCTTATCCTGACCGCTTCCCAGTGCTATATAGTCGTAATGGCTTGGCGCTTTCCCCCTGACAATTCCTTCCTTCCATACCAAAACGCGTCTGTTGTTGTTGTTTAAGATTCAGCTACTGGGAACCAAAGTTCCAAGTAGCACGGGGTATGGTGAGCCCGTGGTGGAATTGCCTGGCACAGAAGCGGGGCTGTGTGAGGGAAACCCGTCTTTAATACGATGTCCTCATGAGATGAACGTCTCGCTAGTCTTGGCCCTTTCACCTTATGTAACGGGACGATTTGGCACACATCCTCCACGTCCTCATTGACGGGATGTTTAAGAACGTCATGTTTTCATTTGGCCGAAGAGGATTACACAATTAGTCTAACAAACAAATTTAAACAAAATTCCATTATGAAAATAAAAAAATTATTAATAATGATCATGACAGCCATTCGACCATCACTACGTACTGATGTGTTCCAATTAGAATCATCATTAAACTGTATGTATTTGACTATGTTGCACATAGTATTGGCCATTAGCACTATATGTATTGCAGGGGATGAGTCACAATAACGTGGCTAAAGTATGTTGACCAGACCACACACTAGAAGGTGAAGGGACGACGACGTTTCGGTCCGTCCTGGACCATTCTCAAGTCGATTGTGACTTGAGAATGGTCCAGGACGGACCGAAACGTCGTCGTCCCTTCACCTTCTAGTGTGTGGTCTGGTCAACACTATATGTATTGATTATGTTGCAAAGTATTTTGAAAACGTAAAAAGAGTTCGCCATATCCAGCAATGAAGTAAAATATGTCCCTTAGTGCGCAACTGTGCC
>WNGS01163813.1:4793899-4812361 GCA_020271785.1 Procambarus virginalis | reverse complement strand
TAAATTGGATGCAAAAACAGTACAGTTTGTTAATATTTTGTATAAATGTTTGGAAATGTTTAATATACCTAGACACATAGAGAGAGTATCTTAGGTAAAGGGAACTTCTAAGTAAACTGGAACTCACTACAACGGACTAAATACCTCAAGCATTTACACATTCATTTACGAAACCTGTATATCTCTCCTCAGTCACTGCGGCTACGTTTACATTTATCGAATAATGAGCTCCAAAGCACTGTGAGGTTACTTATAACATTAATATCATTGATTTGTGAGATTTTGCTGCTCGTATACTAATAGATGAATTCAAAGCCGTCATGATTGCTGAAATAGATTCAAGTATCGTGAGTGTATTGTGCATATGCTGCAGCTTACACCTCTCCTAAGTTCCAGTGTAAGCTGGGGAATATTGTTGGATGTTCTGTCTCACTTTAGAAGTTGGTGTTACTAATTGTTAGAGTGGATGTTGATAACTGGCTGAGTTGGTTTGATGTTAAGCGCTTCGCCAATGTCTAATCTTCTGTTGTTGTTGTATTTGTCAACTATTTACATGTTATTTGCCTTGATACTTCTGGTGATTTGGTTGTGCATAAAGATAATGTTTAATGATGGGATCTTGCAGCTTTTTTATTGCCATATACTCTCCTCACACACAACCAGATCGTCACCCGAGATATCCCAACCAATGACAATGAAATAATCGACAGATTCCAAACCAATAGATCAACGATCAACTGGCAGCTAACACGTAGACATAATCTACCAGATAAAACTGTAACACACTCTACCTGCGTCTACACTTACACACCCAGCATACAGGGTGTCGTTTTTAAGCCCTTCTGTTGGGCTCAATGCAGTAATATATACTTATATATCTTCACACGTATGCATATACAAAGTTGCAGTATACATGTATATATGCATATTCTAATTTATTGTAGTTTCAGCTCGTCGCCTCGCTCACGTCTACATATATATATATAACAAATGATGACATCCTTTTTTCAATTACTCAAAATCAGTAAAACATTGTTCTGGTCTATTTCATAAAGCAGCGGGCAGGCAGGCAGGCAGGCAGGCATGAAGGCAGGCCAGGCAGGCAGGCAGGCAGGCATGAAGGCAGGCCAGGCAGGCAGGCAAGCAGGCATGAAGGCAGGCCAGGCAGGCAGGCGTTAAGGCAAGCCAGGCAGGCAGGCCGACAGGCAAGCAGGCTGGCAGGCAGGCAATCAGGCAAGCAAGCAGGCAGGCAGGCGGACAAACAGGGAGGCAAGAAGGCATTCAAGCAGGCAGGCAGGCAATCATGCAAGCAGGCGGGCAGAATTAAGTTAAAACATTAACATTAATTATGTTTAAGAGTAGTGTTAATTCATTCATACTATGCAATATTAATAATAATCGTAATAATAATAATAATAACGTTGTGTAACAGAAAAATTATTTATTGTTTGAAGAGTTAATAAAAGTTGTATTAATAAATGTAATTATAATCATTTTAATCATGTTAAGTGTAATACATATCATTATTAATAATACAATATAATAATAAAATTGAGCAATGATTTGGGATTGTAGAGACAGAGAAGAGCTGAATAATAAAAATGAAAAACTTATTAAGTCCTCTTGAATTATGCCCCTGATCTGGCAACGTTAGCAGGACTTAATTAATAAAGTTTTAGCCAAGTTTATTTTTACTGTTTTGAACCACCTATTAAAAAAACCAGTTTGAGAGACTTGGCAGTTTTACAGCTATAATGGACTAATTAAGAAAATATATGGCCGTCATATATTATGATGTAAAAATAAATAAGAAAATGTATTGAAGTGCCGGTGTAGGCATTTTATATACGTAGAGGATTGATCGTTACAGTCCAATTCAAGCTTTATTAGCTGTGGAGCGCCTATTGTAAGGGGTTCCAGTCCTCCTCTTTCAGACCAATTTTGTTTCTCTTATTACATACAAAAATTACGTATAATATTTTCTCACTTTTAAATTAAATTCACACGCTCACTGCTCTTACTTGAGGAGTTTCCGGCCATCCCGTTGGTTCATGTGAGCCTTCAGCTTCCTCCGTGTCTGTGGCCTGTCGGTGCCTTCAGCTTTAGCCAGTTCTGTGGCCTGTCGGTGCCTTCAGCTTTAGCCAGTTCTGTGGCCTGTCTGTGCCTTCAGCTTTAGCCAGTTCTGTGGCCTGTCGGTGCCTTCAGCTTTAGCCAGTTCTGTGGCCTGTCGGTGCCTTCAGCTTTAGCCAGTTCTGTGGCCTGTCGGTGCCTTCAGCTTTAGCCAGTTCTGTGGCCTGTCTGTGCTTTCAGCTTTAGCCAGTTCTGTGGCCTGTCTGTGCTTTCAGCTTTAGCCAGTTCTGTGGTCTGTCTGTGCTTTCAGCTTCCTCCATCTCTGTGGACTGGCTGTGCCTCCGGTTTTCTCCGTTTCTGTGGCCTGTCTGGGATTTTAAGTTCCATCTGTGGCTCGTCTGTATCTCTAGCTTTTATCTTTGTCTCTACGTTCAATCATTCTGTATTACTCTCTAATTCGCTGTCAATTACCCGGAGAATCCTTTACATCAATTTCCTATTTTCTATATTCTTTCTAGAGAGGGATCTTATATCTTGAGAGATAAATAACTTCCTAGGCATTCCTCACAGTTTGTTGACAATGCATTCCACGGGACATTTTTTAATTTCAATTCTTGCATTTTTAGTGGAAATTCCACACTTGGTTAATATAGTCATGAGTGGGTTATACACACGGTGTACATAGGATTATTGAGAATTATGTTGCCTTTATTTGAAACATTTTCTGATATTCTATAGTTTCGTGTATAACGCTAATTTTAGGCTAGAACTCATGTTAGATCAAATTTAGGTCAAGTTAGGACTGTTGCTAGCCGGAAGGTATTTCCAAATTCTCCTTATCTTGCATTTGTCAAGTGTTGAAGTCATGAAACCAATTTTCTAACCAAGCCTGTTGCTTAAATAGAGTCGCGTGGATCATTGTATATTATTTTTTTGTTACAGGTCTTCTCATCAATTTTGTATTATCCGAAAGCACTGGTTTGAAACTTCCAGCTTCCCCGCTCAGGCAGGTAGCATATGTAGGACAGAAAGAAACCAGTAATTGAAGTTTCAGGAGCTCTGCTCGGTACTTCTCACCACCTCCTTGCCTCTTTGCATTCACCGGGGCTCTAGGAAACTCGAACCGTGAACCCCACGCGTGTGAGGCCGAAGCTCAATCCACCGAGCTATTGAGTTGCCTTAATAAGGAAAGTTTCCAGAAGCAGCATCCTGCTGCCAAACTGGAATTTTCGACTTTCCTTGACTATTACTGAAGCTCAGAGGGATTAGTGATCCACGCCATCGTCATATGAATTGTCATCCAAACTTCCGTGGATTTCCACGGAAGTTTGGATGACAATTCCTTGCCTCTTTCCTCACCGTGGTCTTTCGTTTCTTGATGGAAGTCGACTGCCTCACCAAGTATCACACACTTCCACCTGTTTCGCTATTGTGTATGGAATACACATGTGTGAACTACGCCAAATACATTTTTATTGATCCAAAAAATGAAAAGAAAGATATAAGGAAGCGCTTTCACTATATGGCAGACAGGATTGCCTGCCATAAATCATTGATTCGTACGTTTTTTGCTATGCAAAAGACGCTTCAGATTTCATTATAAGAGCCACAGAGACGTTGAAAAGAACTTTTTCATGGACATGATGTGAAGACAGGATAGGACGGAGGAGAGGAAGGGGGAACGGGTGTGGAGGAACGATGCCCCATCCACTTGGATCAGCTGGGATCGACCACAGGCCCGGCAAGACGCGAGGACATCGCTCTTCCAAGCAGTCCAAGTGGACGGACATTTAGCATTTCAGGAAGACATTTTGTTCCTTGCTGTCTCTCTCCTGTTTGATCGTCATTCCTTTGACTAAAATTCTTGTAAGCTCGTTAGGCATGACTTGTCAGCCTATAAGCTATGTGTGAACTTGCGAACGTTATTTATTTGTGCTCACTTGCGTGTGTATGTCTGTACGTTTGTATGTGTGAATATGTGCCTATTTATGTGCATGCGTACATGTACAATCAGCCATATTTTCTCAGCTATATATTAATAAACCAGATATAATTGCCTTTGTTGCATTATTGGCAGTTGATAACATCAAACAGCAGCAGTAGAAGTAGCAGGAGCAATAGCAGGAGCAATAGCAGTATAATAGCAGCAGCAATAGCAGGAGCAATAGCAGGAGCAATAGCAGTTGCAATAGCAGTTGCAATAGCAATAGCAGTAACAATAACATTGGTAACAATACCAACATCAACACGACGTTACTTTTCCGTAGGAGAACTTTCAGTGTCATGGCTATCAAGGCACAGCATACTGGGTGAGCAATCCATTCTGCCCCACTAATGACCTCACCAACAATGTTTGTACAGCAACTATTGCAATTTGCAACGGAATTTTTTGCTTGTTTTGTTTTGAGAGAGGCTTTTGTCTGAAATAACAAGCATCGGCCCAAAAAATGTTTCCGATATTTCTGCCCTACTGGCAATTTGCCTCATGGCCCGAGCCCCAATGTTGCACGGACTAACTGCCCAGAGAATTGTTGCAGAGTTCAGGGGCTTGCGAATCGACTTAATGCGCTGTTATTATGACGTTATCGATCTTTGAGTGTTCAACATTTTCAGGAGTTAAGTGAAATTAAATGCACCGAAACGTTTCCTGTTTCTCGGGATTAATGGATATTGACCATTTTAGGAAGGGTTAGTTAAGCTGTCTTGATTCGAACGTTTCTGGCTATGCAAAAATTGCTTCAGAATTCACTACTGTCAAATAAAGAGAATGAATTGAAAACGGATGTTTCATATAAGAGAACTACTGACACCAGCTTAATAGCACTGACTCCGGGGCCAAACGCTCAGTGTGTAACCAATTTGTTGTTTTATTCTTGGGAAGTAAGTCTTAATTCCACATATTTTATTCCACACAAACTTTGCTTCTGTGACCAAGATGGGGGGTCTGCTTCTGACACAATGTGACTATAATCTGTTCGAGGCAATCGGAGTCGTCAGTAAGCTCGAACGAGTGGAGCCGCTTCTATGGGAAAGCATCGAGGAGCGTCAAAGTCACGCTGTTCCTTAATGTGAACACGATTCTGTGTTCTCCCTTGGCTTACTGAACGCCACTAACATCATGAAAACTTGGTCGGACGCCATGAAATCTGATGAGTCTGGCTGGGAGGTCATCGGAGAGTTCGAAATGGTGGCATTCCTGATGGTTTCCAATGTGTTTTTTTTGCCAAGATGTTTTTTTCTCCTCCTACACCAGGGGGCACATCTACAGCCACAGCAGACCGGACTGTCCACAGCAGACTGGCGACAGCGGACTGGCCATAACAGACCGAATTCTCTGTGGGGAGGAACACCGTCAAGTGGGAACCACAGGTGGACCTCAGGAAGGTGGTGATGTCACCACAGCACATCAAATTGGGCCTTATTAAACAATTTGTAATAGTGATAGATAAGCAGTCGGCAGCCTTCTACTTCCTGCAAGATATCTTCCCTTGTATCTGCAAGATGTCTTCCCCAGTACCCGCAAGACGTCTTTCCTAGTAACTGCATGGTATCTTTCCTAAGCTGTCCAAGGCAAGGGCTGAAGCTGATGTCTTAGTTGGACAACAGATAAAGAGATAACTAATGGTAATGTCTTCTCGCAGACATAATAACATAGAATTATAATCAAAATTCAAAATATTATAACCAAACCAAACCCATAGTATGGTTAGTGTCACAAGAATCTTCCTAGGAAAAGAGATTGAGCCTATTCCTTCATCACCTGTTCAACAACACGTGTGCATGTTCAAGAGTAACGAATTAACAGCGAGAGCAACAACTATATACGTCTAGACAAGACTCCACCACTCTCTACACCCCAGTACCCCAGACACCAGGACACCTGGCGTCTGTAAGGCCCCGCACCACACGCCGGTCAACAAGCACCTTGCTACTTTGCGTCTGCAGATGGCAATTATCGACACACCAGCACCACCTGGACGGTCAAGCCCGCGTATATATGGGAGCCAGCCGCCACTACCAAGCAGAATACTCTTCAATGCTCATACCTGCTACATCTGCTCTCACACTACCCTTTGTGGTGCTAGATTTACCCGTCTTGAACATAGTATTCCAGCACCATTTATTTTGATCTTTAACGTAACGTTAACTGTTTGTTTGCTTTTCATTTTTGCACATTGTATTAAGCCAAGTCACAGAGGAACTATTTTTATTTCTTGTAAATTATTTACAAGAAATGCACACAAACACACACACACACACACACACACACACACAAATGTGTGGGCACACACATTTGGGCACTGAGTGTCAAATGAGCCACAGAGATTAGAAAGAACTTTTTTATGTCACAGTGGTTGACAAATGGAATGCATTAGGATGATAATGTGGAGGCTGACTCCATACACAGTTTCAAGTGTAGATATGATAGAACCCAATAGGCTCAGGAACCTGTACACCTGTTGATTGACGGTTGAGAGGCGGGACCAGAAGCCAGAGCTCAACCCCGCAAGCACAACTAGGTGATACAACTAGGTGGGTACACACACACACACACACACACACACCACACCCACAACACACACAACACACACACACCACACCACACACACACCACACACAGGAAGAAATAATAGAGCTCAAGGGACACTATACCCACCAATCCAATAGAATATTTACTGCTCAAGTCACGCAAACACTGCAAAGAGCGCGCCTACACAAACATACCATGAAACAAATAGCTGTCCAGAGCAAAAACAACAGCTAGAAAACTGTCTCATCTAATAAAATGGATCTGACTGTTTAGTTCACACGATCATAAAATCTCTGAAATCAATATAATCAGCAAATGGATAATAGGAAATTAAGGAAAATCCAGAGAACAAGACTCGAGGGTCATTCGGATGATTTCCATACGTAAATGTTGTAGATTTTTCATTTAGTCCTTGACTTTGGATCTCGTCTTCAGGATCAACAAGAATGTTTATGATTCAGGATTCAGTGGTTATGCTTAGAGTCTCAGAGACAGATAACACCTCAACATTCATTCAACGGAATGAATGTTGAGGTGTGTTCAGTGGTAATATTTTACGTGACTTCATGTTGCTGAAGTTACTTCTGAGTTGTTTGAAACTTCTTCCCTGAAACACAAACTGAAACTGTCTCTATTTTTCGCTTGTTACAACTTGTAATAAAGTGTTACATCTTGGCTTAACGTGTTTATGACGTATTAGAACGTTGTAATAACTGCTATATTGGTTTGTTACCTGGTTAGGAGGTGTTAAAACTTGTTCGCACGTTGTGCCAACGTCATAGTTTCGGTGTTTGTTTGTGGGTTGATGTTGAAAACAGATTTATTTCTTTAATTTAGTTTTCTGTTTCCTTATATTTTGATTAAAATGTTTAGCATGACTCATTCGTTTTCCCCATGTGATGAAAATGATTCAGAATCACTGATTCGATGTATTTACACTGTGTATGAGCATTGTTCAGTATCATTCATCTCATAACACCCTCCTCTATTGTATCTTCACTGATATCGTTACCCACAGAAGCACAAAATGCTCTGAAAGAAAAATATTGCATAGTTTCAGTTGAAGGCACAGAGCGCTCTGCTGCCTTCATTGTTTTAGCTCTGGAAAACAGAAATGCACTTGCACTTAAATTACTGGTTTCTACTCCTCGTTCCTGTAAGTTACAGTGTTTAGGAATACACATATATATTTGTAAACACTTATTTAATATTTACCAGTTTCGAATATTTACATGAGTATCGCCACTTTATCCAAATTAAGTACTGAATATATCGCAGTGTTTCCATGTGGAATTAAAATCCAACGCATGCCAATTAAATCTTAAAAGAGATGGCCATTGTCGGCTTCAACTAGCACTTCCACAAGCGCCATTTAATTAATCTTAAAAGCCTAACACATCCTTTGGTGATTTAGTATTCATTTCCGGACTCGATTCGGCGACCATAGAAATTCAAAATAGATAGCCCCCGCGACGCACACTACCATAGGCCCCAGACACGAGGCATCCCAGAGCACTCACACCCACTAGCCTCACACACACACCCTCCCTATTTAGATATTTATATTTGTGTTTAGTGGTTTAAGCTACAAATGCACCACTATTACTCGTTTGTTGATAACATTCACTTGTGAGTGGCGTAATGACTCAGGAGCCGATATCCGTGAAATGGATAAATTGTCACATGTATATTTTTTATTTCATGGTGGATAGTACCCGAATTTAATGCTTCTGTGCATCTGGGACCGCTATTAACTGCATAGCGTGGGTTTCGCTGTTTGTAATGTAACTGCGGTGTGATACATTTACATACATTACTCTCTAATGTCTGCATGCTATCTTGGCTTATATATATACTTTTTTTTCTTTATTAGCGAATTACATGCATATGTTATACACGTGAAATAATACCCACTGTTTTGCAACACAAGACATAATGATGGCATATTTGGGCTTTCTTACCTCTTACAGTATATTGTTAGTCTGGTTAATAAGTTACTGTAAGAGCCGCAAGATTGCCAACTTACAAATGAAGAAATCAGACAACACCGAGCGGAACGCCTTGAACGAGATGAATGTCGTCAAAGCCTTCACGTGCCTACTTGGGGGAACCTTCCAGGGCCCCAACGATCTTCATTATATCTTGAATACAGAAACATCTCTCTCAAAGGTTCCTGACAATGCACGAACGGCAAGACTCTATCAGAGAAGTCACAATAACGTGGTTGAAAAACATGTTGACCAAACCACACACTAGAAAGTGAAGTGGACGACGACGTTTCGGTCCGTCCTCGACCATTCTCAAGTCCGAAACGGTCGTCCGTCCTTCTCCTTTCTAGGTTGTGGTCTGGTCAACTCCTATCAGAGAGCTTGTAATGTCTGCATATAACCAGATCGTCACCAGAGAAAATTCCGTCAAAAATATTGAAATAATCGACACATACAATACCAGTGGATAGGACGATCAACGAATCCACTACTATCAAACAAATTCAAACCAATTAAAAACAGCCCGACAAGAATCAATTGCTTCCAATACCTCACTAATCCTATCCCCTTATCCTACTCGTCGAATGTAATATGGAAATAGTATTTCACGTGACTTTTACTCGAAGTTATTATTAATAATTACAATGCAAATAATTATTTATTATTCTAAATGAGTATTTTCATACCATTAAATCACATGAATATTATTTTATTATTTTTTTATTACCAATATATGTATAGTAGTTTTTCGTCATGGAACACCTTGAGAAATTAAATAATTAACTGTCGTCTGCCTATATTACCAATAGGAAATTATTTTTGTTAAATGTTTCAAAATTATTGGCCATTTATAACTGAAGTGAGGACAGGAATGTGTAATTTAAGCAATTTTAATGTATTCTATCTATGATCTAATTTAATTCTTGGAAGCTGTAAACAATCAGGCAAATTAGAAGGCAAGGCCGGCTATATTTTCATATATATTGCATCCGGCTAATTTCTATGAAATATGTGCAGATGGGATTGACCCGGTTGTGTAGATGGTGGAGACGAGTGTGAGAGTAGAAAGTGGAGAGGAGAGCGCAAGAGAGAGGAGAGGAGGAGAGAGAGGGGAAGAGACAGCGAGAGAGGAGACCATGAATTAACCTATTTGCTTCAGGAGTGGAGTAAAATAACTTTTACTAATTATTAAAATATAAATAAGAAACTAAGCACCAAACATACCATCTGCAGAAGAGATAGCATACCTCCGGGGAGCAATGGAAGGCGAGGCTACCTATGCTAGGGGCGAGAGCCAAGGAATAGCTACTATTAAACTTATTATTGTTATTAAGTAGAAACAATGTGGTGATGATGGAATAATGTACGAGAGAATTTTGTTTAATGCGACGGGGCGGCAGCGGGAGGATAAAAAGAATATGAATAGACAAACTATCGTTTTGGGAAGTGAAAAAAAAATGAAGGAAAGAGAATATAAGATTCATAGAACAGTAGGGCAAAGATTGGTCGCGTGTGAATCATAGTTTTTTCCTGTTGTGCGAATCCTGTTACAATTGGAAGTAGAAGTAAGTGAGTAGCAGGTAGTTGATTAGATCACTACAACCCTGAAACGGCTCATCAACAACAGGCAATGGACCTTCACATACTCCTAGATAATAGTATAATACTATAAATATATATATAGAGATATAATATATATCTAGCATATATATATGTAATATGTATATATCTATAATATATCTATATATATATATATATATATACTATATATATATAATATATATATATTGACTATATATAACTACCTAGTTGTCTGGGGAGGGGGGGGTTGAGCCTCGGCTCCTTGGTCCCGCCTCTCAACCGTCAATCAACAGGTGTACAGGTTCCTGAGCCTATTGGGTTCTATCATATCTACACTTGAAACTGTGTATGGAGTCAGCCTCCACCAATCACTTCCTAATGCATTCCATTTGTCAACCACTGTGACATTAAAAAAGTTCTTTCTAATATCTCTATGGCTCATTGGGCACTCAATTTCCACCTGTGTTCCGTAGTGCGTGTGCCCCTTTGTTTTAAATAGCCTGTCTTTAAGTCTACCCTACAAATTCCTCTGAGAATCTTTTGTGGTGAATTATGTTCCACTTTAACTCTTTCGTCTCCTCGTGACGTGTGGTTTAATTCACGTAGCCTCTCCTCAGGAGCTCATATCTCTCTGCTCTGGTACTAGTCTTTTGTCAAACCTTTGAACCTTTCCAGTCTAGTCTTATCCATGACTAGAAATGGACTCCATACTGGAGCCCCATACTCCAGGAAGCAAGTCTGACATATGTTGGTATACAAACGTCTGAAAGATTCCCTTACACAATTTTCTAAATGCTGTTCTTATTTTTGCCAGCCTGGCATATGCTGCATGATGTTATCACTCTTGATATAGGCTTCAGGGACTGATGTTGGACAGTGCATATTAACCCCAGGTCATTTCTCATCTCTCTCACTCTTAGAAAGTTTACAGTACTCCCAGATGAAGTACTTGGTAGTACTGATCTCCTGCTTCCTCAACCTATCCTATCAATTACATACAATTTGCTTGGAAGGTAGAAACTTTAACAAACATTTGTTCGACCTTTCCTGTAGCTTTTCCAGGTCTTCTTGTCCATATGTGTGTGGTGTGTGTGTATGTGTAGTTACAGTATGATAGGAAAAAAGAATCACAAAAGATGAAGATACAAACTTAATAACCACGAGAGAAAAATAAATGGCTGCCTCGAGTCATATTCAATCCAATCCTTGGGAGACACTTAATGTGGAGGAACAATAATAGACCCCCAGCACAGAAGGCCTGTAAAGTAACGGGAAGCTGACCAGAAGGAACAACGAAAGAATCAGATCATGGTTCTCATGTTATTGGGTCGGGGCCACTTTCCATGTAAAGTAGTTCTGTTTGGACAGGATAATAGAAACAGTAAGTAGTAATTGTAGACAACAGTCGTTGAAAAAAATAGTATCAGTAGGTAGGAAGAAGGAGGAGTAAGTAAACGGTCGAATGTAGAGTAATAGCAGAGTAGGAGACGGCTATAGTGGTCGACTCTCATGGAAGGGAAGATTGATGGTAGGATAAGAAGCAAAAGATGGTAGGAAAGTAATCTTACAGGAGTAGAGTGAAATAGTAAGTCGTAGCCTAAAAGAGGAGAGTCTTGAACCTAACAGTCCTAGTACCTAGAACAAGCAAGCTCTACTAAGCCTTAGCAGAATAGATATTTTAACAAAACAGTAATAGGCAAATAAAATGTGAGTAGGGGGGGATACCACAGGAATGAGGGAGAGATCGTACCACGTACAACTCACTAACGTACCAGTACCAGTTGTACAATTCCATAAAATGAGAAAATCTTTAGAAGCTGTGTTGTGGGTTCGAATCCTATCAGTGGGTGTTCCCAGGCATAGGTTCGAATCCTCATCACAGCTCCTACGAATTTTCATTGATGCATCCTATAGTGTGACTAATCTCTATGTATTCATAAAATACTAATGATTTTAAAAATAGCAAAAATATTATAGCAAAGAGAATATATTACATTTTATATGGCTTTCTAATTCTGATTCACTCATTTTTGCAATGGAGAGACATATTTTTAATAAAGTCTTATAACATCAGCCCCATGCGTAAACACAGCTCCTCTGAACACATAGCCTGAGCACCACCCGTTTGTCTGATAGTGAAAAACGCCTCGCTTGGAGGGGCCCAACAGGAGAGATGAGACCATGACAAATATCTTACGAGATGCCTTCATTTGCTGACCATTTCGCTGCCTTGTGCCCCCTGGAGTGTAGGGGCCATAATTCACGAAGCAGTTACGCAAGCACTTACGACTTGGTAAATCATTTCTCAATCTTTGACGGCTTTGTTTCATTTATTAAGCAATTTACAAGCATGAAACGTGCCAACAACTGTTGCTATGTTACAACAGCTTCCTGGTCTTCGAACTCATTACCAGTTTAATAATTGTCAACACAACCGCCAAGAGTTTCAAGAAAATATTGGACAGGTTCGTAATGGCTTGCGTAACTGCTTCGTGATCTGGGCCCTGGTCTGGTAGACCTTGTTGTTACGTCAAAGCCTTCAACTTCGGATAGCATTGGTGGCCTTACTGTTATACATAAGGACGATGATCTCAAGATTCTCCACCTGGCCCTACTTCGAGGGAAAAAAATACCCGGTGTTAGCAGTCACAACACAAGACGCTCAACCATCAACAGCCTCATTGTTGCTGTGCTATATTCAGAAATATCTTTCCGTCCTTAATCATTACTGACTTTCAATAATTAAGCTTGAAAAAATGTACGGATCATTTAAACGCTCTGGTAATATTCATCTCGAATCATATTTTATAATATGATTTATCTATAATTTCAATAAATAGATGAGCCTCGTGGCCAGGGTTTTTTTTTTGTAACTAGCTGATTTAGGATACAGTTTATCTAGCAGTTTTCATTGGAATATCATTACCCTTCCCGATGAGTCCTATTCTAGTTTAAAATCAAAAAGAGAGAGATACATTTTGAGTAGAACGAGAAGAGCGAGTTGCAATAAAATGGAGGAGCAATTGATTGATTGATGAAGATAGTCCTCAAGAGGTGACCGGGTTGTGAAATGCCCGTAAGTGGTAGATTTTTTTTTAGTTAATGTATACTGTGTGCTGAGTTCACATTTAATAGTCGGGCTGCTATCGCGGGGAAGGACACTGCTTGACAGTATTTATGAGGGTCTCCACTGCTGGACACCATTTGGACAAGATGATGTCATGCTCATGGCTTCAGTGGTTGCTCAAAATTCAAGCTCTAAAGCCTCTTCTATAGTCGTTTTGGTTGCTTCATATTCCAGGAAATAGTGAAGTAATGGATTTTCTCTGATTATTTACTTGTCAAGATTCATCCATCTGCCTGGGTTCCCATTTTCCAGTGAATCTGCAACCAGACGTAGTCTAAAAAAGCGAACGCTTTTCGGTTATATAACGCATTATAACCGCATTTCAGAATGCATATATTGGTACGAGAGAGATGAATTTTGTTTGTTATGGAAACTTCCGTAAGTTCCTTCTGACTTTTAACCTGGATGGTGCAACGTTTCATATCGGAAGTTTAAATGAAACTCATGCAGCCGGTGCATTCACCTACGTGGTGTTGTTTGTTGTTATTGTATTGTGATGTCGGTGTGGAAGCGGTTGTGCTGCAGTCCCCTGGTGGTGTTACGTGTCACCGTTGGTGGCACAGTGCCAGCAGTGATGTTTCAAATACCTCCCGGTACTATTTTTCAGTTACTTATATACCTCGCTCGAAAGACATAATTATACACTTCCTTTTGTAGCCTTTGTTCTGAGAGATGAGTGAACAAGATGCTTTGATTCTCTTATGCATATGTGTGTTTTTATATTGGGCCACATGGAGCCTTTTCACTCCGGTTTGAGTGCGTACAAAATTGTAAGTGGGATTGTCACAGGTTGTGGTGCTGGTGCTTGCGTGCCACTAGTGGTGTTGGAGAGCGAGACAACACACACACACACACACATCACCACACACACACACACACACACACACACATACACCACACACACACACACACATACACACAACACACATAACCACACACACACACACACACACACACATACACATAAACACCACACCACACACACACACCACACACACACACACCAGCACACACCATACACACACACACACACCACAATATGGGGGCCTTTAGAGAATTAGCGTCGACCTGCCAAGCTCAACTAAGTGAACACATACACATAAACACCCGCACGCACACATATACACTTCTCATGCACAGTCATTAACAGCGACCAAAGCGTTTTGAGGGAAAACGCAAAATGTGTGCAAATATGCCAAGCATAGAGATAACAAACCCCTCTAGTTTCCAGACCAGTATCACAAAGAAGCATCCCAGGCAAGACACAATTCAGTCGTGAAGAGCATTTTAAATAGCTAAATTGTGTCTCAAAAACCACCATGGTTTTAGCGACTGGAAATCCTGTCGCTTATCTCCGAAAAAGCTAGTCCCAACTCTAATATTTAGAGTTTAACGACAAAATGACCGGAATCACATGAGAAAAGGGATGGACAGAATGCATGTTTGACCAACCCACGACTAGAAGGTGAAGGGAACGACGACGTTTCGATCCGTCCTGTACCATTCTCAAGTCGACGAGAATGCATGTTCATTGAGTGCCCAGTAGCCGAGACATGTCCACATTTACATGGTTATATTCAAGCTAGAGAAACTGGTGATTCAACGAGTACACATTGGTTATGGGAGCACCTATCGGGGAGGAATCAAAGGGCCACTGTGAGTTGGAAGATATTTGAGTGGAGAGTGATAGTGTCTAATACACATTGGTCGGTAGCAGGTTCAACTGTAATTAATATCCTCACGACCGGACATAATAATGAGGGAGCAAAACGAAGAGAATACTGAAAATATAATTAATCTATTTTATGCAATACGAACACAAAGTTCTAGAAATATATGATTCCACATAAAGTATTCAGAAATCTATGAATATATATATATATATATATATAGTTATATATATATATATATATATATATATATATATACATATATATATATATATATATATATATATATATATATATATATATATATATATATATATATAGGGCAGTAACGTAGGAGTGTAGACAATCACTACAAATCAAACATCAGGGGAATACATTATTCCCCTGATGTTACTAGACTAACATCGCCAGAATATAATAAGTAGCCTTACACCTGCTATGTTCAACATCTGTGAGACCAACTGTTGAATATGCAGCTCCGCTATAGAACCATAGAAATAACAAAAAATAATTGAAAATAAAACTTTGTAAGGTTGAAAATAGGAAATATATACGAGTAAAATTTCAGCACACTGAACCTCACCAGAAGTAGGACAGAAGAGTTCGTGAACCATGATCACGACATATGAAACATATTTAAAGGGGATGGATATATATGTTAAAACATGGAAGCAACAGACCAAGGACAGTATGATACAAGGAAAATATGGATCTACACAGTCCAAATGAATCACAGGAATAATGATTATCAACGGAAAAATATTGCAGACTTACAATGGAATCGAACCGGGTCATTGACACCACACAGTCACAAGCACTACCAACTGACCCATAATGTCATCATCATGATACAATCGATAATGTGAGTACTATACTAAAGAGAGTGCAGGAATGTGTGGTTCCTCCCATCAAAAAAAACCACATATTTTTATTAATGAATCAACTCATACTAATAAAGTTTTGAGAGAACTCGATATTTGAACCTCAAAATTTCTAAACAGGGGCTAGAAGCTGATGTTCGGACTGCAAGCGCTTGTGAGTACAAATGAGTGAGTTCACTCATTTGAATTCCTCAAATGTGGAAGTCCATCTCAAATACCTCACATACACCCACTAACATGATTGAATATAAAAATTACCTTTCAAACTCCTACACCATTAAGAACAACTGCAATACAACACAAATAGACATGCACGCTTCAACACACAAACACCTAACATATGTCCATACATAGTCAAAATCACAAATATGCATGCCACAAGGGGGTAAACCCACAAAAACATCCAGAAATATTCATACATACCCGGAAAAAAAAACCACACACACAAATACCCTGCATACTTTAATTCACAAACATACACAAATCCATGGCAAATCTAAGACAAACACAAACATACACTGGCAAACAAAGAATGAGCACAACTAGACAAGTATCGATACTGCTCACAGTTCTTCAATTTCAACACCTGTGCTATTTCCAGTAACATTACTGCAGATCAAAATAACATTCTCTCTCTCTCTCTCATCTCTCCTCTCTCTCTCTCCTCTCTCCCTCCTCTCTCTCCTCTCTCTCTCTCTCTCTCTCTCCTCTCCTCTCCTCTCGAACATAAAACGAGTCCTTCGTACCACAGAGAATATGATCAGGTTCCCAGAGAACTTCTGTGGCTGAAATGTTATCTTCTGTAATTCAGGCTGATGGCTTGTGTTATTGATATTTATGGGAAAATGGATGGAAGATAGCCATTAATGAACGCGATAGAGGCTCTTACTTCGGTAATGTCGCCAGCCTTGTCGATCGTATAAAAGGTAATGGAGCGATTTTTATTATTGGTGCAGAGTAGGGGAATAAAGAGAGGAGAGAGAGAGAGAGAGAGATGAGAGAGGAGGAGAATGAACGCAGAGAGAGAGAGAGAGAGAGAGACTGAGAGAGGAGAGAGACATGATATAATACAACAGCAACAGGTCTTAGTTCGCATTCACTTAAAAACATCAGTAATATTTCTATGAACTATAATCTTAGTTCAGAGAGCTCAGAGAGGAAGTATGGAGACAAAGAGAGAGGAAAGGCATGGAAAGCGATAGGGAGAATAAAGTAAATGTAGGCAAATAAATTGAAGTAGAACGTAACTAAAGAACATACAGACAGAGGAGGGGACACCAAGAGAACGAGACAGGACAGACAGCAGGCAGGAAAGTCATCCAAAGAAAGAGAGAGGAGAAACTGTTTTCAACAACCCAACTTGTCACCTATATGCATGTAAAACGAGTGCATCAAAGACTGGAACTTACCTGTTGACCCCTTAAACTTTCACCCCTTTCTCCCCCCTATTTAATAGTTATACATCACCATTCCTAAATTCATTGCCCTTCTCTTCGCCCTTATGCCCTGTCCTACATGCCCTTCTCTCCGTCGAATAATATCTGACGATACTCTCATACATCCTACCTCTTTTTTCGCACATGGTGTATTTCTCCCTTGCTCATCTTTCCCTCTCTTCCTCAACCTCAGAACCATAAAGTAAATCATCACATCACATATGAGAGATAATGTATCTGTATATTGTATTGTGACAAACACTCTCCTCTGCTCATCTCTCTCTCTCTCTCTCTCTCCTCTCTCTCTCTCTCTCTCTCTCTCTCTGTCTCTCCTCTCTCTCTCTCCTCTCGCCCTACAAGTATTGTTATATCCTAATCCTTATTTTCTAGTCACATTTGTTTTATTTTTATCCTTTGCATGCCATTGTTCTAATGTTCGGATATATTTATATTGTTATTTTGCTCATTGTTCTATTACACTCTGATGGAAATAAACAGAGATGAATAAAATGAAGTGGAGTGGAAATTTTTATTCCACTCTACTTCATTTTTCTTCTGATTTGCTTTTGATCCAATTCGTGTTTTTGATTTATTGGTTATATGCTTGTTCTATATTTTGTCTCTGGCTGCTTTAATGAACACAATATGTCGTGTTTTTTGTTATTCAGTAATGCAAGTTGATTTCATCACTTTCCATCCAGTTTTCTTGTGATTTACTTTCTCTTCTTTCAGTATTTCTCTTCTGCCATTTGTTACCACTTTCTTTCAGCCTTTTATCTTCTGTATGTCATTTTTTCTTGTTTCTTTTTATTTATTTATTTTTTGGTTAACCATTGATGAGCTTAATTTTATCCACTCTATTTCGTTCCTAAATAATTGCTATTTCTTTCCCACCACCTTTTCCTCTGTTATCTTTATTACCTCCTTTCCTCTCCCTCTCTTTCACTATTTGTTCTCCTCCCACTCTCTCTCTTCTCCTTCTTATCATATCTTCCCTCTTTCTCTTCAGTATTGTCTCTCCCTCATATTTTCCCACATTATCTTCCTCACTTCACTGGTTTTCCCTCCTTTCCTCTCCCAGTTCCCATGTACTCCCTACCTCCCCTTCCCCTTATCCTAATTCTCGCTCGGATGATTCGCTCTTCCATTGAAGTCCTTCAATTTCTCGAATTTCCTTC
>WNGS01163813.1:4763839-4793874 GCA_020271785.1 Procambarus virginalis | reverse complement strand
GCGTAGTAGCGAGCGTTTACGCCAATGATGAAACGACGGGGATTAGTATTCCGTTTGACTGGCCATTCCGGATGCTTCTTGTATTCATTGCTAGTGTGAACAATTACGTTGATATAATGCCGGCATCCTTGCTCGTTCGCTCCTTACAGTGTGATGTGAAGCGAAGATAGGCTGAGGAGAGTAGTTGGGGAATCGAGCTCTAAACTAGAGAGGAACCGTGAAATAGTGGTGTGTTGATCTTCGATGAAATGATTGAAGGATGAAGATTAAGCCATCAAAGAGATGGCATCTAAGATGGTAGCCTGTCAGTTGGTAGAATGTTTGGAGTGAATGTGATTTTTGGTATAGTGAAGCAGCCAGGTATTCTCTCTCTTTATGGCGAAGCTGTTTGGGGGCATGAGTGTTTCTCGTCATTGTATGACTATTTCATGTCTCCTCATTATACGTCTGTGTCTGTATATCACATATAACACACACACACACACACACACACACACACACACACACACCACACACACACAGAAACCTAAGTAAGGAGGCACTTCGGGCTCTTTACACTGCCTACGTGGAGGCCAGTCTTAGAGTATGCCGCCTCATCATGGAGTCCCCATCTAACGAAGCACATAATGAAACTGGAAAGGTTCAGAGGTTTGCAACGGGAGACTCGTCCCAGAGCTACGAGGGATGGGGTATGAGGAGCGCCTGGGGGAACTATGCCTTACGACCACTAGAAAGAGAAGGGAGAGGGGGGACATGATAGGAACGTATAAAATACTCAATTTCCTCCTCCTTCCTCCCGTCCACCAACCATCTCTGCCATTCTCCCACCTATCCTCTCTATCTCTCTCCTGCTGTCATCTCCGGCAGCCTTCCGTTTATATCCTACATCTTTCTCTTGATATCCAATACGATGTTCCATGAGGACCGGGTCCACAAAGATCTTTGTTTACCAGTTGGCGTGACGCCGGCTTGGGGAACATCTTGCGTAGGTCTGGAAATGATATTTGTTGTGGATGTGTATCAGGTTGTTGTATAGATCTCGCGGTGAATGGTATCGGGTCATTTTATAAACCTCGCTGTGAGGAGCATAGAACCGTGCAAAAAATCTCACTGTGAGATCCTGGAAAGAGGATTAAGTTAAACCACTAATGCGCCTATCTACAGCCCAGTGAACGCTGAAACATATATATGAAATAATGAAATTCATAATTATGTTTTTATAATCTGAATTTCTATATCTATATGATATAATATATGAAGTTAAAAAAAAAAATTATTGTGCCGGGAAAACCAAGCAGGGTGAGGCCTAAAATTAATTGCGCAGGAGATTTCTAAGCTTTAAATCACGGTAGAGTTGGAGGGTTCTAAGCTTTAAATCATCCGTAAAGTTGGAGAGCTTACGCTTTAGAAAATCTCTAGAGAAGGAGAATGATAAACTTCAGATGTACTATGGAGAAAAAGAGTTCTCAATTTAAGATAAGCTGTTAAGATACAACTGATAAGCTGTAAATAAGCTAAGTTCTAAGCTCCTTAGAACTTAGGAGAGTTCTAAGCTTAAGATGAGCTGTGGAAAAGTAAAGGCCTAATTTTAAGGTGGTCTGTGTAAAAGGATAAGTCGATGTTTAAGATCAGCTGTGGAAAATGATGGGTATAAGTTTACAATACACATACACATCACACTATACTGATGCACATCCCTGACAATATCAACCAAAAACCTCCAGTTTAAAATGTGTTGTGAGATAAGAGTACTTAACAAATGGAATGCATTAGGAAGTGATGTGGTAGAGGTGGACTCCATACATAGATTCAAAAGTGCAATGGAGTCTATTTCTATCTACATAATAAAGAACAGCATATACATAAAAGCCCTGAAATAAGAAAAAAGACATTAAAAAGTACCGAAATTTAACATAAGCGTCATGAAACTCAGTAAAATATTACTGGAATTAAACAAAAAAGTACTGAAACAAAACAAAAGACTGTTGAAATTAAAAATAAATGAAAAAGAGAATAGTAAATAACATTTCTGCGAAAAGGTAAATAAAAATGAAATTATAGAAGTAAAACGTGTTTACATTTCCAGGAAGACAGCGGCTTTGCGACCTGGTGTGTGGGCTGGCGAGGGAGGTAGAGGAGGAGGAGGGGGAAGAGAAGAAGTAGGCGGAGCAGAAGGAGATGGAGTAAGAGGAGACCTCGGAGAGGGAAAGTAAAGATGACGGGGAACGAAAGGAGAGAGAGAGAGAGTAGGAAGACGGAAAATATTAAAATGGCAAAGTATGGCATTAAAGCTTCTAACGAGGAATGACAACTCACACTGTCAAGGAAAGTTATTTCATACTTAACGAGTAACACACGGACACATATGGTCCTATTATGCTGGCGTGGCCACACCTGGCACTAACCTAATGACCAGACCACACATGGCCCTATCATGCTGGCCTGAACACGCCAGGCCCAACAATACTTACCAAGCCACACACCTGCTACGATTGTTGTAGTGTCGTGTGATATATATATATATATATATATATATATATATATATATATATATATATATATATATATATATATATATATATGTATATATATATATATATATATATATATATATATATATATATATATATATATATATATATATATATATATATATATATATATATATTTATATCATCGTACATAGACACACGTACATAGAATGGGTTGTCAGTCTTGTACACACAGGTGTTAAATATTGCAGAAAATATGAATCCAATGGTACCGAGCAAATGTAATATCCTCATGTGAGGTCACTATTGGACATAGGGGCTATATTTTGAATGAGGACTGACTCCTCAGATGATTCGCGGACTGGTTATCCACTTAGATCAGGGAATAGCTGTCATTCCTCCCTCTAGATTTGAAGTATATGTATGCTGTGTAAATCAGTGATTAAAAAGATACTTCATAACGACACCAGAGACTGAGAGTCTATGTTTTTAGGGGATTAAGCTGGTACAGAACTGACTTCGAGCTTTAGTCACGAATTTATCTTCCTTAACACTGCCTAATTACAGCCAGAAGTGTAGTCTTGAACTGACAACCTATGAAGATGGACCTTAACAGGCAGACTGGTGGAGTGTCTTGGGTGAATATTCAAGTTTAAGAATTGCATTATCGTTTATCCTGCTGTATGCATTTTTATTCCATTTGGGGTATTTACATGATGTCTACCATGGGACAAGGGATGGTGGGATAGTCTTGGGAGCCCGTTGACCAGACCACACACTAGAAGGTGAAGGGACGACGACGTTTCGATCCGTCCTGGACCATTCTCATGTCGATTGTGACTGTCGTCGTCCCTTCACCTTCTAGTGTGTGGTCTGGTCAACATACTTTAGCCACGTTATTGTGACTCATCGCCTGCCTAGGAAGCCCCACTACCGGTCACTGAGATCAAGTATTTCCTTGCATTCCACTTTTATCTAAATATTTATTTTCCCACGTCCATCCATGAGTTTATTCATTTGTCAATTCATTTTCATTTCTCACAAATACTCAAGTGTCGATGGGATCCGTGACGTCAGTTCTAAAGGCTCAAGAAACGGATCGAGTAAAATCCTCAGCCTTGTTGATTTATATTTCAGACTTTAAAAAATGTTGAAGCATGCCATTGGCTTTCCAGTGTGGAATCTTGAATTTCACAGTGACTGGTCATGCCAATGACGTCGCGCGAGTTCTGTCAATCGGGGATGGAGATTGCCTAGAGTCTGGGAAGTTGACGTTTGGAGAGGAATTGGGGTCCCGCTGTTCCTAGGAGTGATTTGACAGGTTTTGAGCAACTTGCCTCTTTTGGTTCTTGAATTGTAGAAGACATTTACTGTAAAGCGAAAAAACTTTATTTTTGAACGTTCTTTTTTGGTTGATATCAGCGTGGATGGTTTCTAGCGTTGGTTGATATCAGCGTGGGTAGTTTCTAGCTTTGGTTGATATCAGTGTTGGTTGATATTAGTGTTAGTTGATATCGGTGTTAGTTGATATCAGTGTTGATTGATATCGGTGTTCGTTGATATCGGTGTTAGTTGATATCAGTGTTGGTTGATATCGGTATTGGCTGATATCTGTGTTTGTTGATATTAGAGTTGGTTGATTTCAGTGTTGGTTGATAACAGCATTCGTTGATATCAACGTTGGTTGATATTAACAATAGTCGATATCAGCGACAATTTACATAGCCATTAGTCAAGAACTGACTCAATTTAGGAAATCCTCCGGCACGAAGGCTATTTAAATTACATGAAAATAGTTGCACATATCGAATCAATTTTCCAATTCGCTTGTGAAAATAGGTACTCTTTATAACAAGTATAAATAGTAACATCCTACTCCAGAAACAAATTGAAATCAAAATATATATTTTTATATAGACCAAGGATTATTTTTTTTAGGCAATTTGGTTAGGCTGATGTGCTTAAATGTGTCTATAGTAATTTAAAATGAAAACCATATTAGGACAAGTAAATAAAAGCTTTAATAGATTTCAAACAAAACAAACTCTTCTGAAACTCTCTCTTGAAAAAATGTGTCATTAACTCTTTTAAGATCATTTTTATTTATTGCGAATACTTTTATTAACTGGAGAACGATGTAAGATGCTCTTTGAATCAACATTTTTGCAGTGTATTGAGGCATTAAATAGCAGCGCCCGTCCACCACCAACAATCAGTAAAGAGATGAAAAGTGATATGTCTTTTCCATAATTTTATTTTTTTTAATATCGTAAGCTTCTTATGAGAAAAAATATCCTAGAAAACGCAGGAAGAACGCTATTGGCGGGAATCTACGATGGAAGTCCCCAATTGGTTCAAATTTTGTTGTTGAAGACTCCATTGACTGTAGAAATTAGCATTTTAAATTGAAACAAATTTTGTTCTGCAATAAAGAAAAAATCAATAAGAGGATTGCTAGAATTTGGTTGGAGTTAAAATACAGATCGTTTGTCAAGTTCTTGATGGAATTAGAGTTTCAAAAAGAAACAATTAAAATTGGATGCAAAAACAGTACAGTTTGTTAATATTTTGTATAAATGTTTGGAAATGTTTAATATACCTAGACACATAGAGAGAGTATCTTAGGTAAAGGGAACTTCTGAGTAAACTGGAACTCACTACAACGGACTAAATGCCTCAAGCATTTACACATTCATTTACGAAACCTGTATGTCTCTCCTTAGTCACAGCGGCTGCGCTTACATTTATCGAACAATGAGCTCCAAAGCACTCTGAGGTTACTTATAACATTAATATCATTAATTTGTGAGCTTTTGCTGCTCGTATACTAATAGATGAATTCAAAGCCGTCATGATTGCTGAAATAGATTCAAGTATCGTGAGTGTATTGTGCATATGCTGCAGCTTACACCTCTCCTAAGTTCCAGTGTAAGCTGGGGAATATTGTTGGATGTTCTGTCTCACTTTAGAAGTTGGTGTTACTAATTGTTAGAGTGGATGTTGATAACTGGCTGAGTTGGTTTGATGTGTAGCGCTTCGCCAATGTCTAATCTTCTGTTGTTGTTGTATTTGTCAACTATTTACATGTTATTTGCCTTGATACTTCTGGTGATTTGGTTGTGCATAAAGATAATGTTTAATGATAGGGATCTTGCAGCTTTTTTAATTGCCATATACTCACCTCACACACAACCAGATCGTCACCCGAGATATCCCAACCAATGACAATGAAATAATCGACAGATTCCAAACCAATAGATCAACGATCAACTGGCAGCTAACACGTAGACATAATCTACCAGATAAAATTGTAACACACTCTACCTGCGTCTACACTTACACACCCAGCATACAGGGTGTCGTTTTTAAGCCCTTCTGTTGGGCTCAATGCTGTAATATATACTTATATATCTTCACACGTATGCATATACAAAGTTGCAGTATACATGTATATATGCATATTCTAATTTATTGTAGTTTCAGCTCGTCACCTCGCTCACGTCTACATATATATAACAAATGATGACATCCTTTTTTCAATTACTGAACATCAGTAAAACATTGTTCTGGTCTATTTCATAAAGCAGCGGGCAGGCAGGCAGGCATGAAGGCAGGCCAGGCAGGCAGGCAAGCAGGCATGAAGGCAGGCCAGGCAGGCAGGCGTTAAGGCAAGCCAGGCAGGCAGGCCGACAGGCAAGCAGGCTGGCAGGCAGGCAATCAGGCAAGCAAGCAGGCAGGCAGGCGGACAAACAGGGAGGCAAGAAGGCATTCAAGCAGGCAGGCAGGCAATCATGCAAGCAGGCGGGCAGAATTAAGTTAAAACATTAACATTAATTATGTTTAAGAGTAGTGTTAATTCATTCATACTATGCAATATTAATAATAATCGTAATAATAATAATAATAACGTTGTGTAACAGAAAAATTATTTATTGTTTGAAGAGTTAATAAAAGTTGTATTAATAAATGTAATTATAATCATTTTAATCATGTTAAGTGTAATACATATCATTATTAATAATACAATATAATAATAAAATTGAGCAATGATTTGGGATTGTAGAGACAGAGAAGAGCTGAATAATAAAAATAAAAAACTTATTAAGTCCTCTTGAATTATGCCCCTGATCTGGCAACGTTAGCAGGACTTAATTAATAAAGTTTTAGCCAAGTTTATTTTTACTGTTTTGAACCACCTATTAAAAAAACCAGTTTGAGAGACTTGGCAGTTTTACAGCTATAATGGACTAATTAAGAAAATATATGGCCGTCATATATTATGATGTAAAAATAAATAAGAAAATGTATTGAAGTGCCTGTGTAGGCATTTTATATACGTAGAGGATTGATCGTTACAGTCCAATTCAAGCTTTATTAGCTGTGGAGCGCCTATTGTAAGGGGTTCCAGTCCTCCTCTTTCCGACCATTTTTGTTTCTCCTATTAAATACAAAAATTGCGTATAATATTTTCTCACTTTTAAATTAAATTCACACGCTCACTGCTCTTACTTGAGGAGTTTCCGGCCATCCCGTTGGTTCATGTGAGCCCTCAGCTTCCTCCGTGTCTGTGGCCTGTCGGTGCCTTCAGCTTTAGCCAGTTCTGTGGCCTGTCTGTGCCTTCAGCTTTAGCCAGTTCTGTGGCCTGTCTGTGCCTTCAGCTTTAGCCAGTTCTGTGGCCTGTCGGTGCCTTCAGCTTTAGCCAGTTCTGTGGCCTGTCTGTGCCTTCAGCTTTAGCCAGTTCTGTGGCCTGTCTGTGCTTTCAGCTTTAGCCAGTTCTGTGGCCTGTCGGTGCCTTCAGCTTTAGCCAGTTCTGTGGCCAGTCTGTCCTTTCAGCTTTCTCCATCTCTGTGGACTGGCTGTGCCTCCGGTTTTCTCCGTTTCTGTGGCCTGTCTGGGATTTTAAGTTCCATCTGTGGCTCGTCTGTATCTCTAGCTTTTATCTTTGTCCCTACGTTCAATCATTCTGTATTACTCTCTAATTCGCTGTCAATTACCCGGAGAATCCTTTACATCAATTTCCTATTTTCTATATTCTTTCTAGAGAGGGATCTTATATCTTGAGAGATAAACAATTTCCTAGGCATTCCTCACAGTTTGGTGACACTGCATTCCACGGGACATTTTTTAATTTCAATTCTTGTATCTTTAGTGGAAATTCCACACTTGGTTAATATAGTCATGAGTGGGTTATACACACGGTGTACATAGGATTATTGAGTATTATGTTGCCTATATTTGAAACATTTTCTGACATTCTATAGTTTCGTGTATAACGCTAATTTTAGGCTAGGACTCATGTTAGATCAAATTTAGGTCAAGTTAGGACTGTTGCTAGCCGGAAGGTATTTCCAAATTCTCCTTATCTTGCATTTGTCAAGTGTTGAAGTCATGAAACCAATTTTCTAACCAAGCCTGTTGCTTAAATAGAGTCGCGTGGATCATTGTATATTATTTTTTTGTTACAGGTCTTCTCATCAATTTTGTATTTTCCGAGAGCACTGGTTTGAAAGTTCCAGCTTCACCGCTCATGACCTAGCATATGTAGGACAGAAAGAAACCAGTAATTGAAGTTTCAGGAGCTCTGCTCGGTACTTCTCACCACCTCCTTGCCTCTTTGCATTCACCTGGGCTCTAGGAGACTCGAACCGTGGACCCCACGTGTGTGAGGCCGAAGCTCAATCCACCGAGCTATTGAGTTGCCTTAATAAGGAAAGTTTCCAGAAGCAGCATCCTGCTGCCAAACTGGAATTTTCGACTTTCCTTGACTATTACTGAAGCTCAGAGGGATGAGTGATCCACGCCATCGTCATATGAATTGTCATCCAAACTTCCGTGGATTTCCACGGAAGTTTGGATGACAATTCCTTGCCTCTTTCCTCACCGTGGTCTTTCGTTTCTTGATGGAAGTCGACTGCCTCACCAAGTATCACACACTTCCACCTACTTCGCTATTGTGTATGGAATACACATATATGAACTACGCCAAATACATTTTTATTGATCCAAAAAATGAAAAGAAAGATATAAGGAAGCGCTTTCACTATATGGCACACAGGATTGCCTGCCATAAATCATTGATTCGTACGTTTTTTGCTATGCAAAAGACGCTTCAGATTTCATTATAAGAGCCACAGAGACGTTGAAAAGAACTTTTTCATGGACATGATGTGAAGACAGGATAGGACGGAGGAGAGGAAGGGGGAACGGGTGTGGAGGAACGATGCCCCCATCCACTTGGATCAGCTGGGCTCGACCACAGGCCCAGCAAGACGCGAGGACATCGCTCTTCCAAGTCTCTCTCCTGTTTGATCGTCATTCCGTTGACTAGAATTCTTGTAAGCTCGTTAGGCATGACTTGTCAGCATATAAGCTATGTGTGAACTTGCGAACGTTATTTATTTGTGCTCACTTGCGTGTGTTTGTGTGTACGTTTGTATGTGTGAATATGTGCCTATTTATGTGCATGCGTACATGTACTATCAGCCATATTTTCTCAGTTATATATTAATAAAACCAGATATAATTGCCTTTGTTGCATTATTGGCAGTTGATACCATCGAACAGCAGCAGTAGAAGTAGCAATAGCAATAGCACTAGCAATAACATGAGCAGGAGCACTAACAATAGCAGTATCAATAGCAGAAGCAGTAACAATATCAGTAGCAATAGCAGTTGCAATAGCAGTTGCAATAGCAATAGCAGTAACACTAACATTGGTAACAATACCAACATCAACACGACGTTACTTTTCCGTAGGAGAACTTTCAGTGTCATGGCTATCAAGGCACAGCATACTGGGTGAGCAATCCATTCTGCCCCACTAATGACCTCACCAACAATGTTTGTACAGCAACTATTGCAATTTGCAACGGAATTTTTTGCTTGTTTTGTTTTGAGAGAGGCTTTTGTCTGAAATAACAAGCATCGGCCCAAAAAATGTTTCCGATATTTCTGCCCTACTGGCAATTTGCCTCATGGCCCGAGCCCCAATGTTGCACGGACTAACTGCCCAGAGAATTGTTGCAGAGTTCAGGGGCTTGCGAATCGACTTAATGCGCTGTTATTATGACGTTATCGATCTTTGAGTGTTCAACATTTTCAGGAGTTAAGTGAAATTAAATGCACCGAAACGTTTCCTGTTTCTCGGGATTAATGGATATTGACCATTTTAGGAAGGGTTAGTTAAGCTGTCTTGATTCGAACGTTTCTGGCTATGCAAAAATTGCTTCAGATTTCACTACTGTCAAATAAAGAGAATGAATTGAAAACGGATGTTTCATATAAGAGAACTACTGACACCAGCTTAATAGCACTGACTCCGGGGCCAAACGCTCAGTGTGTAACCAATTTGTTGTTTTATTCTTGGGAAGTAAGTCTTAATTCCACATATCTTATTCCACACAAACTTTGCTTCTGTGACCAAGATGGGGGTCTGCTTCTGACACAATGTGACTATAATCTGTTCGAGGCAATCGGAGTCGTCAGTAAGCTCGAACGAGTGGAGCCGCTTCTATGGGAAAGCATCGAGGAGCGTCAAAGTCACGCTGTTCCTTAATGTGAACACGATTCTGTGTTCTCCCTTGGCTTACTGAACGCCACTAACATCATGAAAACTTGGTCGGACGCCATGAAATCTGATGAGTCTGGCTGGGAGGTCATCGGAGACTTCGAAATGGTGGCATTCCTGATGGTTTCCAATGTGTTTTTTTTGCCAAGATGTTTTTTTCTCCTCCTACACCAGGGGGCACATCTACAGCCACAGCAGACCGGACTGTCCACAGCAGACTGGCGACAACGGACTGGCCATAACAGACCGAATTCTCTGTGGGGAGGAACACCGTCAAGTGGGAACCACAGGTGGACCTCATGAAGGTGGTGATGTCACCACAGCACATCAAATTGGGCCTTATTAAACAATTTGTAATAGTGATAGATAAGCAGTCGGCAGCCTTCTACTTCCTGCAAGATATCTTCCCTTGTACCTGCAAGATGTCTTCCCCCAGTGCCCGCAAGACGTCTTTCCTAGTAACTGCATGGTATCTTTCCTAAGCTGTCCAAGGCAAGGGCTGAAGCTGATGTCTTAGTTGGACAACAGATAAAGGAGATAACTAATGGTAATGTCTTCTCGCAGACATAATAACATAGAATTATAATCAAAATTCAAAATATTATAACCAAACCAAACCCATAGTATGGTTAGTGTCACAAGAATCTTCCTAGGAAAAGAGATTGAGCCTATTCCTTCATCGCCTGTTCAACAACACGTGTGCATGTTCGAGAGTAACGAATTAACAGCGAGAGCAACAACTATATACGTCTAGACAAGACTCCACCACTCTCTACACCCCAGTACCCCAGACACCAGGACACCTGGCGTCTGTAAGGCCCCGCACCACACGCCGGTCAACAAGCACCTTGCTACTTTGCGTCTGCCAGATGGCAATTATCGACACACCAGCACCACCTGGACGGTCAAGCCCGCGTATATATGGGAGCCAGCCAGCCACTACCAAGCAGAATACTCTTCAATGCTCATACCTGCTACATCTGCTCTCACACTACCCTTTGTGGTGCTAGATTTACGCAGTCTTGAACATAGTATTCCAGCACCATTTATTTTGATCTTTAACGTAACGTTAACTTGTTTGTTTGCTTTTCATTTTTGCACATTGTATTAAGCCAAGTCACAGAGGAACTATTTTATTTCTTGTAAATTATTTACAAGAAATACACACAAACACACACACACACACACACACACCACACACAACACACACACATCACACAACACAACACACACACACACCACTCGCAAGTCACCAGTGGAGTCCACAGGGCTCTGTACTTGGACCTATCCTGTTTCTGATATACGTAAATGATCTCCCAGAGGGTATAGACTCATTCCTCTCAATGTTTGCTGACGACGCCAAAATTATGAGAAGGATTAAGACAGAGGAGGACAGCTTGAGACTTCAAGAAGACCTGGACAAGCTGCAGGAATGGTCGAACAAATGGCTGTTAGAGTTTAACCCAAGCAAATGTAATGTAATGAAGATAGGGGTAGGAAGCAGGAGACCAGATACAAGGTATCATTTGGGAGATGAAATACTTCAGAGTCAGAGAGAGAGAAAGACCTGGGGGTTGATATCACGCCAGACCTGTCCCCTGAAGCTCATATCAAGAGGATAACATCAGCAGCATATGCCAGGTTGGCTAACATAAGAACGGCCTTTAGAAACTTGTGTAAGGAATCTTTCAGAACATTATATACCACATATGTCAGACCAATCCTGGAGTATGCGGCTCCAGCATGGAGTCCCTATCTAGTCAAGCATAAGACTAAACTGGAAAAGGTTCAAAGGTTTGCCACCAGACTAGTACCCGAGCTGAGAGGTATGAGCTACGAGGAGCGACTGCAGGAATTAAACCTCACTTCGTTGGAAGACAGAAGAGTTAGGGGGGACATGATCACCACATTCAAGATTCTCAGGGGAATCGACAGGGTTGATAAAGACAGGCTGTTTAACACAAGGGGCACACGCACTAGGAGACACAGGTGGAAGCTGAGTGCCCAAATGAGCCACAGAGATATTAGAAAGAACTTTTTTAGTGTCAGAGTGGTTGACAAATGGAATGCATTAGGAAGCGATGTGGTGGAGGCTGACTCCATACACAGTTTCAAATGTAGATATGATAGAGCCCATTAGGCTCAGGAAACTGTACACCTGTTGATTGACGGTTGAGAGGCGGGACCAAAGAGCCAGAGCTCAACCCCCGCAAGCACAACTAGGTGAGTACTAGGTGAGTACACACACACACACACACACACACAAATGTGTGGGCACACACATTTGGGCACTGAGTGCCCAAATGAGCCAGAGATATTAGAAAGAACTTTTTTAATGTCACAGTGGTTGACAAATGGAATGCATTAGGAAGTGATATGGTGGAGGCTGACTCCATACACAGTTTCAAGTGTAGATATGATAGAACCTAATAGGCTCAGGAACCTGTACACCTGTTGATTGACGGTTGAGAGGCGGGACCAAGGAGCCAGAGCTCAACCCCCGCAAGCACAACTAGGTGAGTACAACTAGGTGGGTACACACACACACACACACACACACACACACACACACACACACACACACACACACACACACACACACACACACAGGAAGAAATAATAGAGCTCAAGGGACACTATACCCACCAATCCAATAGAATATTTACTGCTCAAGTCACGCAAACACTGCAAAGAGCGCGCCTACACAAACATACCATGAAACAAATAGCTGTCCAGAGCAAAAACAACAGCTAGAAAACTGTCTCATCTAATAAAATGGATCTGACTGTTTAGTTCACACGATCATAAAATTTCTGAAATCAATATTAATCAGCAAATGGATAATAGGAAATTAAGGAAAATCCAGAGAACAAGACTCGAGGGTCATTCGGATGATTTCCATACGTAAATGTTGTAGATTTTTCCATTTAGTCCTTGACTTTGGATCTCGTCTTCAGGATCAACAAGAATGTTTTTATGATTCAGGATTCAGTGGTTATGCTTAGAGTCTCAGAGACAGATGACACCTCAACATTCATTCAACGGAATGAATGTTGAGGTGTGTTCAGTGGTAATATTTTTACGTGACTTCATGTTGCTGAAGTTACTTCTGAGTTGTTTGAAACTTCTTCCCTGGAAACACAAACTGAAACTGTCTCTATTTTTCGCTTGTTACAACTTGTAATAAAGTGTTACATCTTGGCTTAAACGTGTTTATGACGCATTAGAAACGTTGTAACAACTTGCTATATTGGTTATTATAACCTGTTAGGAGGTGTTAAAACTTGTTCGCACGTTGTGCAACGTCATAGTTTCGGTGTTTGGTTGGTGGGTTGATGTTGTTGAAAAAGATTTATTTCTTTAATTTAGTTTTCTGTTTCCTTATATGTTTGATTAAAATGTTTAGCATGACTCATTCGTTATTTCCCCATGTGATGAAAAGATTCAGAATCACTGATTCGATGTATTTCTACATGTGTATGAGCATTGTTCAGTATCATCATCTCATAACACCCTCCTCTTTGTATCTATCATGACGACTATCACGTTACCCCACAGAAGCACAAAATGCTCTGGGAGAAAAATATTGCCATAGTTTCAGTTGAAGGCACAGCAGCGCTCGCTGCTGCCTTCATGTTTTAGCTCTGGGAAAAGAAATGCACTTGCAATTAAATACTGGATTCTACTCCTCGTTCCTGTAAGTTACAGTGTTTTAGGAATACACATATATATTGTAAACACTTATTAATATTTACCCAGGTTTCGAATATTTACATGAGTATCGCCACTTATCCAAATTAAGTACATGAATATGATCGCAGTGTTTCCATGTGGAATTAAAATCCAACGCATGCCAATTAAATCTTAAAGAGGATGGCATTGTCGGCTTCAACTAGCACTTCCACAAGCGCCATTTAATTAATCTTAAAAGCCTAACNATAAGAACGATAAGCAGCCGTCGCCGCTACTTACCAGACTGTCGAGGTAATGCTGTTTGATCTGCTCCAGTTCCTTCGTAACCTGAGACAGCTGTGCCTGAGCGTGGAGACGGTTTGGTCGTTGGTCCTCTTCTGGTCGAGCAGCTGTTGCCTGAGTGTGGAGATGGTCTGGTCGCTGTTTATGTCCTGGTCAAGGAGCTGCTTCAGTCGCTCCTATTACGACGCGAGGACGACAGTGGAGTAAATAGGAAGGAAAAAAAAATGTTACTATGAGGACAAGGAGTTGGAATATGTGAACAAGGAGCTGGGATATGTGGACAAGGAGCTGGGATATGTGGACAAGGAGCTGGGATATAGGACAAGGAGCTGGGATATGCGTACATGGAGCTGGGATATGTGGACAAGGAGCTGGGATATGAGGACAATGAGCTGGGATATGTGGACAAGGAGCTGGGATATGAGGACAAGGAGCTGGGATATGAGGACAAGGAGCTGGGATATGAGTACACGGAGCTGGGATATGTGGACAAGGAGCTGGGATATATAAACAAGGAGCTGAGATATGAGCCAAGAGCTGGTGAAACAGAGATACCCTCACCAAGAATGACCACTACGACACTATCTGCTTTAACCCACCTGAGCCGCCGCCACCTGCAGGCGTTCCCTCTCCAACTTCTGCAGCTGGTGATCGACTTCCTCCTTCAGCGACGCCAGGGCAAATTCCTTTTCCTCTGCTTCCTCTTTCTCCCTCCTCTTCCTGGCCGCCTCCTCCGCCTCTCTAATTTTCTTGGTCTCTTCTTCTGCCTCTCTTTTCTTCCTGGCCGCCTCTTCTTCTTCCTCTCTCTTTTTCTTGGCCTCTTCCTCCTTCTTCATCCATCTTGCCTCTTGCTCATCCTCATTCGTCCGTCTCTCTTCCTTCCGAGTATGATGGCTCGTATCCTCCTGGATGGCGGGAGGGTCGTGTTGGGAGTCACTCTGTGGATGACACGCGAAACTTAACATCGTTCAGAGAGAGAGAGAGAGAGAGAGAGAGAGAGAGAGAGAGATAAGGAAAGCGATAGACAGTTATAGAGAGACACGGAGATAAAGATATAGATTGGGAAAGGTAGGGGCAAATGAAACAAGAAGGTAAATGGGGCAAAGCTAGAGAAAATAGACCAACATTAATGATACATTAAATATTTGTATCTGGTACACACACACACACACACACACACACACACACACACACACACCACACACACACACACACAAAGGGAGGGGAAATCCTACAAGAGTCAAATAGAGAGAAAGATCTGGGGGTTGATATCACACCGAACCTGTCCCCAGAAGCCCACATCAAAAGAATATCATCAGCGGCATATGCTAGACTGGCCAACATAAGAACTGCCTTTAGAAATTTGTGTAAGGAATCTTTCAGAACCCTGTATACCACTTATGTAAGACCAATCCTGGAGTATGCAGCTCCAGCCTGGAGTCCATACCTAGTTAAACACAAGACAAAGTTAGAGAAGATTCAGCGGTATGCCACCAGGCTCGTCCCGGAACTGAGAGGATTGAGCTACGAGGAAAGGCTAAAGGAGCTGAACCTCACATCCCTGGAAAACAGAAGAGTAAGGGGAGACATGATAACCACCTACAAAATTCTCAGGGGAATTGACAGGGCGGACAAAGAGAAACTCTTCACCACGGGTGGGACACGAACAAGGGGACACAGGTGGAAACTTAGTACCCAGATGAGCCACAGAGACGTTAGAAAGAATTTTTTCAGTGTCAGAGTAGTTAATAAATGGAATGCACTAGGAAGTGATGTGGTGGAGGCTGACTCCATACACAGTTTCAAGTGTAGATATGATAGAGCCCAGTAGGCTCAGGAATCTGTACACCTGTTGATTGACAGTTGAGAGGCGGGACCAAAGAGCCAAAGCTCAACCCCCGCAAGCACAATTAGGTGAGTACAATTAGGTGAGTACACACACACACACACACCACACACACACACACACACACACTTTTTCAGTGTGGACTTTTTCAGTGTCAGAGTAGTTAGTAAATGGAATGCATTAGGCAGTGATGTGGTGGAGGCTGACTCCATACACAGTTTCAAGTGTAGATATGATAGAGCCCAATAGGCTCAGGAATCTGTACACTTGTTGATTGACGATTGAGAGGCGGGACCAAAGAGTCAAAGCTCAACCCCCGCAAGCACAATTAGGTGAGTACAATTAGGTGAGTTCACACACACATACACAACTTATTTCACTTATTTTAGGCAATTACTTCATTAACCCGTTAAACCTGACACACTCACCACACGCACTCACCAAACCCACTTACCATGCAGACTCACTCACCATTTTGTCTTGCGAGAGTTCCTCTTCAGAGTTGAGGCTCGTCCTGCTCCTCGCTCTTCCCCAAGACTGTGGACATGAGAAGTAATCACTGGTGGACCTACATGTTCTCTTGCAAGATGAGCGTCAGCTCCTGGGCCCTGCCTTTCAGAGGGTGGACACAAATTATAATGATTCCCGGTTCACTAGTTTCTTATCATTGCTCTTAAAACTGGTTCCCAGGCACTGTAGTCCAACCCAGGCACGGAAGCCGAGCCCAGGCACTGTAGCCCAACCTCACCGACTACGTTGCAGTGCCTACGGCAGAAAACATGTTGCAACCACCAACAGTTTAGTGGAAGCCGCCATCATGCAGGGAGAGTGTTACGAACTCAGTGCCAAGAGTCATCAAAGGTTTACACAATCACCTACGAAACCTCTACATTTTTCTATAACCATGGCGGCTTTACATTTATTAATCAGTGTACGAAATTGGAATCTTTGCAATCCATGGTTATTATTGTTATAAACAGTCTCCTGTAGCGCATCGCAGTTCATAAGCTCTTCGGTAAATGTAAATCCCGCTACGACTGGGGAAAGATGTAGAAGTTTCGTAAATAGGCGTGTAAATGCTTGGTAAATCGTGGTCCTGGCGCCACAACAAAGTAAAGAAAATAATATAAAAGTTCCAGTCTCCTAAACTCCCTAATGGAAGGTAAACAAAAGTAATATTGTCACTTACAAAGCTTAGCTTAGCGGTGTGTTGTTTGAGGAAGTGGTGAACGTCAACGAGTCCTCTGGCCCTGGCCACGTCCTTCGGCAGGCGGTTCCTGTGGTCCCTGAGGTCACAGTTCACCTTGTTCTGCACCAGCCACTTGACCACCTCCAGGTCCCCGAAGGCCGCGGCCAGGTGGAGGGCCGACGACCCCTCGTGGTCCAGAGCGTGGAGGTCACACTTGTAGTCCTTCAACATCTCCAGGGACTTGAGCTGACCTGTGTACGCTGCCCAGTGTATGGCCCGCCTGCCTGGAGCAAACGCAGGCAAGTAAATTGCTTGTTTTAGTGGAACTTGGGATGTCATTGGGTATAAAGCCAAAACCCAAAACAGAAAACGGGACAGTACGTCACTTTCGCGAGCCGCTACCATTTTCTTGCACGACAATAATTAGACCTTTGGGTATACCTCAACCCGTTCTAATAGTACGTCGTATTTTGACGTATACTTTACTCATGGCCTAAAACTGTCATGCAAGAAAATGGTAGCGGCTCGCGAAAGTGACGAACTGTCCCGTTTTCTGTTTTGGGTCCTCTGGGAGGTTATGATAAGGCACTTTAGTACGACAGTTTCTTGACGTTGGGAAACATTAGGAAGACGGGCTATACTTCATCCTCCTAAGTAGTAATGACGTCAGTGTTCATTACAACTATTACTCAAGTGCTTATTACCCTTTCAAGTGCTATATAGACTTACTGGATTAGTGTTTTATCCCGATCTTGCGATGATATTACACGATATTAATAATATCTGGCGATATTATTACTATTATTAGGCATTAATACCCCAAACTTCTACCTTAGTCGACCGGTTGACCAGGAGGCCTCGTCGACCAGGAGGCCTGGTCGACGACCGGGCCGCGGGGACGCTAAATCCCGGAAACACTCCAAGGTAAGGTAGTCTACAATATAAATCTTAGTAATTTTACCTTTACCGTCGAGTGCCTCTGGGTTAGCGTGGCTCTGTAGGAGGGCTTCCATGACGTGGGTGTGGCCAGCCTCCGCCGCCAGGTGAAGTGCTGTTCCTCCTGAACACACACGCATCAACTTGTTCAATATATATATATATATATATGAAGCAGGGAGGAGCTATTTCAGATGTATATCACCAAACTAGTTCCGGAGCTGAAAGGCATAAGTTACGTGGGAAGACATGATCACCACATACAGAAATACTCGGTGGAATTCAAAGGGGAGATAAAGTAGACATGGACACTGGGACATACATGGAAACTGAGTGCACGTGATTGAATTGAAATTGAAATTGAAATAAGTTTATTGATGTAAAATACACACAAAGGGATGAGGTAGCTCAAGCTATTCTCACCCCGTTCAGTACATCGTGTTAATACATACATAGACACACATCACAAACAATAAACATATTACCAAACATTCTGAGGAGTGCACGTGATAGTCATGGAAATGTTAGAAAAGAGGAAGTTTTGAGGAGAGTGTAGAAGCAAAATATGAAAGTTGCAAACTGAAATGTTGATATGACAATCCCCAAATTGTTCAGAAACCTGTAGAACCTGTACGCCAGTCTGATGATTGAGAGGCGGGACCCAAGAGCAGAAGCAGAATAAGCTTAACCAGGAGTAGAGACACGCATACAATATAACACAAATATATATTTCAGTATTGTGATTTTAATGTGTATTCCCCAACTCTACGCTCACCACATCAACCTGTCCTCTTAAAAAGAACGTGGCTTTTGGCCGTTTGCCCGTATGGCCGAATTTGGACGTAATTTGAAAATGAAAAAAAAAAATGAAAATAAATTTGGTAATTTTTTTTCAACAACAATAAGTTAAGGGTCCTCTGATAGGTTAGGTGGGCAGGAAATTCTCATAAAGTTTCAAAACGTTATGAAAAACGTTAATTTACAGTGTCCTCTCATAACCTCTGCGCTTACGCCGGACGACTCAAATAGAAAACGGAACAGAACGTCACTTTTGTGAGTCGATTTCATTTCAAATTACGTCCAAATTTGGCCATATCGCGCATACGAGCCAAAAGTGACGTTATTTTAAGAGGACGGGTTGCACCAACACTCCCAGTAACCCAATTCTGGCCTGACTCAAAAATTTATAGTCCCCCATGGCGACTGTGGTTGACATATTCACATTACAGACTGTTACATAAAAGTCCACGTTATGTACTATTAATTTTAGAAAGAGCCTGAGAAAGAAGCCAAACCTGAACCTAACCAAGGTCCAGTACTGTACATGAATTATGTACTGATACAGAACCAGGATTGCGTATGTAGGACTAGGATTGGTTATTTAGATTAAGGCTATGTTTGGTTTGTTTCAGATTTTGTTAGGCCTTCAGAGTTCATACAATGCAAAACGTGGACATTTTTGGGTTTAAATAAGCCACAATAGGCTATTCTACCCACAGGAGCACTAGGTAATACTATTTTTTAAGGCTTGATTATTTCCCCATCAGTATATAAACAAGTATTACGATTGCTGACCCTGATCTCCTGGCTTCTTGCTGTGTATATTGAGGTCAGCGCCAGCCTGGAGGAGCAGGTGGACCACCTGCAGATGACCGCCCTCACTGGCGTGGTGGAGGGCCACGCGGCCCCGCCCGGAGGCTTCCTGGTCCACTCCGTTGACCTGGACCTGGCCCCGACCTTGGTCCAGGGCCCGCTGCACCCTGCTCAGGTCTCCCTGACGGGCGCTCCTCATCTGGAAGGTTGGGTTGTTGTTTAAGATTCGCTACTTGGAACAAAAAGTTCCAAGTAGCATGGGCTATGGTGAGCCCGTTGTGGACTTACCTGGCACAGGAGCGGGGCTGTAACTTGTGAAGGTTGGGTAGGGGGAGGTGTATGTATACGATAGGTAAGGGCAGACGAGCATGTATACCAGGTGGGGGGTGAGGAGTGAGAAAGGTATGATCATGATCAACAAATGAGAGAGAAAGCCTCATTCACAGTAAGGTCAAAGTTCAGTTGTCTTGTACTTACAGTAACATATATAACTCATCTAATTGTTTATTACTGAAAACATCTTTTCGGTAATTAGCTGTCAGCTCAACTGACTGTTCAACCAACTGTCATGCTAGGTTAGGCATTTATTTATTTGCTTAATTTAATTAAAGAATATTTCTAGTTCTGCTTTTATAAAACTGACCGAGATTTGTTGAAGAACGTCATGTTCTTTACAATTGTTCACGTGGGAGAATAACTTACAAATTTCCTTTGGGCCTCTGTCATGTTGCGTTGTTCTTCTGTGTTCCTTGTTCTCTTGTATTGTTCTTTATCCTGGCATGTGGCTCAGGCAGCCATAGGCACAGTCAGTTGTCACGGACTCTTGAAACAGTCAGCATAACAGTTTCAAGGAGGTACAGTCTCCTGACACAGCGCCACCTCCCTGCCAAAAAGCTACAAGCCCAAGACCGTTGACAAGTATCCAACGCCGTCCTCTCACTCGATCGAACACGAGTGGAAACTGGCACGAACATACATTCAAACGAACGCAACTATTCTCCGTTCGGACGAACTGACACACGGACATGCCACACTGTACGGACAAACTGACGCACGGAGGCGTATCGGGGTGACTATATCATACAGTGATGTGATAAGATTGTGATAGCAAGGGGCTCAGAGTTGTGGCATGTGTGTGGCTCTACGTAAGGTTACCCACTTTGATGAAGCGTTTGTATTAACTGATAGTGGCCAGGACCACTTCTGCAGGGTCTATGGCACCGACGATCACTTCTGTAGCGTTCGATTCCCCGATGTTCCAAGTCGCTGGAGCCTTTTCCTTCACCGCGTCCTCATATCCTTGTTCGTTGTACCGATATTACTTTTCAAGTTCCATACACGCGTATCGCTTGTCGTGATAATTCTTGACTTTTTATATTTTACTATTAAATAAATATTTAAAAGAATTGTCAATTTATGAATGCACGTAACGCGTTTAACTTTAAGGAACACAGAAATTACATAGTGAAAATCGAGCAAGAGTTAAGAAATGTTAGTTGCGTAGTCTTCAGCCGAATGTAATAAATACACACACACACACACACACACACACACATTAAAATCGACAGGAATTCACGATTAGATATAAGATACAAGTGAAACAGGTCGATATCGTTCGTGTTATCGCTGTAGACGCTATCGTGGCCAGAAATCCGTCTGCCTTGGCGACCTCCACTTCAGTCTGGCGGTTGTGTGTCGTGGGGTCAGCCACTCCTCCCGTTCCTCCCATCTGTTGGTCGTTCTGTTACTTGCCTGTTGAACCGTACATTACCCGCTGTTCTGTTCAAGGTCTTTTTCCGTTTATTTGCCTGTTGATTCATTCTTTCCTGTTAAAGATCTGATTCCTGCCTTGTGTTACGCTGTTGTGAACAGTCTGTAACGTGCCTGTCAACTGACAGCTTTCCTGTCTGTTTTGTTCCGTTGTCTGCCCGTTATCAACACCTTACCTGTTGTCTGCCTGTTATTACTTATTGCCTGTTTGTGGCCTGTTATTCAGGTTATCTCCCTTATATCCCAAATTACCACAAGTAAAACAATGGCCAGCGGCTACTGGAACAAGATAAACGTGAGTCAAAACAATTTTATTTCACTGTTGGATATATTTTTAAATTGTGTACGCGACTGTTCTTGCTATGTATCGTAATCTTGTGATGGACAGTGTGTGTGTGTGTGTGTGTGTGTACTCACCTAGTTGTGCTTGCGGGGGTTGAGTTCTGGCTCTTTGGTCCCGCCTCTCAACCGTCAGTCAACTGTTGAAGTGTGTGTGTGTGTGTGTGTGTGTGTGTGTGTGTGTGTGTGTGTGTGTGTGTGTGTGTGTGTTATTGTATTTGCACCTCCCATCCCTTCCAGTTCCGCCATGTTGGCTCTTGAAGCTGTGAATAATTTACCTGAATTTACCTGATAAAGTTTGCTCTTCACCTCTGCTTCAAGCTCACCGCACTCCTTGCCGGTGCCATTGCATGCAAGTATTTAATTTCTCTGTGTAATGTGTTCTTGAGGAAGTCTTCTTGTTACCAAACACTAACCCGCCTCCTCGTCCCTCACTATGACTCTTTGTCTTATATCTGTTGGGTACTCTCATCAATTTGAGAGTGCTTCCGGTTGCTCCAGCCTATGAGAATGCATGCGTGCATGAGTTCGTGTGTGGGCGTGTATATGTATTGATTGTGTCAGTGATAACAGTTATCACATGCGGTGGTCATTGAAAGAGTTACTAGATAGATAATTACTCACAAAACCTACTGATAGCAACGTTTGGAAACTATGTTGTGAAAAGCGGTATGTCTGTGACGTGAAGTCTGTGTTAAATCGTAAAACTTTCCCGGCAGGAAAAACTGTATGGCAGCGAGGGAAACCTAGACCAGCGCCACGTGACATGGAAACCTCCTAAATACGGGTCGCAGCAACAACTGTCCAGCAGTGGAGACAACCTGAACCGGACGTCTTCTGCTGGCAGGTCGCCCGCCTGGGGCACCTCAAAGCAGATCCTGAGTAAGAAGCGTCTCTCCGGTAGCGTAGGAAATATAAACGTTCCCGAGGGGTCTGGCTCCTCTGGCGGCCAGAGCTCTCAGGGGTGTTCGTTCACCAGCACGGGGGAGCTCAATGGGTCCCTGAACGCTCAGGGGCGTTCATATACCAGCACGGGGGATCTCCGCGGGTCGCTGAACGCCCAGGGGCGTTCGTACGCCAGCACGGGAGATCTCAGTGGATCACTGAGCTCTGAGAGACAACACCAAAAGCAGCAGCATCACTACAGCACGTCCGTCCTCTTGTCGAGACAAATCAGTCATGAAAATGATCTCCGAGTCGGTGGAGAAGACGTGCTCAGCATCCAACGAGCTGAACATTTTGCCTCCAGCGAACAAGAACGTGTCCATGAGAGAAGAGAAGAGCAGCAAGCGACCCAAAGGGATGACCTTCAGATCTCCCACCTGAGACAGGACGAGTATGGCCGACACTCCAGCAGGACTGAAGAACTGCATGACTCTCATCATCTATCCTCCTTCTCCAGATACAACTCACAAGAACGCCTCGATTTTGCCACTGGAAATACCCATCTGGCAGAACAACAACAGCACTCACTAGACCACTTTGTTCAAGAACAGTCTCAAGCAAGACCAGACCAAACGAGGGACTTCCAAACACGAAGCACAGACTCGCACTCGGATCAACGAGACCAACAGGTAAGCTGATCCAGACATTTGGGAGTATAGAAGGGGGAAGCCAGGAGTTATGCTCCCTTACAGGCTACTCATGCCTGTGCCACCTCTTGGGTGGCTTAATCATAATTAATCAATCATAGAGGGTCCTCCTCCCCTCCCTCCTGCAGGTGGTCCACACGGCCCGGCCCGCGTACGTCATGCTTGCTGACAGTCCAGATCATTCTCCAGCCTCGGACGCCCGACACAACTTTCACCCCGGCACCCAGGTCAGTCCCACACAATAAAGAAAATACAATATATATTTATTTTTATGGCTTCATCATTATGAATCTAGACTCAATATGCATTGGAGGTTTATATATGGCCCTGTAAGTGTTTGTTTGGAAAACGTATAATATTTGTGATTCAGTAATTATATATCACATTATTTGATATTTTATTCCTCAACTAACGTGATTTCTAGGGCGGGTCAGGAGGGGAGAAGCCAGTACTGCACAGAGCAAGGATTGTCAGCGTCACGGACGACGAGGACGACGACGAGGACGACGACGAAGGCCTGTCTGTGTTTACCCAGGTAGGCATAGGTGACACTAAGAGCGACGTGTCATTGATGTACTTACCCTCCAACCACGCCAAGTAGTCTGATAATGAACATACAATTTGTGTTATATAAATACACTAAATGGGGTATCTGGTGGTGCCCGGGTCGGCCTCCAAAAGGTTATGCCTTTTAAGTGTTGGGAGCCCGGGACGACCTAATGTCCAGGTCGACCCAGTGTACGGGACGACTCAGTGTCGAGTCGACCCAGTGTCTGGGACGACTCAGTGTCGGGTCGACCCAGAGCTTAGGTCGGCTTGGTGCTTGGGTCGACCCGACCTGATCCGCTAATATATATCAACCAAATAATAATCATCCCCCTAAAGAAATAATGCAACCTAATCTAACCAACTCTTTTTTCCCGCTAGGTGCAAGAGAAGAGCCTTGTAACCACCTTGGAGAAGGAGGACCAGAAGGAGGACCTTGAAGGAGATCAAGACCTTGAAGGGGAACAGGACCATAAAGAGGAGCGGGACCATGAAGGGGGGCACGACCATGAAGGGGATCAAGACCACGAAGGGAATCAGGGAAGGGAGGACAACACTGTCTTAACGCTACGGAAGGAGGTCAAGCGGATCACGAAGCTCAAGGAGGAAATAGAAGAAAATTTTATTAAAACTCAAGTAAGTTGAGCTTAACAGTTTAGCTGAGATGTGTGTTCTTAGCTGATCTTACTTTGCTGAAATTACGTAGCCATTCTTGCTGAATGTTCTTTCACAACTGAAGGTGCCTAACTGCTCTTACCTCATTTTTCTTACGTAGTTATGAATAACTTGCTGAGCATTTGAGCAGCTTCCTTCAGGACCCCTGGTGATATCCCAACCCAGCAAACACACAACACGACGTCTGTCGACATTATCATATTAACGTTGCAGCAAGGTTAAAGAACGCTGTGGATAGAGTGAGCATTTGTGGGCCTCAAGTATCCCCACAAGCTTTGTTTCACCAAGTCCCTGATGCAGGTCCCCTCTGTCTCTTCCTTTCTCACTATTATGATACATAGATCAACATCTAAAGAAGTCTTCCCTTCCATCCGAAGAAAGTTTTCAGCAGTGCAGGTCTTCTAACTTCTTGATGTTAGAAGTACTCTCTGTGTACTCTCCAATTGCTCTCCTATTTCCCTGCAGAATCGAGCTCTAGCTCTTGTACCCACTGCATTATTCCCCTCAATAATAGACAGCACGAAGGCCTGTAATTAGGAAGCTGACAAAGGAACCGAAAGAATCAGATCATGTTTCATGTATTGGTCGGGCCACTTTCATGTAAATAGTTCTGTTGGCAGTAATAGAATCAGTAATAGTAATTGTTGAAATCGTTGAAAAAATAGTATCAGTAGTGAAAGGAGGAGTAGTAACGGTAGATGTAGAGTAATAGAGAGTAGTAGACGGCTTATAGTGGTCGCTCTCATTGTAGGAAGTTATTGTGGTAGAAGCAAAGAAGTAGAAGTAGCTTACAGTAGTAATAGTAGTCGTCCTAAAAGAATTCTTAACTAACAGTCCTAGTCCTAGAACAAGCAGCTCTACTATCCTTAGCAGCGGTAATTTTAACACAAACATTAATAGCAAAATGTATACAATTATTAGCAGAAATATTACCAGTACCAGTTGTACAATTCCATAAAATGAGAAAATCTTTAGAAGCTGTGTTGTGGGTTCGAATCTATGCAGTGGGTGTTCCCAGGCATAGGTTCGAATCCTCATCACAGCTCCTACGGATTTGTTCATTGATGCATCACTATAGTGTGACTACTCTCTATGTATTCCATAAAATACTATTGATTGTAAAAATAACAAAAATTAGTAGCAAAAGAGAATATATTACATGTGTATGCTTTCTCAAATTTCTGATTCACTACATTTTTGCAATGGAGAGGACAATTTTTTTAATAAAAGTCTTTAACATCATGCCCCATGCTGTAAACAACAGCTCCTCTGAACACATGAGCCTGAAGCAACACCCGTTGTCTGATAGTGACAAACGCCTCTGGCTTGGAGGGGCCGACAGGAGAGAATGAGACCAGGACAAATATCTTACGAGATGCCTTCATTTGCTGATTATTTCGCTGCCTTGTGCCCCCTGGAGTTTAGGGGTCATATTCACGAAGCAGTTACGCAAGCACTTACGACCGTGTAAATCATTTTTCAATCTTTGACGGCTTTCTTTACATTTATTAAACAATTTACAAGCATGAAACTTGCCAATCAGCTGTTGCTATTGTTACAAACAGCCTCCTGGTGCTTCGAAGCTCATTACCAGTTTAATAATTGTAAACAAAACCGCCAAAGTTAAAGAAAAGATGGACAGGTTCATAAGTGCTTGCGTAACTGCTTCGTGAATCTGGCCCCTGGTCTGGTAGACCTTGTTGTTATGTCAAAAGCCTTCAACTTCAGATAGTTGTTGGTGGCCTTACTGTTATACATAAGGACGATGATCTCAAGATTCTCCACCTGGACCTACTTCGAGGAAAAAAATACCCGGTGTTAGTAGTCACAACACAAGACGCTCAGCCATAAACAGCCTCATTGTAGCTGTGCTATATTCAGAAATATCTTTCCGTCAGTAATCATTACTGACTTTCAATAATTAAGCTTGAAAAAATGTACGGATCATTTAAACGCTCTGGTAAATATTCATCTCGAGGATCATAATTTTAATAATAATGATTTATCTTATAATGTCAATAAATAGATGAGTCTTAGTGGCCAGGTTGTAGACGAGCTGATTTAGGATAACAGTTTGTAGCTAGCAGTTTCATTTGGAAATATCAGTACCCTTCCCGATGATTCCTATTCTTAGTTTAAAAGCAAGAAAGAGAGAGAGAGATAAACATTTTGATTAGAACGAGAAGAGCGGAGTTGCAAAAAATGGAGGAGCAATTGATTGATTGATGAAGATTAAGTCACTCAAGAGGTGACACGGGTGTGAATTGCCCGTAAGTGGTAGATTTTTTTTAGTTAAGGTATACTGTGTGCTGAAGTCACATTTAAATGGTCAGACTTCTATCGCGGGGGAGGATACTGCTTGACAGTATTTATGAGGGTCTCCAGCTGCTGGACACCTTTTTGGACGAGAAGAGTGGCAATGCTCATGGCTTCAGGGTGGTTGCTGCAAAATTCAAAGACTCTTAAAGCTCTTCTATAGTCGTTGGTTGCTAGATATTCCAGGAATAGTGAAGTAATGGCTTTTCTTTAATTACTTGTCAGAAGATGCATTCCATCTGCCTGGGTTCACCATTTTTCCAGTGGCATCTGCAACCTAGACGTAGTCTAAAAAAGCGAACGCTTTTCGGTTATATAACGCATTTATAACCGCATTTCAGAGTGGCATATATTGGTAGCGAGGAGAGATGAATGTTGTTGTTAGGGAAACTTCCGTAAGTTCCTTCTGACTTTTACCTGGAGTTGGGGCAACGTTTCATCATCGGGAAAGTTTAAATGAAACACTCATGCAGCCGAGGTGCATTCTACCTACTGGTGTTGTTTGTGTTAGTGCTTCTTGTGATGTCGGTGTGGAAGCGGTTGTGCTGCAGTCCCCTGGTGGTGTTACAGTGTCACCGTTGGTGGCACAGTGCCAGCAGTGATGTTTCAAATACCTCCCGTACTATTTTCAGTTACTTATACCTACCTCGCAGGAAAGACATAATTATACCCCTTCCTTTTAGCCTTTGTTCTGAGAGATGAGTGAACAAGATGCTTTGATTCTCTTTGCATATGTTGTTTTAATATTGGGCCACAGAGCCTTTTCACTCCGGTTTGAGTGCGTACAAAATTGTAAGTGGGATTGTCACAGGTTGTGGTGCTGGTGCTTGCGTGCCACTAGTGGTGTTGGAGAGCGAGACACACACACACACACACACACAACACACACACACACACACACACACACACACATCACACACACACACACACACACATACACACACACACACATACACACACACACACACACACACACACACACACACACACACACACACACACACACACCCACACACACACACACACACACACACACACCCACACACACCACACCACACACAATATGGGGGCTTTAGAGAAGATGCTCGACTCTGCAAGCTCAACTAAGTGAACACATACACATACACACACGCAAACACATACATTCTCATGCACAGTCATTAAAAGCTACCAAAGCGTTGAAAACGGCAATGTGTGCAAATATGCCAAGCATAGAGAGAACAAAACCCCTCTAGTTTCCAGACCAGTATCACAAAGAAGCATCCCAGGCAAGACACAATTCGTCGTGAAGAGCATTTTAAATAGCTAAATTGTGTCTCAAAAACCACCATGGTTTTAGCGATCTAAAATCCTGTCGCTTATTTCGAAAAAGTATCCCAAGCTATTCCACTCTAATATTTAGAGTTTAACGACAAAATGACCGAATCACATGAGAAAGGGATGGACAGAATGCATGTTGACCAGACCACACACTAGAAGGTGAAGGGACACGACACGTTTCGATCCGTCCTGGACCATTCTCAAGTCGACTGAGAATGCATGTTCATTGAGTGCCAGTAGCACGAGACATTGTCACACATTACATGGTTATATTCAAGCTAGAGAAACTGGTGATTCAACGAGTACACATTGGTTAGGGAGCACCTCGGGGAGGAATCAAAGGGCCACTGTGAGTTGGAGATATTTGAGTGGAGAGTGATAGTGTCTAATACACATTGGTCGGTAGCAGGGTTCAACTGTATTAATATCCCTCAACGACCGGACATTAATAATGAGGAGCAAAACGAAGAGAATACTGAAAATATATTAATCTATTTTATGCAATACGAACACAAAGTTCTAGAAATATATGATGTCCAACATTAAAAGATTCATAAATCTATGATATATATATATATTATATATATATATATATATATATATAATATATATATATATATTATATATATATATATATATAGTATATATATATATATATATATATATAGGAGTAACAGTAGGAGTCGACATCACTACAAATCAAACATCAGGGGAATACATTATTCCCTGATGTTACTAGACTAACATCGCCAGAATATATAAAGTAGCCTTACACCTGCTATGTTCAACATCTGTGAGACCAACTGTTGAATATGCAGCTCCGCTATAGAATCCATAGAAATAAAAAAAAATTGCAAAATAAAACTTTGTAAAGGTTGAAAAATAGGAAATATATACGAGTAAAATTTCAGCACACTGAACCTCACCAGAAGTAGGACTGAAGTTCAGGGAACCATGATAACGACATATAAAATATTTAAAGGGGATGGATATATAATGTTAAAACATGGAGCAACAGACCAAGGACAGTAATGATACAAAGGAAATATGGATCATAACACAGTCACAATAAATCACAGGAATAATGTATATCACGAGAAAATATTCAGACTTTACAATGGAATCGAACCCGGGTCATTGAACCACATAGTCACAAGCACTACCACTGACCCATAATGTCATCATTATGATACAATCGGTAGTGTGAGTAACTATACTAAAGAGAGTGCAGGAATGTGTGTTCCATCCCATCAAAAAAACCACAATTTTTATAATGAATCAACTCATACTAAAATTAAAAAGTTTTGATAGGAACTTCGATATTGAACCTCAAAATGTTTCTAATACAGGGGCTATGAAGCTGATGTTCGGACCTGCAAGCGCTTGTGAGTACAAATGAGTGAGTTCACTCATCTCATTGATTCCTCAAATGTGGAAGTCCATCTCAAATACCTCACATATACCCACTAACACGATTGAATATAAAAATTTACCTTTCAAACTCCTACACCATTAAGAACAAACTTGCACATACAAACACAAATATACATGCAAGCTCAACAACACAAACACCTACATATGTCCATACATAGTCAAAATCACAAATATGCATGCCACAATAAACCCACAAAAACATCCAGAAATATTCATACATACCCGAACCACAAACACACACAAATATCCATGCATACTAATTCACAAACATACACAATATCCATGCAATGCTAAACAAACACAAACATACACTGCAAACAAAGAATGAGCACAACTAGACAAGTATCGATACTGCTCACAGTTCTTCAATTTCAACACCTGTTCCATTTCCAGTAACATTACTGCAGATCAAAATAACATCTCTCTCTCTCTCTCTCTCTCTCTC